>QMIH01000415.1:67255-104448 GCA_003987875.1 Clarias batrachus | reverse complement strand
TTTTTTACAGCTTTACGCAATTCCATGGTTCCTGACGATGTTTACTCGTAAGTACGACTGTTCACACATTCACACACTGCACGTAAAGCCGTTAGCTAAGACTCGTACAGCGGGATCGCGCCGTTCATTCTTATTCACATCACAGAGCAGGGAAATAAAATATTCATTACAATCTCTAACAACAACCATAAAAGTTTGGTTAAGAATTAAGTGTGAAATGAACATTATATAGAACAGACGGCTGAACAAGGGCACTCGGGTCGTGATGAGCGGCATGTACAGCAAAAGTCTTCACCCCCTCTCCCCATCCATCACATTTCTACATATTTTGCTTCCAAAGCTCCAGACGTTCTTGTATTTTTCATATAGTCATGAGGAACAGTTCTCCAGACTTCCTGAAGGTCTCTCATGTCCACTCCAGTCCCTGTCCTGTACCTGAGACGGTTCAGAGCAATGTTTTTTGTTTGTTAAGCCACACAGTGACCTGTGAATCGTTCAATCATTAAAAACATCCAAGTGAAGTCCTGAGCCGGTGAGAAACAGGTGCAGATGATCAGGAGGTGATTAGTTCACTGCTGATGCTGAATGCTGAGGGCTTGGAACAGACGAGAGGGGAAATGAGGTCGCTGCTCAGGTTCTTACAGGAACTACCAGTTTTTTTGTTTGTTTGTTTGTTTGTTTGTTTATTTAGGCACTTTGCAGCCTGTAGCAGTAAAACATCTGTTCCCACTTTTTTTTATCTTAATTTACATAATTTTATTCCATTTAATATCAAAAATTGAGAGGGGTTTAAGACTTTTGCACAGTTCTGTAAAATGTTTAGGGTTTTTTTTTTCCCCCAGATTCAGGTTAAAATTAATTTCTTCGCCATGTAAACAAACAAACACAATATGATATGCAGTGAAATTCATATACTCGTGACCTAAAAAGAAAGATTCAACTATGATGAAATAAACTCCACTACAGAGTATAATTACACTAACAATATAATTTTTCAATAAAATAAAAATATTTTTTTAATTAAAAAATTTCGTCTGAAAATGTACAATATTTACAAAAGTTGCTAAACAAAATAGAAACATATCAATTACACAGGATTTACAGACTGTACAAAAAAAGAGAAGAAATTGTGAACTATAAACATGTAAGACTAAAGTAAAGAAGTGTAATAATGTGTGGCGTGGGTCCGACAGCAGCAGTGTGGTGGCATTTCTATCAGTTGGGTATTTAAGAAACAAAATGCATAATATTTTCTATTCTTCAATTTCAGGATTATCCAGAACTGTTGTTTGTGTTCTGATGTGAGACGCTGCATTATGCCTCCTCAGGTCTTCACTTTCCTCAGTTATTTGATGAGAAATATAATTTCAGGTTAACACAGTTCACGCTTTCTCTATCCCCCATGCAAATCACATCTCAGACAGGAGCTCTCTTTCCGTGAAGTGTTTATGACGACGTAAATTTCCGAGACAATCATAGCTGATGGTCCGTAATGGCCCATTGTTTCAGGAGGTGCAGTTTTCATTAGGAAGAAATTTGCACTGAATTATACAGAATAATTGTTAAGTGGCAAATTACTTCATAATCGTATGATGAAGAATCTATTAGAGCCCACGCATCGATTTCTCCAAACGTCTCATTCAATGAAGGAAATGTCATCTAATCTTCTCCGATGTGGTTCTGCGAGCGGCTTCTGTTCTCCGTCTCTATGTAAATGAGACACGACGCCCTTGTTCGTGAGCAGAAAGAGAAAAGCTCAAGACTGACCCAGGGACGGCGGTGTGAGATCCTGCCCGTGTGACCTTTTGACCTTGAGTCTGTGCGGCGGGAGAACGTTGAGACTGATAAAAACGCAGATCCATAATCCAAACCCACTCCTCGTCCACCTCCTCCATATACGCCAGAACTCGTGGCTGGAATCCAGTGTGTGTTTAGATCACTAGTTTAAGGGCTTTATTGGGTCATGTGTCCCAGCGAGGAAATAATCAGATACTACAGTATACTGACACCATGAGGAATACTGAAAACATCAAGGAAGTGTTGATTTGATGAATCTTGATAAATTCCTGCTCAGGAACCTGTGTACACTATATTGCCTAAAGTATTCACTCCCCCATCTAAATCATTGAATTCCATCACTTCCATGGTTACAGGTGTATAAAATCAACTCCCATCACCTAACGTGTTGCTCTCTGGAGCTCAGTGAATTCCAGCGTGGTACCGTGATGTGACGCCACCTGTGGAATAAGTCCAGTCGTGAAATTTCCACACTAAATTTTATTAGCTATAAGCCATAATCGTCAAAACGAAAAGAAATACGCACTTGATATCAGTCTGTGTATAACGAGTTTCACTTTTTTAACTGAAATACTAAATAAATCAACTTTTTGATGATATTCTAATTTATTGAGATGTACCTGTATAACAATCAGCCATAACATGATCACCGAGAGGTAAACTGAATATCATCGGTCACCAATTATATACGGATCATCAGCACCCAAGACAAAGGCCACCCGTGTGCACCGATCACGGGAAAGCCAACGCAGCACAAATGACTGTTGAAAACCGTCAGTGCTGATCGGAGACACCCGGGGACGGGCTGATCGGAGACACCCGGGGACGGGCTGATCGGAGACACCCGGGGACGGGCTGATCGGAGACACCCGGGGACGGGCTGATCGGAGACACCCGGGGACGGGCTGATCGGAGACACCCGGGGACGGGCTGATCGGAGACACCCGGGGACGGGCTGATCGGAGACACCCGGGGACGGGCTGATCGGAGACACCCGGGGACGGGCTGATCGGAGACACCCGGGCACGGGCTGATCGGAGACACCCGGGGACAGTCATTGCACCCCAGTCCACCTCGCCCAGGGTGCTGCCAACGCCGGCCTCAGAAACTCACCAGAATCACAACCTGTTCACAAGCCCCATGGGGGACAAACAGCTCGTCTGAGCCAATGTCTCTGGTCCCGCGAGACCCTGCAGGGCCACGACCCCATGGGCCAATCCAGGCATGGGTTTGATATTTTGAGAATGAAAATGTACACTTCTAATAAAACAAGACTAACTTAAAGGAAGCCATGTTTTTGTACTTGAAAGAGAGAAGGTGACTACAGCGTGAGCTTCCACCCTGTTTCTGTACAGCTTATGTGTTGAAATGACTGCATACTGAAAAGGAAAGAAAGAACAAGCTGTTTTTTTTTTTTTTTCTTTGAACATTTACATCTGGATCACTCAAGGTGAGCGGGAGCGTCTGGTAGAGGCGACATCAATACCAAGCGCAAATCGGTATTTTCCAAGTGCTTATTTCAGCTCCAACCACAAAACCACACTGGCTTCTTTCCTGCTTACTCGCACTTTCTGTGCATCGGAGTTTCTTGCATCATCGCCGAACATCGCCTTATTTAATGTATTAGATTATACATAATACAGTGGGTGGAAATGAAGGGAGGAGATTTTATTCAAACACGCTCGCAAAACAACACGGGTGTATCAAGATTGGACGTGAGAAGCAGAAGACGGACAGGTGATGCGCATGAACTGGGCGGAGACTAAATCAGAAAACCACAAAACAGTACAAGCTTATACACCGGAAATATCAGGCTCGGGAATGAACTGGAATAAATCCCAGAGCGTGTACTGATCGTCTTCAGTACAGTTTATATAGTGTGTGTGTGTGTGTGAGAGAGAGATCCCCATATGAGGAACATGGTATATGACTGTTTACCCAGTTCAGTAGTTTTCAGGTGGTAATGAACAGAAACAGTGAGGAGACTTTACAAGGGGAGTAATTCTGTTAGAGTCTGTGTTTCTTCAACAGCGTATAAGTAGCAGATATTTGTTTCGTATTGTTATTGTTTTCATGCTTTAGGGTGTGCATCTGTCTGTGCATCTGTCTGTGCATCTGTCTGATTGGTTGAATGTTTGTGTGATTTATATGGAAACATCCTTTTAACTAGTAGATGAACCGAGTCCGTTTTGGAATTGATCTGAACAAAAAGATCAAGGTCACATCAAGGTCAAATGTCTAAAAGCTTTTCCTTAATAGCTTACATCCTGTTTGAAGTACGTTTTAGGGATATTACAAATGAACAAATAAGTAAATTAACTAGAAGTACTAGGTTTATTGGCGATGTCAACTGGTGTCAAGTTCCACTTGTTTGTAGGACGAGGCGTTCAAATCAAACTGGGATTTTTATTTTGATTAGTAAAAAGCTGTTTTATTATTACCATAGTGTGTGAATAAGTGCCAAGCGTCGTACGAGGGCCGTTCAAGATGAACTCGGCCATGATGAAGTTGTAAAACCAATTAAAAAAAAAAAAAAAAAACATGTGTGGCTCAAGTGGAACGCATGATCATTAAAAACTAATGGATTCAGTGTGTAAACTGTACACACACTCATTCACCAACACATCACAGGAACTCGGATGGGAGTTATTACCACGGCCCCCGTACAGTCCTGACCTCGTTAGGGTTAGTCTTTTCCAAGGGTTTGGGCTGTTAAAGGGGTTCCTGGGAGGCCGGGGTTTCAGATGTGAAACAGGCAGGCAGTCTGATCACGGCGCCAGCGTACTGAGAGAACTTTCTACCTTGATGGTGTCCAAGCACCAGTGAAACACTAACAAGTGCATTAGTGGAAAGGGAGTTTTTATAACTCTCTCTTTTTTCTGTTATTCTGCACATTTAAAAGTCCCGTTTTGACTTGAACACCCCTTGTATGAGTGATAATAGGAACTGGTTTGTTTCATGGACATTCCACAATATTACATGAATAACCGTTTAAAAACTGAGTGATATGAGTTGCTGTGGTATAAGATTACAGGAAGTGCTTTTATATAAAAACAATGAGCTTGGTGAGGTTAATAGTACCGTCTGATTGGATCACACTGCCCTGTCATTGATTGTTTGTCTACAACTTTGATTTGTTTTTGTATTAATACTGAAGTTATCTGCTTGCTCATGTCAACTAATGCAGGAAAAAAAATTAGCTAATCAGATCTTGAGGCAAAGTAATACAATTAACCTAAAATGAAGTGAACGCACAGTTTTCTTCTTCTTCTTCTGCTGCTGCTACTCTCCTTAATTTTCCTAATGTGTCCGTGTGAGCGACTGCGAAGCCTTGTAAATGAATCAATGAAATCGATTTTAATTCTCTTTAGTCTAAACGTTCGACTTGTTCTGTGTGTGTGTGTTTCTTTTATAGACGTCTTCCCCCTGCATAAGATCTTCCACCTGTGGGACACGCTGCTCTTGGGCAACTCCTCCTTCCCGTTCTGTATCGGCGTGGCCATCCTGCAGCAGCTGCGCGACCGGCTCCTGGCCAACGGCTTCAACGAGTGCATCCTGCTCTTCTCTGACCTGCCTGGTAAAAACACAACACCCCCACCTGCACTGCTGCTGCGCATTTCACACACAGCCTCATGCATTAAAATATTCAAAAGCTATCGAGTACGCCTCAGTCCCCGGGGCGCTGCTGCGCCAGTGTTCCAGAGAGTCGTGCATTTTTCAAAACCCCTGCCGGAGTGTGATGGACAGCCTGCAGCGTGAGCTGGTAGAAATTTGGACAACTTGGCGCTTATGCGCTCAGCTTGAAGCATTGGAGAGCTGATGCAATGCAGCAAATTAATTCCATTTCACCGAATATATGAGTGGTGTGTGCGCTAAACAGCCATGCACTCGTAATGTACATCCTGAGCTAGAGAGCGCTTTATCCTGAAGTCTTTACATGAAATGAATTTTGTATTTCGTGTGCAATGGTCAGATCATGATTTGAGATGGTCAGGTCACAAGTGTGCAGATTATTTATTTACGTTTTTTATGCACGAAGACATCAACACGAAGACATCATGGCTATTACATCATCGTCATCGCTATGATAGTGCTGATGTCATAGTGTGTGAGGGCCCTCATGTTTTTCTAAGGATTTTTTTTCCGAGCATCCGGGGCTTTTTGGAAGTCTTAAAATGCTCAAAAAGCCATGACGACTTCCAAAAAGTCATGACAAGCAGCAGACAGTTGGAATCTGCTGCCATTAGAAAGCCACTGGGCCCTCACACAAGGTCTTACCGCATAGATCATACACACTTGCATGTATACATGCAAAGCATATTCGTACTTATTTAGATCTCATTGAACTGATCAGCTTTCACACTGAATGTCCTGGGCTCTACTCAACAGGTAGTCAGTTATTTTGGGTCATTTGCAAAATGCATACCATGGAATTTGATATACTCCTCCTAGGGGGTTTATACGATCGCCACCAAACCAGGTCTACGTGATCTAAAGACATTGAGGATGCAAAATTGCAGAGGGATTTTTGATATCTCAAACGGTTCAGCTGCAACATCGCATTGACTGTCTGACTAAAACGCGTGCGCCCATATGGGCTTGGTGCTTGGGCCCGATTATCGTTGCCTGCAACTATATTTTGTGATTGTCTTTACTAAGAGAGTGTAGGTGCTTATTTGTAAAGTATTTATCTGTAAATAATAAGTAGGACTAGAATCATCATATGGTTGATAACAGTGACTTTTCTTTGCATTAAAACTTATCATTCTAGTCTTCAATTTTTTTTTCATATAACAGATACCTCTGACTGTTTTATTCCATAGTGATTTAGTAGTTATTCAAAACGTACATTGATCATGGTATTTCAAGTCAGACTTTTTAGACCAGTAATAGTATTAGATTTTCACCAAAATCTTTTTATAAAATATATCGTTGTTGTTGTTCTTCAGGCTGCAGTGTTAGTGAGGTCAGACACTGATATCAGGTGAGAAGGTCAGAGGTGCAGTCAGTGTTCCGGTTCATCCCAAAGGTGTTCCATAGGGTTGAGGTCAGGGTTCTGTGCAGACCACTCGAGTTCTGCCACTCCAGCCCTGTAAAACCATTTGTCCATGAAGCTCAGTTTGTGCACAAGAGAATTGTTATGCTGGAACAGGTTTGGGTTTTTAAGCTCCAGTGAAGGGAAGCTATACCACAGGCGGGTAGATAGATACAGCAGTAGATGGATCGATACATACATACATACATACATACATACATACATACATACAGTACATATGTATGTACAGAATATATATATATACACACATACGTACATACAAAATATACTATACATACTGTACAGTGTTACCACTGCATAAGAGTTTAATCTGTGAAAAAGGTGAAATTTTGTATTGTGAAACGCATTGTTCCATAGGAAAAAATGTAAATGCAGATAATCCGTTCCAGCTACCCAAAAATATTACCAATATTACCAATTTCAAGCACTATAATAATATTTTTGCCTGTAAAACAATCAAAACATTTAGAAAAGACATGTAAATAAAGTAAAAAATTAAATAAATAGACACTTGGCTGCTTTAGAAGTGTCTCCCTTTTCTTCTTGCTACCGTCCTTGCTAACATTCTTGGGACCCATAGTGCTATGTCTTCACTAATTCTTGCGCAATATTCAAAAATACCCACAAAATATATATATAAACTCGCTTCACTTGGCTTTCCACTGACGCAAACGGCTCCCAGACGTACGTGCACCTCGTCCGGCATTCGGTTCAGCTCGGTTTGTATGGTGCACATACGTCTGGGGGCCGTTTGCTTTGCATGTTGAGGCAAATTTCTTGCAAAATTTTAGTCCCTAAGGTGAAAATTCTTATGTCAAGGTACCACTGTACTTTATCGATCCTAAAGGAAATTTCAACCAATCAGTAGTAAAGGATAGCATCACAACAGGCCTGTAGTTGCATAAAACGGTAGCATAAAAAATAGTACACATGTGGAAGATGACTCTTCTTCTACAGGAATGAATACAGAATACGATATACTCTACCTGGCCAAAAAAGTCACACATGCAAAGACCTCATCCAATTACTTTTACCTTTAATCTTCCAGGTTTTAATTGTGTGTCAAATTACAGTTCCAGTAATTAAACCTTTCTGTAGTTGTTTTCTTTGCTTGATGCAGCTCAGTAATTTGACTCTTCTGGAATCGAACGAACTGAACAAAACACAATTTTATTCAAATAAAATGAGATGGTGTACAAAATACAGTCCGATATGGAGGAATAAAATATTTAGTCGAATAGGATGTTGCAAATTGAAATGTGCAATTAAGTGTGAACGACACAGAGTGAAAAGTGAGAGGTGCAAGATTGAGGTAGTGAAGGTCAATGCAGATGAAGATATTTAATGAAAAAATAAACCTGATGGTGAAAAATGAGTCTGTGATGGAAAAGAGCTACATGACATCCTACACTGCTATATGGCAACCATAAGGCAAGAACATAGTCAGGTCACGGTCAGGTGTTGGGTATGGAGCAAAACTTTTGAACCGTCAAAGTCGAATAGATGTGAAGTTTAAAACATAGCCGCTGTTTCTGTTTGAGGCTCATAAATATTCCAGGAGATTCCTCAAATTACCTGATGAGGCCAAGATGATGATGATGTTTAAAATACAATTAAATGTCCAGTTGTTTAAAATCTGCTGCTTTCTTTTGTTCACACTGGAGTTCCAAAAGTTCCAAAAGTTTAGCTTTGTAGAATCGTGCAGTAACGTCTACTTTTTAAACTTGTAGACTTTATAGCAAGTCAAAATCTAGGGAGAAAAAAAAAACAGCAATTTCCTGGGCAAAGGCATCTGTCAGGCACTTAAAGAACTCTGAGAACATGAGGAATAAGATTCTCTGTGCTCATGAGATATTGTGCATGATATACACTACCAGTCAAAAGTTTGTACACCCCTTCTAACTCCATGGCCGTTGCTGATGTTTATTTCTCTCTCCACTGTAAAACAATAACAACACTGAAGGCATTTATATAAAACACACAATCATCTCCTCTGTGCAGTTGATATTGAGATGTATATCTGCTCCTTCTGCTCTGTGAAGCTTCATAACGSYTCTAATCTGAGGTGCTGCTTGAGGTTAATTGGTGATTTCTGAGGCTGGTGACTCTAAATGAACTTCTCCTCTGCAGCAGTAAGTTTTGGTCTCGCTTTCCTGGGAAGGTCTTCATGAGAGACAGTTTCATCATGGAGCTCGATGGGGTTTACAAACACACTCGACACAATACTGTTCCTGTGAGAACTGATCCAGAATATCTGACCTTCATGTCTTAAAATTACAACTGACTGTTGCTGTTGTTACTTCATTATCTAATGCCAAATGTGTTCTTGCATAGTTTTAAAATCTCCAGTAGTGTTCTAGAATGTTGAAAATAAATCCAGACTTGTGTCCAAACTTTTGTCAGGTAGTGTATAGTGAACTAGGTTTTGCTGTCCGATTGCTTAGTAGTGTAGTGGTGGTGAAGCATGGTGGTGGAAGCATTGTGATGTATACACATGCTTCCAAGTTGTAGGAATGTGGAGACTGGTCAGAATATACAGAAAGATCTTTGGAGAAAACCTGAGAGTGCGAAGAGCACATGACCACAGGTTGGGGCGAGCAATGAGCTGGAGCATACAGCCAGAACAAAATACTTTAGGGTGAAAGGAGAGACTTGAGCTCCATCGAACATTTGATTGAAAAGCTACTGCAAAGACTAAGAACCTTCTCATGATCAGAGTAAAGTTTGACTAAAGTGGGACTCCATTCTGCATCAACTCTCAAAATAAACATGAAAAAAAGCATTCCTGCTGTTTGTCTTTAAACAAGCCAATGAGATTTCTTCCTTATTGTGACCTCATGTACAAAGAGACCCCCCCTCCCCCCCCCAGGCCAGTGCTCAACTCCACCCAATTCTGCCTTTCTTTGGGTGCCATTTTTATAAGTTACAATAAATAGGTAGCGCATGTAGCGGCTACCTGCTAAAGGCTAACCTAGCACCAATGAGGAATTCGACTAAGACACTTTTTCCCTCTCGCACTAAAATTGTTCTAGCCGAGTGCCTTTCTGTTTCCAAGTAATTTATTCTGTTTATGCAGGTTAAAAATGTCACAATCCACTCACTTTCACGTTTACCCTTTGTTAATTACTTTTGTATGAACCACTCGATCACTCTGGTAGCGTCTGAGCGTGCGATCGCTAAGAAACGGCCCTCAGCTGGAAAGCCGCATGGCTCTCGTTCTGAGCACGGCGAATTCGCCTCTTCTCCTGGTGCATGCTGGGAAAGCTATCTTGTCAGGCAATCCTTGCACTCCTGCTCACAGGTGGCTGTCAACACTCAGCGATAGCATGCCGTTAGAGCCGCAGCTGAGCGACGGGAAGAGCGACGACTGAACCTAATGTAGGAGGATTAACTGCGAGACGGAGAGGGATGAAAAACAGTAATGTTGCTCCTGTGTACTGAAAAAAAAAATCGAAGCTTTTAGCTGCAAACTCGAACTGTCTGAGAAAGCTTGAGGGAGAAGCAACTTAAAAAAAATTAAATAAGGCCGCGGTCAGCGTCGGTGAGTGACGGATCCTAATCCTCCTGTTGCGTCCGATTTATTGAGTAATACATCACTGTGGCCGTTTGCACCGCGGCGACGCAGCAGACGAGATTGTGGCTCGTTGAGATTGCGGCCTGTCGTTCACGCTCTCATTACAGAACTCACATGTCAGTCTGGGGAAGAGAAAAAAAAAAAAGCTTCAGTCTGTTCCTATTAAAGTCTTCATTGGTCTTTGAGAAATCCTCCGTGCTGTTAACTTGGGGAACGTGAAGCATGGAGGTTGTTCAGCGGAAACTTGAAGCAGTGTTATTTTCTCAGCACTTCTGTTTCTCGCGCGTTAAATGGAAATATGCATCGCGTTTTAAGCTCAGGAGTTGAAGGACAAGCATGTTTGCTTCTAATTCTCTGAATCCGAATAATTCTTTCTACACACTTCGTCCTTGATCGTTTCAACTCCTAACTAATTTTATGGAAGACTGATGCCTGGTTTTTGAGTGCTTTTCTCAACATATACAGCAGCATACACAACATAGTTCATGAACAGTAAAGTATTTGAATATGAATTTGGTGTATGTGAAGTAAACCTTGACCTCGCACCTCCAGTGTTGGAGGATCGAATCTTGCCTCCGGTGTGTGTGTGTGTGGAGCACGTTCTCCCCATACTTGGTGGGTTTCCTTTAGGTTCTCTGATTTTCTCCCAGATTCTAAGAACATGCCATGTAGGCTGATCAGCGTTTCTAAATCGCCGGTGTGCTCATAGTTCAGCATTTCTTTCAGGTTTTTAGTAATGTGCTGGAAGGTTCTCAACCCAAAGGCAGAGTAGGTCTCTAACTGGTTCTTGTAAGGTTCTGCCACGGGGCAGCCTTCAGTTCGAAGAAAGAAAGCCAAAAAATGCAGTTCATCAGATGTCCACTGGGGGCTGGCCCCAAAAGATAGTCAATCCCCAAAGGCCCCTGTTGTTATTAGTCCTCTGGCAAGAGGTCACCACAACGGACCATCTGGTCCACACAACAACAGGTTTTTACCCCGCCCATTTTATCCGGACCAGTGGCTGGGGTTTGGGCACTGGCTGGGAATCGAACCCGAATTTCCGCATGACCGATGAATCTCCTACCACTGAACCACCCGTGCCCTAATGCCCAAAGATCATGTTAACAAAAAAAAAAAAAAGATTTTGGTCTTCATAGCTACATTTTGTTGACAACTGTACAGGAGGTGAATTTTACATAATTTCAAATTTTGATTTTAAATTAAATCACGCCGTAATGTTATTCATAGTTTATGGCCTGGTCAATGTGTGTGCCAAACCGCTAGCCATCTGCTAGCTATCCACTTTAACCAACTACAACGACCAGTTATCTGGTTAGCTAAACACATTGTAGTTTAACTTGCAACATGAAGACGTGTAGGTGTTGACACGGGATGGTGTGTAGGGTTCGGATGACGGAGTTCAATCAAATGCAACGTAACTAAGTAAGTATTAGTATATAAATCAACATTAACCACTTTAGCATTTTAGCTACGCTGAAACTCAGCTGGCTAGCTTGTGGGTGGTGAGGTTAGGTGGGCGGGTCCGTACACAACACCTCCATCTGACTGTAGATGGGGACGACCTACAGATGATGTCACTGAGGGCGTGGCCAGTCCTTATACAGCCTGTGGGTTCTGGATGGAAACTTTAAACAAAGACAGAACCACAAGTGTGTTAATGATTACATGATGTTAATGATTAGGTTATTAAAATGAAAGTGAAAATGGTTGAAATAATCTGTGAAGGTTTTCGTGTCGTTTGTGATTAAACTGATCCCTGACTGGTGATGGAACGCGAGCAGTGCTGAAGTCTGAGGGGTTTAGAGCTCATTCCTAACGCAGTCTGTTTCCATGGCTTTCTGTTTAAGCCCGCCTTCCTGACCTCTTCTCCAACTCGTTCCTTTCACTCAGGGGTCGAGGCACAGGAACATTTTTAAGGGCTGTGAGCAGATGTTCACATGCTGTCCGGTGTCCAGGCGGCGGCGCTGCGTTGCAGCTGATGTCTGGCAAATAAGCATTTGTGTTGTTTTTACTGGCAAAGATCAGCGAGATTGTGAGGGAGAGCGCTCCTTATAAAGGTAAAGAATGCCTGGACGGTGGTTGTGTACGCCACACTTTTTCCCTTCTTAGCCACATACACAGACACACGCATACACACACACACACACACACACACACACACGCAAATTCCTTTGTTTTTCTCCATCTTTGTGAGGAACGACTGTAGCTAATTACTGCTTTGATGATTGATCCTGAAACAAACCCTAAATACACCCTCAGGAGCCAAATAATAGATTTTAATGATAATTGTTTTAGTTCTTTAAACCCAAGCACCTACAGTAGATGTAATATTAGTAGTTGTGTTGAAATGGACAATATTTCTACAGTCTGATTGAAACGACTCTGATTAGAGATTCCAGTGTAACCCAGTGTTTATCCCATAAGATTTTGCTCAAAGCATGTGATCTGAATATTTTTGAAAGACTTTTAACACACACAAAGTGATTCTTTGCATTGCATCTGTCAAACATTTGACAAAAGAAGGACAAGAAGAAGTATTTTCCTCCAGCTTTGAGCTTAGGTTAAGTTTCCCATCTTTTCCGATAAATCCAGCCTCCTGCGTTATGATTGGTTACAGGATTTCAGCCTCGTCTACGATTGGTTAGGTGCTTTACCACAATAAAATGTGAGCCAATCCGTGCTCCTGCCTCTGCCAGAGACCCAGTGGATGAAGGTGCAACGTAAAGACGGGTAAAGGATCAGATCAAGGACTGTGATGCTTTATTAACAAATGAGAATAAGTCATATACCAGCAATTTAGCGTTTGTCCCTTGAGATGGGCGTGGCTAAACATGTCAATCAAAAGCCTTTCAGTGCGATAGATAGAAACAGAAACGAGAGCATGACACAGCATGGCTTACTGTTAAGTGGACTATGACTAAACTGAACCTTGAGAGATGAATGGACAGCTCGGCGTATGTATTATTATTGAAGATTCACTAACGATTGATTAAAGATTGTTGTTTGTATTTCATACAAATACAAGGAAATATAGACGACATCAAAGTTCAAACTGTCCACATGTTTAATGTAGTTCCTGAAAACTGGCAATAAATAGTATCGGAATGCGATGGAAATTTTAAACTGCTTATTATTTTATAGATTTTTACAGTAACTGTGTATATCGAGATCTGAATCCTAACAAACATGATATTTGGACCTCGGCTCGAAGATGATCTTATTGCGCGGATCTTCTTGAGTTTTAATTCAGGACCTCTGGACTACATCAGTAGACATTTATATATTGTCCTGCGATACACATCACCATGTGGCACAGCTTTACCTTCTGTATTAACACCTGATTTACAGGGATTCCATATAAACAGGTTAAAATATGAACTGGAGGAGACGAGACTCCTGTGAAGTGAGACCATGTTTATTTTTTTTTTTTTTTCTTCTTTAAAGAGGTCTCCGGTGCTTCAGGAGGAAATAAAAAAATAATAAAAATCAAGCTTTTGTGAGTCAGATCTTTTCCTTCGTACTCGGTACATGGAAGAACAGGAGTTTTTGTTGAAGGAGAACCTTAAATCCTTTTTATTCAGAGGGGATTCAAACTTTTGCACCCGACCATGTGAGCGCCTGTGTAAACGCTACGGCGAGCGTCTGACTGTGGGTGGGAAAACAACATGATTTGTTTTAAGCACGAGAGCCATGCTATTTTTTCGATGCCATGGTTTTGATTATTATGGTCTGTAGTTTCTTTCTTTTATTAGTCTGAGATTCCATCACGCACAAACCCCTCAACATCTGGAGGTGGACTGGATACACACAGATCACACTCTGGACTCACGGGAGGGAAGGGAATGGAATACAGTCAATCTTTCTTACGTCTTCGATCCGTCTTCCAGAAAACATCAGGGTTGATCTTCAGCTTGACATGCGATCTTAAATGCAGGTTTATTACGTCATTTATTTTATTTTATTGAAATAATATCGGCTGGTGTGTTACAGAACGAGTCTCAGATCTTTTTGATATCACCTCGTATGAACAGGTGCTAAACCTGTAATTCAGATAATAATACAGAAGTGCGTGTTATACCCAGCAGAAGAACAGAGAATATAAAGTAGACTGAGGACTGTAATAAGGCCGCGTTATAAGGCTGAATGTCTGACTTGCTCTTTAAGGGCACTAAGCGGTTCCTCGTCTTGGGGTCTTGGGTGGCCCGTCTCTCCCAGCTCCTGCTTCAGGCTCTGCAGCTCAGCCGTGACGGCCATTTTCACCTCCATAGCCTACGCACAAGGGCGCGAGCCCTGTATTAATGGCTTCTCGGAGGTCCTCTGAGCTCTATATAAATCTCACCGAAAGTGAATTCATATCCAAATAGTACCAGTGAGGATGTAGTGCAAAGCACCAAGAGGTCAGGTTATTATCACAGGAGAGACGTGCTACTCGCTAGTGATGTGCTATACTGTTTAAAATAATGATACACAGTACACGTAATAAATAATAAAGAAATCATTCATACAGGAAAGTCTTTCCAGTGTGATTGTAAATACATTACATCAATGTGGAGAATGCAGTGTGTGGAGAGGACGTTCAGTCTGAGGACACGGTACAGTGAATAAGATTGCTGAGACACTGAGTACAGCAAAGGTCTTCATAATTACAGCAGTTATTAGGTAAAACTCCGGCATGTCACATGAAATCATGCGTTGACCAAAGGCTGCATTTTAAGTGTAACACCTGTGTTTAAGACGATTTCTCTCCATTTTTAATTCTCCAGACACTTCACCCTTCCCCCGTCGCTCCCGGCTCGCTCGGTGCTCGCGGCTGTTTAAACACCTGCCCTCCTTTCCGTCAGATAATAACGGAGACGGAGTCTTTATCTTTAAAAAGCTGTACAAATAAGGCTGAATAGAATAAACGGTATTTTTTTTAATCAACTTTTTTTTCAAGAATTCAGAAGGAAATGTATTACAGCTGAGTTTTAGGACATCTTGTTGATTTATTTATTTATTTATTTATTTATTTTCCATCAAAGTGAAACCAGTATTTTGTCACAACAAACCTAAGAAGTGTGTGCACGCATCACGTAAAATACTACTGGATCAAGCTTGAGGTAACACATGGGCTTTGTTTTTCGTCGGTAGTAGAAGATGTGCTACTTTGATTTTTAAATGAAAAACGCCCTGAAATCGACCTTGAGCAGAAACATTAGTTCATCTTAAAAATTCAACAGATGACGCTGTGCATTTTTTAACACGTGCTTATGAGTGTGTGTGATTGAAATCTAATTTAAGCCGCAGTTGATGCCGATGATTGCAGTGTTTAATTTATTACAAATCTTCATGCATTTTAATGTTTCAATTTAACTTTAACACAATAAAAAATCTATTAATTAGTCTGTTTATTATTAACCTGTACTGTTGTATGAAAATTATGCTCACCTTGTGACCAATCAGGTCAATCAAAAAAAGGGGGGGGGTAAGGGGGTAAATAATAATAAGGTAAAGCTCTACCTGATGTTTTTTTCATTTTATCAGCTTGTAAACTCTTCGTGCTTTAAGATAAACATGTTGGTTATTGTGGCCTCCGGGTGGCGCAGTGGTGCAGCGCTCGCCCTATCATCCGGAGATCGCTAGTTCGAATCCCGGGTGATGCTGTAACCTCTCGCAGCCGGAGGTCTAGAGAGAACTGATTGGCCGAGCTCTCTCAGAGGGGAGGGATGAGAGGTACATAGTGCTCCTCCCACATTAATCACGGCTCTACAGCCAGTCTTCGTTGTTCGGAGGAAACACGTGATAGTCTTCGGCCCTCCCGACTGAGTGGTAGTAGTAGCGGAATGTGGAAGCCCCCTAGTGACGGGGAGGAATTGGACACGACTAAATTAGGGAGAAAATCTGGCTCAAAACAAATAACATGTTGGTTATTGGTCACCATCGTAGGAACTCTATCTACTGTTTAACCAGGGTAACATTTGTTATTGACAGCAGTACAAACCCCTGACTAGCTGCACTAAATACACTACCAGTCAAAAGTTTGTACACCCCTTCTAACTCCAGTCGTTCCTGATGTTTATTTCCTTCTACACTGTAAAACACACAATCATCTCCTCTGAACAGTTGATATTGAGATGTCTATCTGCTCCTTCTGCTCTGTAAAGCTTCATAACGCCTCTAATCTGAGGTGCTGCTTGAGGTTAATTGGTGATTTCTGAGGCTGGTGACTCTAAATGAACTTCTCCTCTGCAGCAGTAAGTTTTGGTCTCGCTTTCCTGGGATGGTCTTCATGAGAGACAGTTTCATCATGGAGCTCGATGGGGTTTACAAACACACTCGACACACAATACTGTTCCTGTGAGGAATGTTCCAGAACATTTAAATATTTGCCAGACAGCCTTATACAGAGTGACGTCCATATACACTTATATATACCGAGACAAATTCGGATGCCGAGTCAAATTTCTCGCACAACATTTGCTTGAAATTTAATTTGTCTTGGTATGCGAATAATTTTTGGCTTACGAGAGTCTGAGCTGGTTGTGCGTACTTTTGGTAGCTGATCAAAACTTGTTGGCAAATAGATTTCACATTTTTTTTGCATTTTGTGTAAGATTTAGTGAAGACGTAGCACCGCGGGTCCCAAGAATGTTATTAAGGGACAGTAGCACGAAGCAAAGGAAGCCGCTCTCAGTTTGGGTTTTAAAGCAGCCGGTGCTGAGAGGAATCATAATAAGTGAGGTTTCATGTCTGTTTATTTATTAATTTACACGTCTTTTCTAAATGTTTTGATTGTTTTTATATGCAAAAATATGATTATAGTGTTGGAAATTGGTAATATTGGCGATATTTTTGGGCGGCTGGAACGGATTATCTGCATTTACATTACTTCCTATGGAACAATGCGCTTCACAATACAACATTCCACCTTAAGAACTCGCCTCCGGAATGGCATTATTCATATATAGAGGCGGTGTGTGTGTGTATATATATATATATATATATATATATATATATTTGTTCCTCCCCTTAGGCGACGGTGGTGTTCATGTTTTCACAGGAGACCCTTTTTACCCTTAACATGTAGAAACAAGAGTTTTTGCACACAGTGGAGAACAGAACCACACGGGTGTCCACACAGTGCCAGGTGGCGTCCTGTTCGTCCGACACTGCCAGAGAAATCTCATCAGCTCCAGGCAAATTCTCGAAGCTTGCCAATAGTAATTACACCCCAGCTACCGCTTTTGTACGGGAAGTTAGATTTCTTTGATTGTGTAACCATTTAAAGCTGTAACTGTTTTGTTCGACCGTCTGCATCGTTTCTTTTTAACGTCCCGACAGCGGGTTCTCCTCTATCAGACACGAGGCGTTTATACTAGTAAGCAGTCGGGCTAAGAGTGAGAGAGCGAGGGAGGGAGAGAGTGCAGGTACACAACATGATTGTGTTAAATCTGTGAAAATGATAACGTTTTGAAGACTAACCCCTCGCTGTTCATACTGTACATTTTAATACGCAGATGGATTTTGTAGTTTGTGTGTTCTGGTGTGATTCTGTACCCTACACTACTGTTAGACGGGTTTCTTTCTCCGGTTATAGGAAATAATTAGTATTAATACTGCTAAAGATGATTCGGATGTCATAACATTGTTGTGCGTTGTTCCTGTACGCTGATATACAGTACAATAGCATTTCTCTGGAATAGTTGGCCAGTCAGTTAAAGCTTATTCACTGATTCGCATTTTTAGTCGGTTGCTGTTAGTTGTACTAATTATGTAATTAGACGCACGACATCTGGTCTTCTGCGAAGCTGCTTTGTGAAAGAGTCTATCATTAAGTGCTATACAAATGAACTGAATTTAATTGAAATCTCCAACAGCCATTCTCTCTCACACTCCGTTTAAGCCACCCACACAAGAGCTCTGCAAATTTACCTTCCGCGCAATTTGCATATTTCTGCTGCGCGCGCACAAAAAAAAAAAAAAAAGATACTTACTGAGTATTTGCCATTGTTTTAGTCCCAGTTGGTAGTGTTTTTGTTCACTGGAGTGTGTGTCGGCCTGTAGAGTGCGGTACAATGCACAGCGGAGATCCTGATATCAATACTCTTTCTTTGTGCTGCATAAAATGACTTTTTTTTTTTTTATTAATTTCATTTTATGCAGCTTTTATAATTATGCTGAACATGCCGAGGATATGAAGAGGATGGTGTGGTATTGATTATTCGTATAAAAGTGTTGAGGGTGAGTAGGGCCAGGGGTGAGGAGTGCCGAGAGTCTGTTTTAACGGATTATGCGCTTTGAGGAAAATCCAGAGAATTCCTGTCTGTTCGTTGTAGCAGAAAGCCGTTCAAAAATATTCACATTGAACGTTTATTAAATATGTTTTTCAGGCAGCCTTAAAGAATGTACCAGGCTCATATCATGACGACGGAGAGAGGCATTTACTGTGCACACATAACACCAGATGTGTTAACAGATGTTCATCATGAGTGGGAGACATGACGGTGTGTGTTCACAAAATGTTTTTGCTAAAAGCACCAATATCCCCCCCTACACGTGGTGACTTTTGGAACATCCTGAGCCACAGATATACGAATACAATATACTGGACGAACAAATGTTCTCTTCTTTTTGATCATGTCCAGGGTTTTGTTCGTACCCTCTCATGTCTGGGCTTCACCAATGCTTTCTTATTTCCTCTTGAGTAAGATCATTATTTTACTCGTGGTTGAGAGCGCTCTTACAAAGACGTCCATTTTTCAGACTACTCAAACTGCACAGAGTCATAGTTTTAAAATTGAGAAGCATAAAGATGTGTCATGTAATCAAATTTAAACATATTATGTTTATTTTGAGAAATTATAATGATTGCCTTATTTAATTTATGGGCTAAAGAGATATCGGTTAAGATTATAAAAACATTGCTTTCTGCTTTTGAACGGCTTACAGGTTGCTGTTAGATGCTTTGGCCGTCCAAAGTCCTACACAGAGACCCTGTCTTTAGAGATTGTACAGATTTGGCGAGTGATGAATAGATGCTGCGCTGAAGCGGGTTGCCATGAGCAAGAGTTCAACTGGTATTAAAAAAAAATGAAAAGCTTAACTTTATAAAACTCTGACCTAGGTGACCGAGGTCATGCCGTCATCCCATGTGCCATCAAACCATTTTTTAATTTCTGTACCTGGCCGTCCCTCGGCTGACACGGCATTCACACATCACAGACCTTTTGCCACTGCTGCTTTTTTTTATTTTTTATTTACACTGGTACCTCTGCAGAACAGTTTAATCTGGTCCGGAGGTGGGTTCTTAAAGTGAAATGTTGCATTGTGAAGCACATTGTCTCATAGGAAATAATGTAAATTCAGATAATCCGTTCCAGCCGCCCAAAAATATTACCAATTTCCAACACCATAATTATATTGTTGCCTGTAAAAACCATCAAAACATTTATGAAAGACGTGTAAATGAAGTAAAATATAAAATAAATAGACATTAAACCTCACTTAACCTTAATTTATGATTCCTCTCGGCACCGGCTGCTTTAAAAACCGAACTGAAAGCGGCTCCCTTTTTCTCTTGCTACGTCCTTTATAACGTTCTTGGGACACATGGTGGTATGTCTTCAATACATCTTGCATAAAAAGCAAAAAAAAAAAACAAAGAAACGTGTAAACTTGCTTCGCTTGGCTTTCAACTGACGGAAACTGGACACGCACGCAACCAAATGTACAACCGAGCAGCTCATTTGCTCATATTACGAAAAATACTTTGCATGCAGAGCCAAAGTTCTGGCAAAATTTTTGTACTCAAAGCGATCATTTGCAGAGGCTCCACTGTACCTGTGATGACGGTGCTCACACTCTGGAAGATCACATCACACTACTGCTGTAGTCCCTCTACTTCTTACTACTTTTCTTCGGTGGCAAATTTCCAATTCTAGTGCTTCTTTGGAATTAGCGGGTCTTATGTATGCTAATCCTGTGCGCCACCATTTTAAATATCAAGTAGGGATTCTTCATTTATGTCCACTTGGTAGGAGCAGATTAAGAAGAGTTAAGGACATTTTGTCCGCCTGGCTTTGACCATTCTTACTTTTTCTTTTAACAGAAAATTAAGAGAATAATGTTGCATGAAGCCTCCTGAAAAGTATTTCAGCTTGGGAGAAGCAATGGAAAATGCTCATGAGTCCAGACTGAGTGTGTTCCAGAGTGATGGGCGTGTCAGGGTGAGAAGGGAAGCGCTGTAATGAAGCGATGCTCCCATCATGCATAGTGTCCACTGTACAAGCCTCTGGAGACAGTGTTATGATCTGGGGTCGCTTCAGTCGCTCAGGTCGAGACTCAGCAACGTCATGTGGAGATCAAATGAAGTCACATGACCACCTGAATGTACTGAATCACCAGCACATCACATCTATGGAGGGTTTCTTCTTCCCTGATGGCACGGAGCGTACAGTATTCCAGGACTCTGGGAGGATGAGGAATCATTTTCACACAGGAACTGGACATCACGTCCTCATTGTGACCCCATTGAAAGTCTTTGAGACGTGCTGGAGAGGATTTTATGGAGTGGTTCGACTCTCCCGTCATCAATACAAGATCTCAGCCAAACAACGGAAAACAACATTGTGACGTTCCATAAGGTTGTCAGAACGATGACCTGGCAGATGTGCACCATGCTCAATGCGAAAGACAGTCCAATTACATATTTGAGAGTGTAATATTTTTAGCCAGTCAGTATATTTTTCAACTTACGGTGACCTTAGAATGGAATTGCTTGTACAGTATTTGCTAGTCTACTTGGCCCATAAGCTCCATTTCCCTTGTGGTATTGTGGTAAGTCATAGCAACATACTTCCAAAAATTCTATCAAGCATTTTGAAAACATTTAATTAATATAAAGCACTATATTTTTATGAAAACCATCATAATGTGTTCAAAAGATTTGGAGTTATAAAGACAAGTCATTTTTGGCAGTTACTGCCTTTACCTTTAAGAGAGCAGTAATCTTGTCCTTGAACTACAAAGCTCCTCACCATTTCTTCCCTTTCTGTTCCTTAAACTAAGATGTCAGTGGCTCTGAAATGAACTGGAGTTGCATGAAGTCTTAACTTCATCTTAGTCTTAACTCTCCCAGGCACTTCTTATTTCTCTGCTATTTTTATTTATCGTGTGAACTTTTGAATGGAAACCGCTCAGGTTAATCCCCACTGACGAGCCCATTACTGTCCCACCTTAAGTGAGGGATTCTCCGATCCTTGATCCTGAAAATCTCAATCGCCTGAGAGGAATGATTCCCAGAGTGAAGCGGACAGCATACGGAGACCAGTGGCAGGAAGTCCAGATGTGCGCTTGGTGTATTCTTTATCATGGTGCCATCTGATTTCAAACACAGTGTAGAGATTGCCCTGCCTTGAGCGAGTGCTGTGAGATTTAATTAAATGATTTTAAATTTAACTCTGTATCATATTTTTTTTATTTACTTTAAACCTGGTTTCATTTTGCAGATTAGGTGGCTGGTAGGAAGCAAGAGCCCAGGATTATTCCCAAGAATAATCTTCCGTTATTTATCCTAACTGTTCGCCCAGACGCAAATAAGTTCTGTTTCAAGTGCAGCTGGGATTCTTGTACGATTTCACACGTTCCAACAACATCAACTCAGTACAATCCAATTCAGTCTTTGTTTCCCCACTGCTCCCACTGTATTAACTTCTAACATCTAACTTTAATCATTCTCACTTTAAAATGTTTAAAAACTTTTTTAAATGATTGTAAAATATTTCTTGTGTCTAGAGGCACATTGTTGAAATGCTTTTATAAAATTTATTTTATACCCCTGCATCAATCTTAATGACAGGAGTAGCTTAGTGGTTAAGGTGTTGGCTTACAGTTCAGGTGGTCTCTTGTTGGGCCCTTGATCAAGGCCCTTAAACCTTAAATGCTCACATGTACAGTACAGTGGAACCTTGGATTACGAGCATAATTCATGCCATATTTCAAAACACTCGTAAACCAAATCAAGTCTTCCCATAATAAGTAATGAAAACTCAAATAATTCGTTTCACAGCCCAAAAAAATAAATACAGAAAAATAATTAATACAATATATAAAGTAAAAATAAAACAAATTAACCTGCACTTTACCTTTAAAAAAAAGTTTAAATAAATCCCAACAGATAAGTGTGTCCATTTGTGCGCGCAGGCGCCGTGTATTTGTGTGTGTGTGTGTGTGTGTGTGTGTATGGAATTAGCCCCTTCACTCCCCTCGTCTTACACAGTAAAACTCCTCCTCCCTCCCCCACCTCGCTTTTTAAGGTTCACAACAAACACACACACAACAGAAACACTGTTTTAACGGGAAAAAAGAAATCTCCCTAATGACACTCGCGTGAGCGCAGATTAACAGAATCACTGCTGTAAAGTAAAAAAATTTTAAAAAATTTAATCAACCAGCACCTTACCTTTGAAAAGAATTGCGACAGAGCAGAGTTTCTGTGTAGAGCAGTGTCTGTGTGTGTCTGTGTAAAGCCGGGGAGGGGAGGGTGTAAAGGCGAGAGTCGTGTGTGTGTGTGTGTGTGTGTGTGTGTGTGTGTGTGTGTGTGTGTGTGTGTGTGTGTCAGTGTCAAAAAAACTTGGCACTCGTAAACCAAGACACGCTCGTTTTTCAAGTCAAAATGTATTAAAAATATTTGCTCGTCTTGCGGAACACTCGTAAACCAAGTTACTCGCCATCCGAGGTTCCACTGTATAATGTTAGTTGCTGTAAATAATTGCATCTGACAAATGCTGTAAATGTTTTAATGACGCATCATACTTGTTATCCATTGTTGGTTTCTTGTGATGACATGATGCATCCTTTAGTTCCTGTTTACTCTTGCATTTTAGCAGCTCCCTCACCAGCCTGGTTACATCTTATCATGTTAAATAAGAAACATTAATAGTTTTTTTTGAAAAACGTTGGCTTTGTTTCTGACTGTTCCAAAAATCTGACACTAGCTGAGACCTAGGCTTCCGTAAATGCTAAAAGAAATGTCTTCTCACAGTAACAACCACTTCAACAATTCTACAAAGGGTGTTCAAGTCAAAGCGGGACTTTTGCTTGTGCAGAATAACAGAACACAGTTCTGAGAGTGAACATTCCCTTTATTTCTCTATATAATCTTCTGCTACACTAATGCACTTATCCCAGTGTTTCACTAGTGCTTGGACACCATCAAGGTAGAAAGTTTTCTCAGTATGCCGGAGCTGTGATCAAACTGTCTGATACACGTCTGAAACGCCGAGCTCCCAGGAACTCCTTTAATGGCCCAAACATGTGGAAATGTATAACTCCCAGCAGAGTTCCTGTAACGTGCGAGCGGTGTTGGTGAATGAGTGTGTGTACGGTTCACACAGACAGATGCGTCTCTTCTGCCAGTTATATATATTCTGCCATATACGCCAGTTGTGGGAGACGTTGTGTCCTTGTGATCACTATGTATTTTTTCTTCCCCCCCCCTCTACAAAGGCCTGAATTTCACCTGGCGAAGCTCCTCCAGCTATAATAGTCGTCCTTGCGCTTGTGCTTGGAGCAGGATCGTGTTCCGCTTGTGCGTTTGATGCAGTGCCGCTTGCCTTCACACTCCATTAGCCAGAGACGGAGTGGAGCGCCGCTACAGAGTGCTATTAGCACACCATGGGGACATGATGGAGGAGTGTTTGCTTTTGGGGACTTTTTCTCTTTTTTTTTTTTTCCCTAAATCTTTCCACTGAGGACTCTAATAGCACAACAAACTCAGTTGATTATGACCAGTTGATGCTTGAGCAAGTTTGATGCTCCACTTTGTCGGGAGGAGATGCTCCCTAATGATCACATATATTTTCTGTTCTGGTTTTAGGAAATCTTTAATGTTTAGCTAAATGGAGGCTTGACTTTAACCCCAGGATTTGTCTCCGTAATTTCCCAGTCCTGTCCATAACTGCCTTTAGCCTTGTGTTTCGTAGAGTAGTAGAAAGACTTGCATGATGGGGAAATCTGTCAAGCTCTGTGTAGACCATCACGATGCCTTTGAGACACCATTCCAGGATCGTCTTGCTACACTGGATGGTATTTTTAAGAACTTAGCCAGTTGCTAGCAAATAAATGCGGTTGCTTTGTCGTTCCTACCACTCGCAGCTTGGCAGCGCGTTCTTCGCGGTCATTTCTCAAATCCGATACCATTTAACAGACTCATTTTTTAAAAATAAAGCTTTTTCAGACTAATTGGATGGCATATGTCCATGCCTCATTGGCATTGCTGCCTTGAGGGGATGAGAGTTATTGCATGCAAAATTCATGAGTCAGGGGAATCAGAACGTCTTCTTTTATCTCTGCTTGCTTCTCTCTTGACACTTTTATGTCCCCGTCTCTTGGACAGCCCATCCCGTGTCTGTCTTGCCACATTTCAAGTCGCATCTGCATTCTTCCTCACGTTCCTGTTTCTGTCAGATTCGCTCTCGCTAAGAAGAAGAATCGCGCAGCGTGACCCAGTAGCCGAATCCATCCTCTTCACTTTCCCTCCGTAATGTGAGGAAACGCTTGCGTTGGGTATAATTTGAGTAGCAGCCCTGTCACACTGAAGCACCTCATTAGACTCCCCTGTCATTGACTAAGCAGAGAGTGAATAGAGAATCAGAGAGAATGAGAAGGATTGCGATTTCCTATCTTGTTTATATCCACCTCTAATCCAGTGAATTCCCCTGTTCACCGTGCCGTGGTTTAATGTACGTGACTTGGGTGAGGCCGTGTAATGTTCAGAGGAAACGACTAATCTCATCCCATCCCCAATAATCTCCCACTCCACGTGTGTGCTACTGTTGCAGACTGGATTTTTTTTTCCAATGGCACATTTAGGAACAGACTTTGGAATTTGAATGAGTTTTCCCAATGGTTAGATGGACTTGATTAAAAAAAACACACACACACACTCTCACACATGGATTGTTCCAAGGCTGGCTGTGTTTGTGGTTTAACTTTTTAAGTTTGTTCCATTTTAATCGTTTTATTTTCATCAGCCTAGCCAGAGGCAGTCCGTCACTCCAGCCTTCCAACCACATGCCGCATCGCCAAACGCATTGCTAGAACAGCGTTTCTCAATCCTGGCCCTGAGGTTTGTTTTCTCTTCTGGCTTGCATAGTTGCATCTAGTTTGAGGTTGTTAATTAGTTAATGAGTTGAATCTGGTGAGAAAACATCAAGCAGTGGTATTCCAGAACGCTGGCCTGAGTAACGCATGTCTAGACTTATTTGGAGTAAGTTGCTCATCATTGTGAATATCCCTTCCACACAGTAGAGTTTGTAGTTTGCTTGTGTATTTTCAATAGCATATGCGATTCAATTATGATCATTATTTTTAAAATTTGGGCCTTGCTTTAGAGTGAGAATCTTGGTGGTACAAGGATACAACTCACAAACCCCTGTTGGGTCAGGGGTAGCTCAGTGGTTAAGGCATTGGACTACGGTTCGGGAGGTCCCAGGTTCAAGTCCCACCACCACCAAGTTGTCCCTGTTGGGCCCTTGAGCAAGGCCCTTAACCTCAACTGCTCAGATGTGTAATGAGATAAAAATGTAAGTCGCTCTGGATTAGGGCGTCTGCCAAATGCCTAGATGTAGATGTAGATGTACAAACACACCTTTAGTTGAACTACAAAAACAAAATATCTCTGTTGTCAGTGCACTCTACGGTGTCGTTTGCTCCCACTTGTGTAGTGACCTCGCGGGCAACGCTGTGATGTCCATCACCGGGAAGTTAGCGGCGGATCCTTTAGGTGCTGTGGGTTGGGGCCTCCATGGATCGGACTTGGTTGTCCAGCACATCCCATGGAAGCTCGTCCAGATGGAGATCTGAGGAATTTTAAGACTCTTTGTCTGCTACACTGCATGCTGTGGTGCACTGGGTGTTGCTTTGCCTTTTCTGTTGATTTCAGTACGCGTTCGTACTTATCATCTTTGATAAGCTTATGCAATCTCACAACATTTATTTCTCCAAATGATGTATATAATATGTACAGGGAATAAATATGTAGAGTCCAAAGCTTGAGCCTCACTGCAAAGTCATTTTTATTTGTTCCTTTATTGCTTCATTAAATATAGAATGATAATTTTTTTTCCCCTCTTTGCAGAGATTGATATCGAACGCTGTGTCCGCGAATCTATCAACCTGTTCTGCTGGACTCCCAAGAGCGCCACCTATCGGCAGCACGCCCAGCCGCCTAAACACACCAGTGATTCAAATGGCTTTGGGAAGCCGACATCCATCCACTCGTCAGAGTATCAAGACCTACTGAACATGGACCTGGTGAGTGTGGTACACACAGGCTAAACTAAAAGGGGTTTGAGGACGTATAGACTCGTTTATATACAGTAGACTGGTGCTGTTCATCCATTTGAACGAATGGCGCTTAGATTAAATGTCTGATGTTGCTTTAGCATCTGCATCTGCTGAGCTACTATGTTGTACTATTTTGACTATGTTGGACTCCTGAGGATCTCGAGCCCTTCATGCACCATCAGTACAGACACTATTCAAACCCAGCAATGTCAAATGGAGTTCATTAAGTCTAATTAAGTCCAGATCTGCAGGACATCGAACACACCACAGACTTTCTGTTACAAATGAATCCTTCTTCACGGTCAAGTTCACAACCAGAGATGATACGATGTACATTACCGACTTCTAAGATGTCAGGACTGACTTGTGGCTTTATACAGTAGATGGCGTTTGAAAAATTAATATTTTTGGTATCACCATGGAACATCGAACATAGTTAGAGGATAATGCAAACCACAGAGTCAAAAAAGAATTACGAGGGAAAATAATTGTGTGTGGGAGAGCAAGGCCTACCACGGCATCTATGAATGTTAATAAGAAGCTTACCAAAGCCATTAACTACAGTACCACCCATTTTCATAACTATTTTTGCCATTAAAACAATTCTGGCCGCACACATTCAGATATGAAATAATCCTTTACTTCACTTTCCATTATATTTATCAATTTCTGAAATAGTTGGTCTGCACTGTGGCGAGGAATTATAATCGTCACTTGGTAAGCAGTTGGAACACAACTTGGGTGAATGAATATAAAGTGAGAATAAAAAGTGTTTTGTGTAGCTACCAGACATTGTCTACCTCCATTTTGACATCCTCTCGACATCTTCTCTAACGTACCCTTGGTTTGTAATTTCATGCTAGCTTGAGGTTTACTGCGCGTGATTCAGGATCTGTCTGTTGCTCCGAGTTTGTCGTGCTTACATAAAAAGCAGACTGTTGTCTTTTAGGCCTCTGATACTGCCGTAATCTTAAAAATAACATGACAGAGTTAGAAGATTAATCATTAACACGGTCTCTCTCTTTATGAAGAATTCCTGGGCAGGATTTCAATTTGGTTAATTACTGGCCAAATCTGACCCATGTGGAACAGCATCCGGTCATGCTAATGAAATGTAATGCCATCTGTACCATGTTAATGAGGTGTGACTTCTGAGAACTTTATGGTGATCAGGACAGCCACAGTGAGTCATATCTTAGACAAGTTAAATAGATGGAAGCCACATTGCGGGTTCTGTTTTCATTTCAGAATTGGAATTATTGCAGACTAAAGCTGTAAGTCCACCGCTATTCAGTAAGCAGTTCTGGTGATGATGATCTGTGCTCTTCAGCAGAGAGAGCTGTACTGAACCCATCTGCCGCTGCTTGTCCTCACTAGGTTCCTCACTGTCACCATGAATCTGTTGTCGTTCGTCTTATTTATGGTGCAAGTTGAGTAGTCATCACCAGATGGAAGCAGAGCTCCAGGGTTGTTAACATGCACACAGGGGCCTCAGCTTCCATCATAAACATGTCAAGCTTCTTGAAGCCTACAGTACCTTTAGCCCGACCACACAGGCACCAGCCAGGCCCTCTGTTCATAAGCTAAACATTCCCGACCCAAAAACTATATAAAGTTCTAATCAAACCGCACCAAGTTGTCCTGTACAGTCTACTGACGTTCTGTCCAATCCTCTCTCGGGTTCAAACGTTAGATAAATTCTCTTTAAGACTGTCTCTCAGTTTCTCCCTAATCTCTACTCAAACCCTATCCAAACAAGCCTGTCTCTACGCTGGTCTTTCTTCCCTTAACTTCAACCAAACCTGGTTCCCAACCGCTGTTTAAACTCTTCCCAACATCAACTAGCCCAAGTCTGTCTCCCAGCCTCTCCACAAATACTATGCAAACTAAGTTTAGTTTAAGTTTATCCCCGAGTTCTGCCCAAGCCCTTCCCAAAATGTACCTAAACTGGCCCATGTCGGTCCCTCCTACAGTCTACAGTATCCCAGATTCTACACGTCAACTCCAGAAAACCTGTTTCTACGTCCCTGTCTAAATTCACTTCAGTTTCTACTTAACCAAACTTAACTAAACCCCATCTGTTAGTCTTTAAACTCTACTCGGATTCCTAAGACTGTAGAACTACGACATACAAGCCATCAGCAAGCCTTGTCTCAAACACACTCCATAAATTTCCCCCGAATCAGGTCATATAGTCTCTTTCAAAACTCAACCGTTTCTGTCACTTCCTAAATTCTGCAACTTCTTGATCAAGTCTGTCTCTTAGCATTTGCTCTGCCTAGTTCTTCCTAAATGTTATTTAAACTTGACCAAATCTCAGCCCAAGTTCTACCCAAAATCTACCAAATCTGTCTCTTACATTAGAGCAGTCTCTTACACTGTCTACTTAAACTTGGTCAAATCAGTCGCTCAGCCTGGTCACTCAATGGCAGGCCGCGGTCCGGATTATTATACCAGTAATCTAGTGCTTTTTCCCTCGAGGTGGGCGTGGCTATAGTCGTCACTCAACCAAGCCAGTCAGGGCGAGAAAAAAAAGAGAGTCCTTTCACATTCATTTACAGCCCAAGATTCACTGAAGATTGTTGTTTGTATTCAATACAAATACAATTTGTTTCCCCTAGTTACTGAAAACCTGCAATAAATATTATTGAAATGCTACGGAAATTTTAAACTGCTTATTTTCTTAATGGACTTAAATGACTGCACACTAAAGCCCCGTTTACACTGCAGGTCTCGATGCCCAGTTCTGATTTGTTGCCTATATCTGATTTATCTGTTTACACGTTCTTTCAACTATGACCCATCTCCTATTCACGTGTTTACACGTGCCATACCATCTGAAACATCGCGCATACTTAAAGGGAGGTTCTTGCACTACACACTAGCCAAGGTGGACGAAGGCGAAATATGTTTGATGCTAGCGCTGCGATATATGCAAAGTTTGCGAAACGGAGTTTGCGCATGTGCTTCATTTATTGTCCTCAACCATTCAGAGGAATGTCTGGGTGCGAGACGTGTCGGGGTCGCTCTCTGGTGGCTTGCAACAGGTGTGGGTTACCGCACACTGGCGCATCTGTTTGGGATGAGCAGCGCGTCATTAAACTGCGAAGAGGTCTGTTTACACGACAATCACATTAGCTTATATCTGATTTATATCTGATTTATATCTGATTTATTTCCACATATGAAGGAGGTCTGAAACTGATCTCGAAATATCGGAATGCGCGTGTTTTTTTCCTGTTTACACGGACATAAAAAATATCCGATATGTGTCGCATATGAGCAAAAAATCGGAATTCGGTCACATTTAACTGACAGTATTCAGATCTCTAAATCTACGTTTACACTAACACAGAGGTGTGAAATTCAGACCTCGTCTCAGAGACAATTTGATCTACAGTATTAAATGTTAATTCAGTACCACTGGCCCAAACTCTGCTCAAGCAGAACCAATCCAGTCACTTCGTCCCCATGTAAACTGAACTCCACTTTAGCACAGTCCTGACCAGCCCTTGGTTTTAGCCAGTGTTCGAATTTGAATAAATTTAAAGTTCAATCAAACCTGCATCCAGTGCCAGAATAAAGTCTGCTCGAGTTCTGCTCCAACTCAACTGAAGCCGTCTCCCAGTCTCTGTCCAAAACCTGAGATTCAAACCTCTCCCTGAGCCGATACCCTACGTAGATTTTTCCCAACAGCTAACAAAGCAAATTATAAGCCGCTATTTCTGTCTAAGTGACTCGTATGTAAATGTGCATATAATTCGTCTACTCAACAAGGACGTGAGAAAATATAGATTATACACGAGTAATTTCTTTTTATCCAGACTTGTTTGGTTCAGCTGATGAAATACTCTTCAGTCGCTGTTGTCAGGTTTATCAGTGTTTGCCCATGTATCGGCCCTCCGTGTGTTTGTATATCCACATATGTTTTAGACAACGCTAGCTTTGATTGCTTCCTCACCTCCGTGAACATTCTTTATAACCCTCTCCACACCGACATGATACTGATAACTGACAGATTGGCTGATGAAAGACTCGTTCAGTCGTATCTGCTGTGTGAATTCTTCTTACCTCTTACACATGTGCTTCAGTTGCTCTTTTACAAACCAGTGTTGTGTAAACTGTAGTTATGGCTCTAGTAGTTACTAATGCTGTTTTCTGACTTCCAAAGGGGTTGGATTCTTTACCTCTTGATTTGTTGTACCTCCGAATCAGCCAGATACATCTGCAATCCCTTTGGAGGAGTTTGTTTTGCTGTTTTGCTTGGAAATCAATTTTTTGTAGGATTTCTGTGTCAGGTTGAGATAATGCGTCTCCAATTTTCCACACTTACTCCAGACAGTCATTTGATGTTCCAAAGTCAGAGAATGCTTTTATTTCTGCCTCCGCTGGCAGCGGCCCAGAGCCCACTCCACTTCTCATAAACGCTCTCGTCTGCTCATCTAGTGTGTTCTGAAGCATTTGTCCTAATTTTCCACTATCCTGCAGCTGAACACGGCTTCACGGCTGCCGCAGATGTATATATACGTGACCGCTTCTCTTTCTCAGCACACCGTCACAATGGAGAAGATTCCTTCTAATGTTATAAGATCTCATAACCTACTACACACTCATAACATCTCACCAAACACTTGAGTATTACTGCTCATCCACCCTGAAAGGTTTCATATTAGTGCAATAAGAATTTTCTATCCAAGTACTAGAGGCGGAACAGTGACTTAGCAGGGAGCACCATCGCCTTGCACCTCCAGGTTGTGGGTTCGATTCCCGCTCCGTGTCCGAATGCATGGTCTCCCCGTGCATGGTGGGTTTCCTCCAGGTACTCCGGTTTCCTCCCGGAGTCCAAAGACATACAGACTAGGATAATTGGTATTCCCAAATTGCCCATAGTGTGTGAATGAGCGCGAGTGAGATCCAGGTTCTGTCACAGCATATTGATAGGTTTTGTACTTTCAGTCTTTGCTCTTAAGTTATGGTTGAGAGCTGTGATTTGCTAAATCAATTTTATTAATGTGTTTGGTGTAACGCCAAAAAACAGAAATCTGAGGCTGCATGAATGCAGAAATTTTTATGTGCAATATCTTTTTAAGGCTTCGTTTAAATACAGTCAGGGCCATGAGATTTTAAATTAAGCATAAAAGTTTAGACTTTCAGCTTCCCAAAAATATTGGGAATATTTTTTACATGTTTTCTCCAGTTTTACACACTTAAACTAAATTGGGACCAGTTTAACAGCCAGTTGTGCCTTGCTTCCTAGCACATCATTAGCACACTTATTTCATAACAGATTAAGGAGATAAAAGGTCTGGACTGTTTTTATTCCTATTGCATGGCTATTCATGTTAGGCAAGTAAAAAAGGGCCTAATTAGGCTGGAAAAACAAGTCTAACAATTTACAAACGTACAAAAACAAGAAGAATTCTAAATCAAATTAATATTGGGTGTGACTATGCTTTGGCTTCAAACCAGCATCAATTCTTACACTTTCAGGGATTTTGCCGTATCAGCGTCAGGTGTCTGATTATGTACCAAGCAAATGCTCATGATCAAAAGTTTGATATGTAGGTTTTAATATAGGTAGTAAGTCAAACAGAAACGGCTGTGCAGGAGGCTTAGATCTGGGTGAGGAACAGGAAGCCTCTGCTACTAAGGTGAGGTTGTGGAAGACAGTTTCATGTCACAGGACATAATACACCATGGCCTGTACACCACGGCTGATCACAGCATCAAGATACAAGACAGAAACAGAAACAATTGGAACTGGGCAACAGGTGCTCTGGACTAATGAGTCAAAATGTGAAATAACTGGCTGTAGTAGGAAGGCGAGGTGTTTGCTGAACGTCTGGAGTGCAGTACGATGGTGACTGTCTGCAGGCACTCGGTGAAGCATGCTGGGAATTTGGTCAGGAGTAACGGTGTCCTCGATGCTGGGAAAGAAAGGCAGAAATCATGCAGTAGCATCAGGGAGGCGACTGATTGGCCACAAATTTATTATATCTTCAGTATTGAGACGAAAAAAGGAGTCGTGATGGTTTGGCCCACACAAAGCCCTGATCTCAACATCATCCAGTCTGTCTGGGATCACATGAGGAGATGGAAGGGTTTGAGGCAGCCTACATCTGCAGAAGATCTATGGTTGGTTCTCCAAGATCTTTGGAACAACCTACCTGCCGAGATCCTTCAAAAACTGTGTGCAAGAGTACCTAGAAGAATTGATGGCAATTCTGTTTGTTTTTTTTGTTGTTGTTTTTTTTGGCAAAGGGAGGTCACGCCAACAACTGATCCGATTTCGAATTTCTCTTCTTTCTATTTTGTTAATTGAAGAACTATTCTTAAAATAGTGTTGTAGTCCCTTACTAGATCCCTTATCTGAGGAATAAGTGTGGAGGCATGAAGATCAGATATAACGATAAATGTTAAGATACAGTGGAACCTCGGATTGCGAGTAATGTAGTTTACGAGTGTTCCGCAAACCGAGCAAAGATTCTTAATACATTTTTAATCGGAAACCGAGCAGGTATTAGTTTACGAGCGCCGAGTATCATGTATCACACATGCGACTCTTATTTTGACACCGAGCGGCAAGTGATCAGAACTGAGCCAATGATTTTTCTCTCTCTTGCGCTGCGGGAATTATGGGTAATCGTCTCCCCTGCTGCGTCCCCTGTGTCAAAATAAGAGTCCCCTGCTGCATCTTAGTGCTCGTCTCTTATAATCAACATCTCCCTCTCTCTTCTGTTTGCGCGCACATAATTTGACTCTGTGCCGCACACACCAACACACACACACTGTTTACACACACACACTTACTGTGTGTATGCGTGCGCGCGTAATTTGACACCGACACAGACTCATACACACACACACACACACACACACACACACACACACAGATCTCCCCGGCTGCAGACGCGCTTTATTTACACTGAAAACTCTGCTCTGTCGCGATTCTTTTCAAAGGTAAGGTGCTGGTTCATTTGTTTGTTTGTTTTTTTTTTACTTTACAGCAGTGATTCCGTTAGTATGCGCTCACGCGAGTATCATTAGAGAGATTTCTTTTTTTTCCCGTTAAAACAGTGTTTGCATTGTATATGTTAGTTGTGAAACTTAAAAAGTGAGGTGTGGGAGGGAGGAGGAGTTTTTCTTGTTTAAGACGAGGCGAGGGGCTAATTCCACACACGCACGCGCGCGCGCATACAAATACATGGCGCCTGCGTGCATTAAAAATAAATCCAGACATTTAAGTGTTTCTTTTTCTTTTTTTAAATGTAAAGTGCAGGTTAATTTGTTTTATTTTTACTTTACATATTGTATTTATTGTTTTGGGCTGTAGAACAAATAATTTGAGTTTTCATTATTTCTTATGGGAAAAGTCTATTTGGTTTACGAGTGTTATTGGAATACGAGCCCGCTTCCGGAACGAATTATGCTCGTAATCCAAGGTTCCACTGTACTCAGTTCAACATGGGATGATGAGGTAATGACTGTTAATGTCTTGTTTTGTGGTCTTTTCTCAGGATGTTCTGTGAATATAGATCTGTCTACCTTGGTGGTAGTCGGTGGTAGTCGGTGGTAGTCATTAATGTGCTTTTTGCCGGATGGCACGGTATCACTCTGATTAGTTATTTTAATGGGTAAATCTTTTGTCTTAGGCTGAGCGATCAAGCAAGTGAATTTCGAAATAGACCACTGGAAATCGTATCACAGCTTTTAGAGATTATGGGTTAAAATTAGTGGATCCTTGCGAACACTCTCTCACTCGTCAGTCATTTTGATGGGTGCTGCCGCTTGCCTCATTTCCATGGTGATATAATAGATGTGTGGTTGTGTAGGTGGTTACTGATACCAAGTGAGGCGGTGATTGTCATTTCTTAGTCATTAGAGCCAGGTGTGTGTGTGTGTGTGTGTGTGTGTGTGTGTGTGTGTGTGTGTGTGAGTGTGTGTGTGTGAGTGTGTGTGAGAAACTAGCTATCCTCCTTGGACTCCTGATAAGACATGCCACATACGGGGACATTTCAATAATAAAACAATCATCAGTAAGCCGCTCGGTTATTGAGCCGTTTCTGTTTCCGACCGGCTGTATTATAAAAAGATCTCAAGTAGTCGGGTATCTCTGACTCCGTTCTGTTTAACTGTTCGTCCTTGTGTGAGAACAAGCACTTACTGTGAGGATGTAGTAGGGCTGGTGTCCTGGTTAGGTGGGCGTTATTGTTAATGTCCACAGAGAAGCACAGTGCATTCAAATCATGCATAGACAGTTCAGAAGAAGAGGAATCGATCCATGGTGGATGACTGAGGGTGAACTAGTGGTTTGTGCAGTAGTGGAGAATCTGTACTTGCTGTAGCTCTAGCTCCCTGTCCTTGTGGTCTTTGGTTATTGTTGTCCCTCCATCACAGGCTGTTTGGACGACTTGACCCAGTATGACCTCCATCACCACCAACACGTCTCCCATCTGGATGTTTTTGGTTTTTCGCACCATTCTGAGCCTGATGTGTATCATAATCCAAGGCGATCCAGCACCTTCTTCATTCCTTAAACCGACCCATCTGGCGGCAGCAACCATGCCACAATAGTCTTATGCATGGCTTTAAGCATTACGCTGCTGCTACATGATTGTATAAAGTTCATGATGAGTGTATTAACTGTGGCTATTTGTACTGATAACTTTACAGTCAATAACAGTTATATATTCTTCACTACATTAAAATTGAAATATAATTCAGTTCGGTAAAAGATAACTTGTATTTTTTGTATACATTAATGATAAGTGAGTGGAACAATTTTGTATGCATGTGTATGTGTTGCAAGTCTAGAATAATATATTACTCTCATTGAGATTCGTGCATTTCTTCCTGCATTTCATATTTGACCAAATACGATCATTTTGAAACCGACAGCATTGATTTTTACTTCCAATAATAATAATAATAAAGTTTCCAGGTTTCTTCCCATGATATGGCCAAACACTACTGTATTGTTTACTCACTCACTCATCGTCTATACACTTTATCCTGTATTCAGGGTCGCGGGGGCCTGGAGCCAATCCCAGGAGACACTCGCACTTACACACTCATTCACACACTACAGGCCATTTGGGAACGCCAGTTAGCTTAACCTACTGTACATGTCCTGGAACTGTAAGAAGAAACCCACCAAGCACGGGGAGAACATGCAAACTCCATGCACACGGAGACGGGAATCGAACCCGGACCCTGGAGGTGACCATACTAAGCACTTCACCACAGTGCCGCCTAACTATCTTTATTGTAACATGAATTCGTTTAGAGCATCAGCGCAGTTCCTCTTTGTAGGAACACACTGGCTGGTTTCTCACTAAATCGTCAAGTCGTCGTGTTCTCATTGGAATCCGGCCACCGGTGGATATAATAACAGCTGTCTAATTCCGTCCTCCAAGTAGGACAGCTTTTAGCTCAGGGGAAACAAGTGCTGCCCCCAAGAAGAAATGTCACCAGGTACGTACCGAATGAAACATGGAGTATTTTGGAGGCTCTCGACCGTAATAATATTGTGCATATTTCATATGATGGCGTATCATATGACTGATTACTGGCTCAAGTCTAATTTTGACCTTTGAATGTGAAACTAGTTTCACTGTGAAAAGGATTATAAGATTATGAGTAATCCGCTTAAGAATGCATTCCTCTGAAGCCGTGTGCTACACCTCGGATCCGTTCTGTCTGGAGTCCCCCGAGGTCCTTCTGGGGCTGTTCAGGGTCGTCACTGAGATGAGCAAGGTCAAAGCCAATCACCACTTTTGGTTTCTGTTTGTTTGTTTTTACATATAATGTTATCCAGCAGCTTTTCATTTCCCTTATGAAACCCGTTTGTGTGGCGTCTCGGTCGACCAGCGCGCTGCAGACCAATAAATCCATCTCACCTCGTCCAGTTCCAGCCCTAACGGCCATTTCACGCTCCCTCGCTCCCTTTCTGTCTCTTCTTTAGTTTCATTCTCATCACATCATCTCTCACTCCATGCCGTTAGGAAAAAGTGTTCAAATCAGTTCAGTTGTTGGCAATTTTTTAAACCCCCCCTGTGTGTGTATTTATTCTTCTGTAACGTCATTTTCCTAATTGTTTTATTTCCTACTTGCTAAATCATTAATCTGCAAATATGTGAAATGTTAAAACCGTGTGTCCTAATTTTATTTTAATTATGGATGCAGATTTCTGCCGTCACTGATTCTCTCACAGTGGTAAAGAATTAATGTCTGTCTTTCTCTGTCTCTCTGTCTCTCTCCCCCCTCTCTATCTATCTCCCTTTCTCTCTCTCTCCCTCTCTCCTTCTCAACCCCCTCTCTCCCTCTCTCTATCTCTCTCTCCCCCTCCACCTTTTTATATCTCCGTCCCTCTGCTTCTCTATCTGGCAGAAATAAATAAAATGCCGTGTTCTTGCTGCACTTGACCGATTTACAGACTGA
>QMIH01000415.1:47902-67196 GCA_003987875.1 Clarias batrachus | reverse complement strand
CCCCCCCCCCCCCCCCTGAAACTCTCCGAGCTCAAGGCCGAAGTGTCTCCACGGATCTCAGCCGAGGATCTGATTGATCTGTGTGAGCTGACGGGCCCGGCTCAGTTTAAAACTCCTGTGAAGAGACCCAAGGCGGTCAAAACCAAGATTGTAGCAGTAGACATCCGGAGTAACGAGGAGTATCCTTTAAACACTCTGCTGCAAGCTCACACTCACTCCCTGACTCTCTCATAGAGCTCGAAGCCGAACTCAAATCCTGCAGTTCACTCGCCTGGTGGATCCCAGTGAAGTTAAGTAAGAATACAAACCTTGGGCCAGAATACTCTTCAGTTCAAAGGCGGCTCTGAAGCGCGTGGGGAGAGAACTGACAAACAGATCATCACAAAGTTACACATCAGTCAGCGTGCGAGAAGTTTATGTCTGGAATTAGATCTCGTGCACCAGAGTCATTATAATCAGGGACGATGAAGATTTTCATACTAATCTACTTTAATACAAATCTTTGAAGTGAATGTTGATGTATACAAATTGTCTGGTGTGTGTGTGTGTGTGTACACTTTCTCTTAAGAATCAGTATGAATCATCAACCTAAAGCCATTGATCCATCACTGTGGGGTTACTGCACTCACACACCACCTGCCTTTCCACCTTAAACAGTGCTGAAACTGTCTGATCCTTATACGCACACACACACACACACACACACACACACTGCCTACACAAACAGCTTACCTGAAGCACTGTTCCCACACACACACACGCACTGGGGAAAGATCAACAGATATGCGTCTGAGCTCGTGACCGGACTGTTGTTGGTTCAAATCCCGCGTTCATACGGTATCGCCGCAGATCGACCCGAGGATCCTCGCCAGCTCAGCTATATGAAGCTGTAAAGTGTTGAATAAAAGTCGAATAAATGTGAGTGATCTGTGAGGAAACGTTCCTCTCGGCGAGATTAAAATAAAATTTCTTCTTCTTCTTCTATTACCTTTACAGCCGAAATGTCAAACTTCACGTCCGCTGCTGAAATACTGTAGTGCTCCTGCATTTCATTTTGTCCCACATGAACTTAGAGAAAGTAATAATGTTGACGCCCCGAAGCAGGAGCTTACGTGTGATGATGATCGAGAGAAAACAAGTAAACGAGTAACGAGTAAACTGCCAGCTTTTTCTTTCAAAGTTATTAATGTTCAAAGACATGAGAGACCGTTCATGTTTGTTCACACATTTATAATGTGTTCTGTCATAAATAAATACATTTCTTATCACGGTTACAGCTCGGGTTTAACTACAGTACGTGGTATCACTTTACTCGGGATCGGACATGACGGCGACATTAGACCCGACATAAACCGTTATACCTGTTTAATAATAATAATAATAATAATAATCAGGCAGAAATTAATGTTTTTTTCTTCCGTTTCATTTTAGACATCTAAAGTTGTTTGTGTTTTTGGAATGAGAACATTAACAAGGATTATAGATTAAAAATAATTTTAAAAAAAACATTACAAGAAGTGCACTGGAGTTTAACAGAAATGTGTTCTCTCTATCATCTGGAGCGTGAGGTCAACTCCCGGTGGTGCTGCAGACATAGACGTAGGCTAGACATACTGTAGACGTGGCCTGGAGACTAGGGAGAAGATTGTCTGTGTTCTGTGTTATACCCTTCTGTGAGCTCATGGAAGTGGAAGGATGGCGCTTTTCTTAACACCGTCTCAGAGTAAGTGTGTGATGCTCCTCGCCCATGCCATTACTAAATTAGGAAGAAAACTCGTCCACTTTTGTGATACCTTTGTGCATCAAACATTGCAATCTCACACCCAGCGTTCCCAGGAAAAGCTCTCGATCCATCATGGATAAATACAGTGGAACCTTGGATTACGAGCATAATTCGTTCCGGAAGTGGGCTCGTATTCCAAAACACTCGTAAACCAAATCATCATTCCCATAAGAAATAATAAAAACTCAAATTATTCGTTCCACAGCCCCAAAAACTAAATACATAAAAATAATTAATACAATCTATAACATGAAAATAAAATAAATTGATCTGCACTTTACCTTTAAAAAAAAAAAAAGTACAAATAGGTGAGAAGGTGAGAGAGTGACGCTCAGTGTCAAAATAAGAGACGCATGTGTGAAGCATGATACTCGGCGCTCGTAAACTAATACTTGCTCGGTTTCAGAATAAAAAATGATTAAAAATCTTTGCTCGGTTTGCGGAACACTCGTAAACCACGTTACTCGCAATCCGAGGTTCCACTGTATCCAGTATTACGGGTGATTCTCTCAAGGTTAAAGTTATATTTTATCATCCTTTCATTTATCTATGGAGCTTCAGTGCGGTACTGTAAATACACCTTGCAGATGTTTACTGTAAACTTCACAGCACTTTACTCTGCAGTAAATTCATTACAGCGTTCATCGGTACTCATGACTCATTTATCGTAACGGCGAGTAAAGTGAAACCATTTTCTATTCTTTTTTTCCACAAGACATTCATTTTGTGATTGTGACTGCTCGTGTGTAGACAGAAAGATGGAGACAGTGAGAGAGAAGGAAAAAAGACAATGAAAATAAGAGATCAAAAGAGACCCAGAGAGAGAGAGACAGTGTGAAAGAGAGACAGGAAGCACTAGAAATTGGAGGCGGGGTCTATTCAATTACGTATCACTGTACAAACGTAAATTTTTTGTGTGTGGCAATTCATACTGTATATCACCACACTGACTCCAAAGTCGATTTTTTAAAATAAAATATTATTATTGTTATTTTGAATTGGTGTATGTTTGCGTTTGAGACGGGAAAACGTTGCTGTTCCTCCATAATACTACAGGTGGCGCCTATCTCCCTTTGGCACACAGCGCAGCCTCCTGTGTGAGAGAAGCGAATTATTTGCATAAGTTTGCTTAGATTTGTAACAGAATCAGAGAAAAATAATCACTGTTGAATCAGGATATTTGTGAAATCGTGATGGTTACAGAATCACAACACTAATTGAATCAGCACTACTGATTCAATTAGCGGGCGGTCACTGGTGATCCCCATCCTTGGTCAGCTCTCAGGAATGTCGAAAGCAAGGCAGGAACAAGACTCCTCTCTCTCTGTCTAATCAAATGCTGTTATTTTTTTTCTGCCCAGACTAAACATCAGCGCTCGTGTTAGCCAGAGCTCTTGTTCTGTGCATTTGTAATGCTAATGTTCTCGGCGCTCACTTCCTGAACGACTGCCTGGTGTCCGAGGTGCGACTCCGTGTCTAATTGATTTTGCAGAAGTTGTCATTTCCTCTTCTGTGACACGATGCTTAAAAAAGAAGGATGATTCAATTACTACAGGACGCACATTAAAGGAAATCGCTCTCGTTCCGTCTCTGCCTTTGCATTGCAAATTATCCGTCCCGAGGTTCTCCTGAGCCTCGTCTCCTCTCCAGCCTGTGGATTTGCTTTCTCGTTAACTCGGTTGTCCACGTTCTCGTCTCCGCCGTAGCCGAGTCTCTTCCCCATGAGACCGCTTCATTTATCTCTATCAGTCGCTCTGCTCCTGAGCTCCACACTCCTGTGTTCCATCTCCGCTGCTCTACTGAGGAGCTGCAATGTTTTCAGAAAGTGTCTGTCTTTCTGTGTCTCTCTGTCTCTGTCTGTCTCTCTGTCTGTCTCTCCGTCTCTGTCTGTCTCTGTCTGTCTGTCTCTCAGCAGTTCTTGATAGATTGAAGCCGTTGTGAAGGAAAGACTGAAATGTTATTGGCTGTATCAGTTTGACCCTTGACCCTGGTGCTGTAGCTTCAGTCGCGGTCACGTCCCTGGGAGCATCAACGTCCCGTACAGCTCCGTGTTCGGGCCGGACGGAGAGCTGCTGCAGTGCCCGAGCACCAACGCGCTGGCCGGGTACAAGAGCCGCGTCGTCGTCATCCTCAGTAACATCAGCAAGAATGCAGCTAAGGTCAGTGACGCATCTGTCTCTCTCGCGGTCACCCTACTCCTTAATCCCAATTTGTCTTTCACTGTCTGTCTCTCCTTCTGTTTCTTTTCTTGTCTGTCTGTCTGTCTGTCTGTCTGTCTCTATGACCCTATCCCTCTATCTCTATCTCCATTTGTCTCTCTTTTGTCAATCTGTCTTTCTTTGTCTGTCTGTCTGTCTGTCTCTGTCTTTGTTCCTTTCTCGTTTTCTCTGTCTCCTTTGCTGTCTCTGTCAATCTATCACGTTATCTGTCTGGCTGTCCATCAATATGTCTCTTTTGGGGGCTGTTTGTCTCTTTCTCTCTCTCTTTGCCTTCTCACTATTTCTTCCTCTTTCTCTGTCGTTCTCTCCTCCTGTCTCTCTCAGTCTTTATCTTTATTGCTTTTTGTCTCTCCATTGTTATTCTGTTTCACTCCCTGTCTCTCTCTTTATGTCTGTCTGTCTCTGCTCTGTCAGTATGTCTCCTTCCCCCTCTTTCTTAATTTCTCTAAATCTTTCACTCTTGCTGTCTGTCCCCCTATCTCTTTATCTTTATATGTCTCTCTGTCAATTGATCTTTCTATATCTGTTTGTCTCTCTCTCTGTCTCTTTGTCCTTAACTCCGTTATTCTCTGTCTCTTTATCTGTCCCTCTCTGTATATGTCCTTACATATACAAATGCCAAACTATATTACTATTACCATGAAGAACAGAATAACACTAGGCACAGACTATGACACCATGACACTTTTAGCCAGACAGATCAAATCGAGAATGCCGGTAGATTTTAATTTCTATAAGAACACAGTGGACATGGGGATGTTCATGACAGTGTGGCGTTGTGACGAGGCTTTATTCTAGTTATCTAGTTTATATAGTCATAAAGAATGAGCTTAATAATACGGGGTTTTCTTAATTTAGAGAACCACCAAAACAATGCTCGTTATAAATACAATGGAACCTCGGATTGCAAGTAATCGGTTTGCGAGTGTTCCGCAAGAAGAGCAAAGATTTTTAATAAATTTTGACTTGATAAACAAACAAGTCTTGGTTTATGAGTACTGAGTATCATATGACACGCATGCGCTTCTTGTTTTGACGCCGAGCATCACATGAGCACAAGTGAGACAAACGGTTTTTCTCTCTCTTGCGCTGTGGAGTTGTGGGTAATCGTCTCCCCTAGGTTAGGGATGTTCTCTCTCTCTTTTTCTTTCTCTGTTTTTTCTTTCTCTCTTGTAACATTTCTTCTCATTCTCTCACACTGTCTAGCTCCCCTCTGTCTGCCTCTGTTTAGCTCTCTTTCTCTCTCTCTCATGGTGTGAGCGTGAGTGTGATTGTGTTTCTCTGTCCACTCACTTTGCCCCTTTTTTTCCCCCTACAGTTTGCGTCTCACTTGGTGAAGGTGAATTTCCCTCGTGTGTGTGTCCTGGATGGCGGCATCAACAAAATGAAGCCCACCGGCCTTTTAACTGTGCCCTCTCCACAGATCTAAACTCTTCAGTGTGTGTGTGTGTGTGTGTGTGTGTGTGTGTGCGCGTGCGTGTGTGCGCGTGCGTGTGTGCGCGTGCGTGTGTGCGCGTGCGTGTGTGCGCGTGCGTGTGTGCGCGTGCGTGTGCGTGCGTGTGTGCGCGTGTGTGTGCGTGTGTGTGTGTGTCTGTGTGAGACTCAAAAAAATATATATATATGTTTGTACCCTGTATTGAATATGGTATGTGTTCATTTGGATGCTTAAATTTTGCTTTTGATTTCTACACTTTTATTATTATTATTATTATTATTATTATTATTATTAACTATAAAGGCATTTCACTGTGAATAAAAAACACTTTTTTCTGACAAACTGAGTTGCCAGTCGAGTGCTGTAAAATTTACATTAAACAGCTGCAACATACAGTACTGTAACTCATATGACATCATAAGGGATTGAGCTGAGCTGAAGCGTCTTCCTCAAGGACCAGCTCGGTGCTGCTGAGATCTGAACACACAACCTTCTGATTCGTAACACAAAGCCTTAACTTAGTGGAGACAGTTGTGAGGAGTAAGGGTGGAAGTTTCGGTTCAGAAGGTTGTGGGTTTGAGTCTCGTGAGATTAGAGTACTGTACTGTAAATATACTTTGCAGGTGTTTAATGTAAATTTCACAACATTTCACTCTAAAAAAAATTAATTGATTGAATTTAATCAGCAGTAATTTAATTACAGTGTTCATCATCTCATAATCTAACATTTATTATAACAGTGAATAAATTAAACCTTTTTTATTTTGTGGAGAATTTTCATTTTGTGTGTGTGTGTGTGTGTGTGTGTGTGTGTGTGTGTGTGTGTGTGTGTGTGTGTGTGTGTGAGAGAGAGAGAGAGATGAAGAGAAAAAGACTTGTAGACTTGGGTTTGAAGACTACTAAAGTCTAACCTTGAAGCCTAATCTGTAATCTGGCAGGATTTCAGATTTAAAAGCAGCGTCACGGCTCAGATGGTCCTGAAGGATTCCTCATTAGCAGATTCCTCATTAGCAGGCTGTACGAGACCCGAAGGAACCCTTGGTGACGTCACACACGCGTTTACTGATGAGCAGTTTTGAGCGTGAGCTCTGATCGCCACCACTCAGACAAGTGTCACTTAACTGATGAGTTCCATAAAAATTCACCACCATAAATGTGAAATCCAAAACCGTGTTAGTTTGAGATTTAAGAGGAACTGCACATTCTGGCACGTCCATGTTGGCTTCATATTTCAGAATGCTACGCTACAATACAGGTAGTCCCCCACTTATGAACAAATTCCATTTCGGGAGCACGTTCGTAAGTCTGATTTGTTCTTAAGTCCGGCAAAGGGAGTCTTCATTGACACCAATATAGAATGTGAAGCGTACCGAACCGCTTGACTAAATCTCTGTCCCCCATCATGTGGCCAAAAACCATAACTGCACCTAACGGAATTAATCTCACACGTGTCAAATGTAACAGTGTCGTCTCTTCACCTGTAAATCGCGAGGGGAATCCCGGACGCCATTTTGTCTCAGCTGTTTTCCACTGTATCGGACTGATTCACTGAATAATTTCTCCCGCACACACACACACACACACACACACACATGCATACAATATACCTATTTTGTATTATATATTTGTATACCTAATATTCTATTTTTGTACAATACACCTGAGCTACTTCCGCGATTGAACCGCGGTCCGTTCGTATCTGTGGAAATTCGTAACTCGGGGACGACCTGCATTATTAAGATCTAATCTCACATGACTTCACAGTGACAAACATGTTCAAGTCTACTGAAAAAGGAATCTCTGCTCTTACACACAATGTGGCAGTTTGTGTTTCTGTTTGTGCGTGCGTGTGTGTGTGTGTGTAAGCAATGCAATGAGAGGCAGATGTGCCCGTCATCTCGTAGTCGTTACAGCAACCCGAATCTGCAGAACAAAGTTTCTGTTCCTCTCACATGCCGAGCAGCACCGACACACAGTCTGGCACCACACACACACACACACACACACACACGGTCTTGCCTGCAGACTGAGCAGCTTTGTGTGAGGAGGAGGAATAATGACGGAGAGAGAGGGAGAGAAAGGATCTGATTATGACTAATGCAAATGTGAAGATCTTTATATTGGGTTCAAATGACATGATTTGCTGATTATTTTTTTTTTTCCCCCACTTGAACAAGCTCTTTCAGTGTGTTTTATGTGTGTGAGTCTTTGTAGAGAGCCGAGTATCAAGATCAAGATTGTCTCGGAGTAGGAAAACTACCCGTCTTGACTCGTGCTTCAATCTGAAAGTAGATTCATCAGTGAACCCTCGTGCACTTGCCTGCGAGATCATTTCCTTTCAAAACGCTTAAAGTTTAAAATCCACGTCTGTACAGTACTGTAGCGTCTCCTTCCGCTCCGACTTTCGGTTTTTGTTCTTCTTTTATTTAATATTTTCTTTGACAGACCGGATTTGACTTTCTTCAGACTGGCAGCCCAAATCCGACACAGTGTCGACACGATCTGCACTGGTTGCTATGGTAACGACCCTGGAGGCTCGAATCCAGAAGTATATTTCCTCATATTTCACCCTGTTCCTCTATTTTCCCCTCTCGCTTTGCCTGGACTGCTGGATCCCCCAAAAGTGCTATTAGAAATCTCACTTCGTCCTCTGTCCAAGGACTACTGTCCTCCGTCTCCACACTGCGGTTAAAGCTAGCCGCTCTTCCAGAAAACACTGCTAATTTAGCCGTGTGGAAAATTGAAGGGCACACGGCTTTTATATATAAAGTGGTACCCTAGAATCTTCGCTTTAAGAACTGAAAATTTGTAAGAAATTTGCCTCGGCATCAAAACTTTGTGGAGCTAACTTTTGTTGTTGTTGTTGGTTATTGCATTTTGTGTAAGATGTAGTGAAGACGCAGCACCGCCGGTCCCAGGAATGTTATCAAGGACGGTAGCAAGAAGAAAAGGGAGCCGCTCTCAGTTTGATTTTTAGAGCAGCCGGTGCTGAGAGGAATCATAAATTAGGAGGAATCCTACAGTAAGTGAGGTTTTTAATGTCTATTTATTTTTCATATTTTACTTCATTTACTAAATGTTTTGATTGTTTTGAGAGTATAGTGTTGGAAATTGGTAACATTGATGATATTTTTGAGCGGCTGGAACGGATTATCTGCATTTACACCATTTCCTATGGGACAATGCGCTTCACAATACGACATTTCACCTTAAGGACTCGCCGAGGTACCAGTGTGTTGGTGGTGATAGCACCCTCCTAAAGCACAACTAAACTTTCTACAAATTGATAAACTTTTATTTCCATCCTCTCCCCACTCGCTTTTCAGCCATAGATCCACGTCCCATACCACATGATCTTGCAGACCTAATATTCCACATCAGGTCGCAAATGACAAAATGTTTCATATCCAGAATTGGGCAGGTAGAGCATCCAGCCCGAGACACGCCATTTGAATCTGAATTTAAACCATCTCTGAAGGAGGTTCAGATTGGATTTGCAAAAAGTGGGTTTTCACGGGTCAAACATGTCTAAGAATGACAACGCCCCTGTGCACAAAGCTCCAGAAAGTCAAGGAAAACATCTTGAGACAGGATCAGTAGAGAGCCCTGAACTCAACCCAAACTCCACCCCTTTGGGATGCGCTGGAGCGCGGACCTCCTCACCTGACATCAGTGCCTGTTCTCACTCATTCAGTTCAATTTTATTTGTATATCGTTTTTAACAAGTGTCATTGTCGCACATCAGCTTTACACAATCAAAAGAATTATTTTAGTTTGTATGAAATGTGAATGTGTGTGAATCAAAATGATCAGATTGTACCTAATGAGCAAGTCGAGGACGACGGCAACAGTGGCAAGGAAAAACTCCCTGAGATGGTAACAGGAAGGAACCTTGAGAGGAACCAGACTCGACAGGGAACCCATCCTCATCTGGGTGATAACGGAGAGCAGGGATGCTAATGCTCTTGTGATGCAGTGGTGACTCAAGCGGTTAAGGGTAATACAATATTAAAGCCTGTGGATTTGGAATAAGATGTTCAAAACATCCCATACTGAAAGGTATTTCTTCTTCTTCTTCTGTCTATTTTTTCCTGCTGTTGCTACTCTCATACATTCTTCTCGATGCTTTATTTCACTTATTCGTGTTTATTTTGTACTTGCGCTGTTTTATCTGCTGCTACTCTTTTACTTCTTCCTGTTTGTTCTTCGTCTTTGTTTTCTCTTCCCTTTCTTTTGTCCATTTTTTTCTCTTCTACTGCCTTTTGTTTTATTCTCATCTTTAAGGTCTTTTTTTGTTTTTGTGTTTTTTCTTTCTCTTCTCCATCATGTTCAGCTTTATTTAATTGCTTGCACTTTTCATTCTTGTTCTTTTTCTTTTTACTTAATCTTTACTTCTTCAGTATTTTCCACTACTACTACTATTTCTCCTGCTGCTTTTTTTTCCCTTAATGCCGGCTCCTATTTCTCTTTCTTTTCTTGACGCTAAAATAACTTTACCTTTTTTTATTCTACTTCTTTTTTTACTGGTTACTTTCTTCTTCTCCTCCTCCTCATCCATCTTCTCGTCCATAGTCTCATGGCACTTGACAGTCTTTATAGCCCACATTCTGACACCAGAGGGGGGTGAGACATTTTGACCAGGAGTCTGAAATCCAATCTGAGAGCTAAAAAGGCCCCAAAATAACCAGGAGGTGTGTGTAATTGGACTCGCTGTATCGCGCTGCCAGGCGTGTGTGTGTGACAGTCGTCTGAATTTAACAGATGATAAAGGATAATGAATCCCTGAAGCATTCAAAAATGTCAATCCAAAATCTTCCATAGAAGGCTGACGAGGTGAGCTCTGGAGATTGTGAAGTCTGGTGCCTGTGATTAACATCATCACATCACTGAACAAACTCATTCACCGAGTCCTTCTGCACCGCGGACAAGGACGGAGCTACTGTATCTCGGAGGAGAACATCTCGCCTGGATGGAAAAGTCTCATTATTCCAGGATAAAGGAGATCAGTCAGAAGAACCTTTTATGGATTTGTAATGACTCTTCTGTCTGAAGGGTCAAGCTGAATCGTATGTCTGTATAATAGATTTAGAATATATCTTAATTTATCTTTAATTTATTGAAACAAATTACACCTGGAAAAAGGAAACCGTAAAATTAAACGTAGGCACCAGATGGCGTCAACTGGTTTCCTCAAACAGCTGGGGATGGAACACACACACACAACGTCTTTGGAATGACTGAAGTGGTTTGGGATGTTGCTGAGAACCTCCTGAATCCGTGTCTCCAGGTCTTTCAGGATGCCAGTTTTGTCCTGTAAACGTCCTCCTTTGCAAACACACACAAAAATAAATACCTAGAGTGAGATCTGGACATTCATGGGGTCCTCGTCGTCCAAAGCCAACGTCCTGGAGATGTTATCTCAGCCATGCAGTCGATGGTACTAATGTTGCCTCGTTCATTTTTACCCACCCTGTACAGTATATACAGTATAGTTTTCCACTGATTATATACTAAGGCTGGGTGGAAATGATCTCTCCATGTTAATGACTGGATTTCGTGTAATAAAGTCCTAATTGCGTATCTAGTCGCCGGACTTTGTCGGTTGCAGCCCGTACTCAGTCAGCTCGGCCTGTTCTCCGATGTTCTGCTCGCTACTGGCTTTCCAGAACGTGCATCAATAAATAAAATTTAACAGTGATGAAGCTAATGTAACGATGGAGACCTGGACTCCACAACACCTCTGATGACGCTCAGGTGTCTGGCACCAAGAGGTTCGCAGCAGATCCTTTAACCTGCAAAAATGGGCCTTTATCATCTTCCCCAAACCGTTTCTAAAGAGTTTTGCAGTGACGGGTACAGGTACACTTAATTGCCATGAAGTGGCGCACTTGGTCTGCACCAATGTTTAGGTAGATGGTGGTGTGTAGGATTAACATCCACATGAATGGTGAGACCCAAAGTTTCCAAGTAGAACATTGAGCAAAGCGTCACACTGGATTTCTTATTCCCATATTATTCCCATAGTGCATCCTGGTGTCATCTCCATCCCTAGTAAGTCCTGATGGAAGCAAGGAAACTACACAGACTGTGGACACTGAGCAAGATCTTATTTCTTGGATATTTCCAGTACAAACAGTTTCATTTTGCACGAGGGATCTTGTCTGGGTTTAATCCCATGATTCCACACACTACACTTGCCCAGCACTAACAGTTATTTATTTAAAAACAAAAACCGTTCAAACGTCTCAACTTAAGGCTTAACCTTTTTGAAGTCCTTTGTTCTCTGATTTCTCTAATTGTTTGGTGAAGCACACACAGGCTAAGAGAAGCTCCTACTGTTTGAAAATATTTGTTCCTAATATCATATTTTATTTTATCAGGATTCAGTGCATGAGATTTTCTTAATCATGTACAAATGTTATAAGAGAACCCACAGTCCCATAACCCCAAAACCCAAACTTTTAATATTTCTCTGGAGTTTTTTCACTTTTTTAAGCTCAACTTTAATGATTTAAGGTTATTAAGACACCTATAATAAAGCCTCTGTTTACCTTTAAGGACTGGCTGCGTACAGTATTTTGAAATCTTCAGGTTACCAGTTCAGAGTTATAAAGTTCCACGTGTGTGTTTGTTGCCTGGAGGATATTGAATGTTGTTTGATCTACTAGCACATAATCTAGCTTTGGGATATTTATAACTTTGATGAAGGATTATATCTCCTTAAATACCCTGAATAATCTGCTTTAAAAGCCTTCCAGTCTGCTCAGTATATGTTCTATCACATCCTCTACGGTAGTATTAATGAACTAGCTGAGTGTGTGACGACAGGTTGATGTGAGGACAGACAGCAGCCCTAAGGGACACGTCGAGTCATGCTGAATTGTCACGGCTAATACAATAAAGCCAGTGCAGACTCTGAGTGGCACTTTGAGCCCTGCTCGCTGCTCCTTGTCTGAGTGCGCAGGAACTCCCGTAGAGCAGCCCAGGCGCTCAGGTCCATCTCTCTTATTATTTCATTGCTGATGCTGTGTTTGGCATTTAGTAGACGTCTTTTCCATCTCTCGATGCACAGCTGCCGTTTTATTTCAGAATCGTCTCATTGAGCAACAAGGACTTCACCGCTAACGTGATTAGCATTTCGCTCCCTGGGCTGATCAGTATGGTGATGGATTTGGTCAGGTCAGGGAGCACTTGGACGACTGCTGTGTGTCCTTATCTCCTGCTTCAGAGTAAAGTGGTAAAGATCTTCCCTGTCTTTCGGCTGTTCCCTCTCAGGCGTCGCCACAGCCAATCATCTGCCTTCATCTGCATCCTCTTCTCTCACACCAACTACCTTCATGTCCTCTCTCACTGCGTCCATAAATCTCCTCTCTGGTCTCCTCTAGACCTCCTGCCTGGCTGTTCCAACCTCAGCATCCTCCTACAGACACACTCACAATCTCTCCTCTGAACACGTCCAAACCACCTCGATCTCAGAGACCTCTCTGACTTTATCTCCCAAACATCTAACATGTGTTGATCTTGTGAAGATAAATTAACTCATCGGACTCATTCTTGATCCTATCCATCCTTTTCACTTGCAAAACGAACCTCAACATCTTCATCTCCGCTCCATCCATCTCCGCCTCCTGTCTTTTCTTCAGTGCCGCTGTCTCTAAGCCGTAGACCATCGCTGGTCTCGCCACCGTCCTCTACACCTTTCCTTTCATTCTCATTATCACACAACACACCTTTTCTCCACCCGTCCCACCCTGCCTGTACACGTCTCTTCACCTCCTTTCCACACTCTCCGTTGCTCTGGACCGTTGATCCTGAGTACTTAAAGTCCTGCACCTTCTTTACCTCTGCTCCCTGTAGCCGCGCCACGCTTCTCATTCACACACCTGTATTCCGCCTTGCTAAGGCTAAACTTCACTCCTCTGCTTCCCAGAGCGAACCTCCGCATCTCTAGATTTTCCTCCACCTGTTCCCTGCTTTCGCTATGAAGCACAATGTCATCTGCAAACATCACAGTCCATGGAGACTCCTGTCTAACCTCATCTGTCATCCTGTCCATCAGCAGTGCTGTAAATACTGGAACGTAAAAGTGCAGTATATCATCTAAACGTGTTTGTGTGTGTCTAAATTGACAATATTGCCACACAATGGACGTTATTACGTTGTTTATTTATTTTAAACTTCGATTTTTTTTTTCTGACCCAGAAACTGATAAGGAAGTATATATATATATATACACACACACAGTAGAAGGCAAAGGGAATTATTTAACAAGTTTTCATTGTCATTTTAGTTTGGGAAAATTTTCAGGTAACAGCAATCATCATCATCATCATCATCATCATCATCATTCTGTCTCATTTAGAGACAGGTGGTTCAGAATTCAAGTGCATTGTCCATTTAGTTAAAAGCATTTTAGTTTTTGGGGGGAAAATAACCACAAAAACACAAAAACGTAGTCAGAATGACAAAATATGAGCAGAGAGCTGCACACAAATCCAGCTGTCTCTTGTGTTGTTGCCAGTTGTTCTGTAATATCAAGACTCGTCCTGTAATCGGACAATAAAACACCTGTTGTGTATTGAACCGATATCCAGTGAAGTCTATGGGAGGGAAATGTTAGAGGTTTGACTACAAAGACAGAGAGTATACAAGAGGAGCATACAGTCAGTGGAGGGAAGCAAAACCCTTCCTCGTCCTCTTCCTCAGCCGCTTTGTCACGCTTTCTACTGAAACAGATAACAGAGAATGTGCTTCTCACCAGTCGTGACTCCTGACCCAGGACGGCGTCTTCTCAGGGGCTGCACAGACACAAAAAAAGATGAATGATGACAAAGGGGAGCTCGAACCACCTCTGACCAAGGGGGGCGCTGTGGGGAGGGGCATGGGGGGGGGCGTCAGGTGGAAATTACGCCAATGACGAGGTAAGTCACTGAGTGCAGTAACTGATATATCCACTCTGGTTATTTTAACTACAAAACCAACGGAGTAGCGGATAATGTTTACTATTCTATTTAATATTTACTATTACTATTCTATCTAATGCATACATGCTATACAGTATATATCTCATACACACACTATAGAATGAGAAATACAAAGTAAACAAATAGCACCCCGCCCCGCCCAACCTCCTCTGTCCCCTGTCCCTTATGTGCATTTCATGGAGCTGGCAACCCTGGACTGCTGCTCTCTGCCAATTTGCCAGAACAAAATGGTGGAGCGATTTGTTTATTCCTGACATTTGCCAGTTTTCCGCTGGCAGTAAAAGTGAAGGTGCTTCTGTCTCTTTATCTCGTGTCTAATGGCATTTTTGGAAGCACCGTATCAAATCAGCCTATTTGCACTTAGCTGTAAAATAGAACTAAATACAAAACTTCATGTTTGTGCATTTAAGAAGCAAAGAAACAAAAGAAATGGATATAATAGGATTGTCACGTCATTACAGGGTGACGTTAGCTAAGCTGGAGAGCTTCCGCAACAGTGGGCTCATTTTACTAGCTAGCGAGTACAGTACTGAGTAGCTTAGATAGCATTGTTAAGCTAACAGCTAGGAAAATGCAACGCAACACTGAGTTAATCGTACCAAAAATTTAAAATAGTAGCTAAAATCTCTCCACCGGGAATTATTTTATTACACTTTATATTATCCTTGAATGAGAACGGTCCGATCAGAGTGCTTGTGACTTTTTGCCTCTGCACACGCGTGGCACGCTTATAGCAGAGCTACAGTAGCAACAGCTGCTAAAGCAAAAGAAAAAAGCGAGGCTTCTGATTTTTTTCTTTCTTCTGGACATCAACAAATACAGCTGACTAACTGTTAGAGTCAGATGAAGGTCACTCATGATTATGAATGTGAACCGTCGTGACATGCGAATCTGACCTGACCAAAAACAATCTGAATTGAGCAATGTGACTTGTAATATGAGCGTAGCCTGTGATTGGTTGGATGTTTTCCTACATATGAAGCGGCGAGCCGATCAGTGTCCATACCTCAGCCAGGGACTCGGCGGGATGAACGTAAAAACTGGTGGAAAATAAAATTTCTTTCCAGACATATGTAACATCCTCATGCCGTGCAGAGAGAAATGACTGGATGAAGTTTTTAAATGGCTAAAATTCCTACTTAATTAAATTATTAAAGGTTTACACAGTTCCGATCGCGTCACACTGCTCCAACTGAAGTGTTTACATGATGCATTTTTATTCCACTTGGGCCATTATTCCAACTGTTAGTGGAATCTTAGGATCCATGTACTGTAAAGGCACAAAGGATAAAATTAGCTGCTTTAATGAAGGTACAGACTTTTTAACCAACATGACTTAAAGTCAAACTGGACTCCTTTTCATTTTAATTTTAACACATCTCCTGTTACACTGAACTTCCAGTACACATTATTATRCWGATCARTCYYTGCTATCCGTTGTCACCCAGATGAGGATGGGTTCCCTGTTGAGTCTGGTTCCTCTCAAGGTTTCTTCCTATTACCATCTCAGGGAGTTTTTCCCTCAGCACCGTCGCCCTCGGCTTGCTCATCAGGGACAATCTTATCTTGATTCATACACATTGCATAAAAAACTTACTTCTTTTTATTGTGTAAAGCTGCTTTGCGACAATGTCAATTGTTAAAAGCGCTATATAAATAAAATTGACTTGACTTGACTTAATGGTGAGAGCAGTTATGTTTTCAACCTCCTTTTATTCATACATTACTTTGAGTGATTAGTTTGTGAGCATTGGTGGCTCAGTGGTTGGGTTCTCGTCTACCAAATCCCGGGTTCGATTCCCAGCCAGTTCCCAACCCAAAACCCCAGACACTGCATGCAGTGCCGGTCCCAAACCCGGATAAAATAGGAGAGTTGTGTCAGGAAGTGTAATCCGGCGTAAAACCTGTGCCGAGTTGTTGTTGGATCAGTTGGTCCGCTGTGGCGATCTGTCAGCGGGAGCAGTCGAATGACTAACAACAACAACTTGGAGGGATTAGTTTACAGCTATAAGTAATACTAATCAGATTTAAGTTGTTTTGGACATTCATGGCTGTGGCATCATCTGGATTCAAACTCGCGCTCATTCAAATTTTTATTTTTTTGTTTGGTTTTTTTTTTTGAAAGAAAATTTTAAACCTCATAACCAGGATACTTTTTCCGTGTAGTTGTCACTTTTTTCTTCCGGTAAAAAATAAAACGCAGGACTAATTACCTGCTAAGAAAATGGGATACTAAGAAGAGGAAACAGGAAAGGGATGGGGAAACGGGTCAGGGTATACACAGAGTATGAAGAGTAAACAGTGGCATCAACCTTTGTGTGAACTCGTAATAAAGAGCTGAGATCAGTTGCTTGTCATAGCAGCCACCGGTGAAAGGTGCCGCAAGGAAGCGATATTCATATCAGGTTTGAATAATATACCGTAGCCGAAAACGACTCTGCGACTGCTGCTCCTGAGATGGAGAGGGCAGTTAGGAAGAATTATTATTCCATATTGAAATGCAGAACTCATGAGATCCCTGTCGCAAGGCGTGACGCTGCACGGTGCTTTATGGAGTGTCTGAGAGTCTGACTGGGACTCTAATATACTACACTGTAAATGTCCACACAGGGAACGATCTATTAGGACGTTAATAATCTCCATTCAGGTCTACTGGTTTATCAGATCGCACTCTGTGTCCATTGTTGGAGTATTTTTAAGGGGACAATCGTGGAGAAGTGTGAACTTCATGTACTCCTATAAAATAGCCAGAAAAACAGATCTCCATTAAAGTCTAATGAGTAGTGAGTGAGTCGTAGTCTTCGTTCCTCCTGTGCGGTTGGACACATCGGGTGACGAGATCTCTCCACTGCTGTCTCTCTCTTGCAAGCGTTTCAGATTTTTCCCAGGACACTTTGATGAGTTTGAGCTCAATGAGAAATATCCGCTGCCAGGTTTTCCCAGGTCGACCCTTGAAGGGTTTGACGTCTGGAGGGACACAGTGCATGGACACGCAGGGTATGTGGTGTTGTGGCAGGTCTTACACTGCAAGATCATTCATCAGCTTTTGAACCTTTGGTGGTAGCTCACCAAAGTTTAGCATTACCTGTTGAATGAAGATAAAAGTGGTTTTAATGGACTTCGGGTACTCCAAGTGGCGTGCCTAGGTGAAGTCAAGCAAGAGGCACATAGCATGAGGCAGGTTGGTGAACGAATCCATTACCCCACTCTTGAGGAGGTCAGTTGTGGTGATGCTGGGCTTGTGGCTCTGTTCTCCTCATAGCAGAGAATTTCTACTGGAATGTCCAAGGATTCTCCATCATCAATCAGATTCTTCATTGTGTGAGAGACAAGACAACAAAGAAGAAATTCAGGTGAACTGCAATTTGTCAAAACATGCTATTATGTCTTTTAGTTTGCTTCTTATAATTCACTGTGGTTTTATTTTTTGTAATGGCTCTTTGAACCTTTTTACATAATTTATGCGGTAATGTCTTATCTCTTGATACCATTATCAGACAAAATCAAGTTAAAATCATCTTAATTTCAATGAAACATTTTCATAAATGCTAATTATCATTACCCCCCCCCCCGCTTTTCCCAAATAATTCAAAGCAAAATGGCAACGTAAAGTAACAATAGTAAGTAACTAGAGTAGCATTTGTTGTTTTCCTCTACACATCCAGCTTCTGACACATAAACGTACGTACTGTATGTGTTAGAAATCTCATTCCTGATTTAATTCGCCTTCCACAAGGTTTTGAAGCATGGCTGTAGGGATTATCCAGTGATGTCGGCCGCTTACTGTATCCCGGTTGAGGAGGTGTTCAGAAGTGATGAGGCCACAGCTCTTGTTATTCCACTCCGACATTGGAAAACCATGCTTCGTCATTGCCAACTGATTAGTTCCAGTAAAGGTAAATTGTCATGTTACGGCATATACTAAGACATTATAGACGGTCATGGTGCTGACAGAGTCGAGACAGCAGCGAGAGATGAGATCAAGGCCACAACATCAGCAAAAGCAAGGAGATGCTTGTGGACCACAGGAGGACGACCATGTTCCCCTGGAGTATGAAGTTCCCCAGGCTCTTCATACTAAGTCTGCTCTCCAGTAACTCTATTTCCTTTGAACCTTGCGATATTTGGTCTGCCCCTGTCTGAAATCCCGACCAACGTCTACCGATGCACTGTTGAAAGCATCATTACCGGATGCACAGCTGTTTGGTTTGGCAGCTGCAACCACAAGACAATGCACAGAGTACATCCTTGGCAACAAGCCCCCAGTCTTACAGGACGTCATTTATACACGATGTATACAGTAGGAAGGCTATCAAAATCAACCATCACAAGCACTGGTTATTGCCATGTCCTTTAACTTATTGTGTTCGTGTGCTTTGTCGTACGTCCATGTTTAATTGTGCAGGCTACTTGCATTATACAGGGATAGCATTGTTATCAGCTAACTGGTTTAACCCGAAGTAATTAAAGACTTTAACAATGATGCTCGCCATGCGTTTTATTAACGTCACATGTCGTTGCTCTCGCATCGTGTCCAGGCATCGTGTCCATCTGCCTTTGTGTAAAAAAACAAAAAAACACAAGATATTTCTCGGGGTTGATTACTTTTATTACTAGACAAATGGCTGTTAGAAGCTGAAACCTTTCATTTTTAACAAAGTCAATCAATTATTTATTTTAAGCATCTGTAAAGCCACATCTTCCTTGAAATAAAGCCACAATCGTTGCAGAGCGGTCACTTGCTTGGTTTTAAGGTGGTCTCGGTTTTGTCTATAAAGCTCAGCAATGCTGAAATTTATTCAACATTCTACCTGTAACGTCATTTGTCTAAATCCTGGGATAGGCTCCGCCCCCGTGACCCTGTACACTGAAT
>QMIH01000415.1:22553-33041 GCA_003987875.1 Clarias batrachus | reverse complement strand
TTATAATAAAAAATAAAAAAACCTAGATAATTGAAATCTCATCTTCTCCATTTTAAATAGTTAACATTACCTTCAGCTATGTTAGTGTAATTAGCATTAAAACATTCTAGCTGAAACATCTTGCTGTCTGTTTTTATTAAGGACTTTTTTTTATTAACTCGGTGTTTATATTAACACTTTATTACTGTGCATTTCAACAACTTCGGTTTATAGGAAGTGAAGTAAAACAGTTGCTTTAATTCACACATCTTATTCTGATAGAACACTTTTGTTGAAAGGTCTTGGTTCAAAGACAAGCGGCAAGAACGCAACACAATGTGCTAATGCAGTAAACACTACAGTAAATAAATACTATAAACATATTTACTGATTCTGGCGCGGTGGTGTAGCGATTAGCACTGTCGCCTTGCAGCCTCAGGGTCCGGGTTCGAGTCCATGCGTGTTTGCATGTTCTCCCCGTGTTTGGTGGGTTTCCTCCAGGTACTCCGGTTTCCTCCCGCAGTCCAATGACATGCAGATTAGGCTAATTGGCATTCCCAAATTGCCCGTCATGTGTGAATGAGTGTATGAGTGCGTGCATGTGTGTGTGTGCGCCCTGCGATGGATTGGCGCCCTGTCTCAGGGTGTGCCCCGCCTCCTGTCCTCCTGGATAGTATTTATTTCCTGTAGTCTTTACTGCATTGGCACAGACGATGAGACGTACAGACGATGAGTGAGAGAGAGTGAGACGTTCACTGATATAATCTGAGCGAGGTCCTTAACGCTCAACTGCTCAGATGTATAATAAGACAAATGCCTTTCCTTTCCTTTGGAAAGTCTGGAATGAGATGATCAGCAAGAGCACATACGAGTGTGATAATCAGGTGTCCACATACTGTGTCCTGTTTAATCACACTGATGCTACCGTATGTACTGTAATTACATTTACATTCACAGCATTACACCCTTATCCAGAGCGACTTACAGTTTTATCTCGTTACACATCTGAGCAGGTGAAGGTTAACCCTAACCCTAACCCTCAGGGGCCCAGCAGGGGCAGCTTGGCGGTTTTGGGGTTTGTTCCTGGGACCTTCTGAAGCGTAGCCCAACGCCTTAACCACTGATCTACCCCTGACCCTATAATTAATCGCCTCTACCTGCTTAATGACTTTACTCACCTTCAGCTGCTCCACAGAGGTCAGGTCCAAGTCGTATGTATAAGTCGCATGTATTAAATATTTTCCCCTGATTTATCATCCTTAAGAACCTGCGTCGCAGAGATTGAATCAAAGTTTCATCATTTCAGGGCTCATCACTCCCCTCATTCCTTCTTGAGGTGTTCATGGTCTCGATGGCTCTCGTCGGAGTTCTGTATGAATTATTAACTGTTTAAAGAGCTCAATTAGAGCAGTTCTGCCTTTATTCTTTTTTTAAAAGGTGTTGAATTAAGCACTTTGACGAGACGGAGCCAGGCTTTGCCCTTGTGTCTATGACTACATCACAGATGTGTTAATGTCGAGCACATCCGCAAGTTCTCGAGTGTGATATTGTTTTCATACAACCGTTCTACAACCACCATTTATTATCAACACATTAGGATTTGCTTCTTTATTTTAGCCAGTTATTTTGCTCCACCAACAAAAATATATTTCAATGATTTGTGGAACAAACTAACCGCGGCCAGGAGTTATGTAGCAACCGATTTGCTAGTTAGTTTACCGGTTAGTTTAATTAACAGGGCGAAAGTAGTGTGATAGATCTTAGTGTGTAGCCAAACGGTGATGAGAATAAACCATGGAGGTGGAGGACAGTCCTGTAGTTATTCTAAGTTAAAGTAAAGAATTCTTCTTCTTAAGCATAAAAAACGATTCAGGCGATTCAGAGCGTGATTACTGCAGAGACGTGAGGCGTGTGTGGATGTGGACACTGGGTGTGAATGTGGGCGTGGTCAGGCAGCGTCTCTCTCCTCGGTACTGCGGACCGTACAGACCCACTCTCACCCACGCTGAGACACACAGTCAGTGTCATTAACCACTGGACAACATCTGGGACACGCCCAGTCACACAATCTGAATCTTTTACTCCTCCCTTCGGTCATGACGGCAGCTTCACAGCTCCATCTTTGGCCAGAGAAAAGCTGAACACGCTCATCATGTGTCAAACATGGATTTATCAAAGATCAGGCGTAAATGATCAGTTACTGTATGCCGGTCATTCCCATTGCAATTCACCTCCCAGTCAGCAGGGGGCTTTGACATTCACAAACTGGTTCTTTAAACTGAAGCAGTATAAGCACAAGACAAACGTGTAAAGTATACATTCACAACTTTTATTGGCATAAATCTTTAAATACTGACATCGTTTTGTCTAAAACAAGAGTGAGGACAGCAGGGGTTCGGGTCAAAAACAACCAAAAACAAAACAAAAACAAGGTTGGCGTGTCCTACTGTAAGATTTAAAGGGTACACACGTGTATCATATGCCAATACAGGATGGCTGATACAGCCACTAAAAAAAATGTAATGCAAAACAATTTACAATTTTACTGGCTGGTAGTTTACAGTATACTGTACGTAATGCCGAGAGAACACTTAAACCAGGCTGCGTCAACGTCGTCCTGCATCACTTAGACATGGTGGAGGATTCACATACTGTAATTCTGCACTAGCATCTTTTCCAAATATATCTATATTATATTTATATATATTTATATATGTATATATGTACACACGGATACATTTACAATAATACAATGGGAATACGTTGTCTCGCGGTTCGATTCCAAGCACACAATGCTCTCGTTGGCTAGTTTTAAAAGGGCTTTAAAAAGGCAGTCTCAAGAGCAAACGTGGCCGTGGCACAGCTGGGTCCGTTTTTGTTTGTTTGTTTTGTTTTTGTTTCCTATCGTCTCATTGAAAATCATACATCAAGCGTATGACATTTACAAAAGAACCTGCCGTGTTTTCCTTGTCCGAAACTATCGTTTGTTTGAATTTCTGTATTCCGTGCACGATGTGATCCAGCAACTGGCGACATTGGGCATTTGTCTGTTTGTACGAGACACACTCCTAACCTCGAGGGAAGTCCACGGAAAAGCAGATCCCTCGCTTCTCTCTCTCGAGTCAATCATCGGCTGAGACGGCTGTCCTGTCTGTCTTCGTTAGAGTCTTCTCAGGAGGTGTTCTTCCTGACAGACGCCTCTCCTCAGACTGATGTCATCCAGCACCATTTCTCCAGTGTGACCTCTCCGCCTCTCACCCTTCACGATCACCTACACACACACACACACACACACACACACACACACACACACAGTCACTGAAATGTAAGAGCATTGATCTGACATGTACTCATTAAAGTGAACTCTTATTTCTCCGAGCTCTTGAGTTCAGTCGTAATGCATGTGTGTCTGGGTCACAATGACCTTTTTATTATTATTATTTATTTAAAAAATCTAAAGCAGCAGGAAGCAGCTGTATAGAACTCTGGTAAGGTAATAGTCATAAAAAAAAAACAACAAATAAATAAATAAATAAATAAATGGATAAATGAATAAAAAAATCCATGACGAAGTAAAAAAAAAACCTTAAGAGGGACCAGAGTCCAATGGAGACTCCTTCTCACACCAGACAGAAGGGATTATAAATGACTACAGTATCCGGGGAAGATCATCCACTGATGTATTAGATAAATAAAAGGAAAACTTTGCTTGCAGGGTAATTACAGTACTGCCTTATAAAGTCTTGAGTCACCCAAAGATCTCAGACTTTCTTCTACTTTTTACTGAATAGTTTTGTCTCTCCTTATTTCCACTCCAGTCCCTGCACTGCACCTGATCAGTTTCAGAGGAATGGCTTTTGTTTGTTAAGCCGACTTACAGTAAGAATCGTTCAAAAAAGAAAAAAAAAAACACAAACACACCAAACCAGGCATGATGGAATGAGCCAGTGAGAAACAGGTGCAGATGATCAGGAGGTGGTCAGTGTAACCGCTGACGAACAGACGAGAGGGGAAACGAGGTCGCTGCTGAGTTTTTATAATTGTATTTTTAGGTACTTTGAAACCTGTCATAATAAAACATTTGTTCCTGTTTCTTTAATTTAATCTCCATCATTTCATTTAATGAGACTGTTGCGCAGTGAATACTGCCTCTCTGTCTTTCATTATAAAATGTACCAAAAGAGCTCAAGCTGGATCACTCTGAAAAGGAAAGACCTGAAACATTTTAGTCTAGAGCAGTGTTTTTTTTTTTACTATTAAAAACCTTCAAGCTTTTTAATAGTTTCCAAGCATATTATAATCAAGCTACTAAAATAAAAACCTCAAATATGTGCAAATATGTGTGTTTCTTTCACTCAAGTCTAAATAGTCTAAATTACTTATATTTGGTTTTGACTTATCAGGGTTTAGATTTATCAAATAAATGTCTGATACTGTAGCTTTATACAAAATGCAACTGTAATATAATATAATATACAATGGAACCTTGGATTACGAGCATAATTCGTTCCGGAAGTGGGCTCGTATTCTAAAACACTCGTAAACCGAATCCGAAAATATTCCCATAAGAAATAATGAATGTGTAGAGCAGTTAGTGTGCATCTGTAAGTGTGCGTGAAGCCGGTGAGAGGGGTGTAAAGGCGAAAGTGTGTGTGTGTCAGTGTGTGTGTGTGTCGGTGTCAAATTATGTGCGGACAAACATAGGAGACACGCTGAAACAGACAGGTATATGTTGATTATACCAATAAGAGACGAGCACTAAGACCCAGCAGGGGAGACGATTACCCACAATTCCGCAGCACAAAAGTGGGGGAAAAACCATTGGCACTCGTGAACCAAGACTTGCTTGTTTTTCAAGTCAAAATTTATTAAAAATCTTTGCTCGTCTTGTGGAACACTCACCGCATTACTCGCAATCCGAGGTTCCACTGTATATAAATAAATAAATAAATAAATAATTGCGATTATGGTGTCTTTACTGGTCATTTTTGCACAGACTTTTTTTTACCGCTCAATATTTTCAACCATAATTGGATAACATTATTTAGAAGTAGTCTGATTGATGACTTTTTCAGTTTCATTTAACTAAACTGCATTTTTGCTATAGATATAGATTTATTTATATTTATCCCCACTGAACAAGTTGAAAAACACGAGGAAAAAAAAAAAAAAAGAAAAACCCATAAACAACGAGCCATCCTCACCTCTCATCTGGGTCTGATTATAAATCGCTACCTGCATAACCGTACAACCTGCTAGTTCACACCACTCGTAGAAGATCAGGCTTAGCTATGCTGTTCGTTTCATCTCAACAAGTGTTTAGCACAGAGGTAACGTGGCTCTGATACTCACGCTCTCCAGGCCGTTGCCCCACAGTGTGATCTGCGTCGTCCTCCAGCCGCTGCCTCCCGTGCGACCCCACATCGCCAGACTGTGCTGTCGGCCTTTCTGCACAAACACCTGCAGCATGCCCACGTGGTGACCTGCCATCTTGTTCCGGAAAGCCAGACACAGGTTTCCCTCGTTCCAGGGAGACGCCAGGGGGAGAATAAGCTGAGCTCCGCGTCCACTCCGCTTGCCCAGTGCCTCTGAGATGGTCAGATACTTTCCCCCTAAAACCGAACACACACTCGTGTAAAACAAGCCTGGGGGATAATATCCCGTGTGCTAGAGTTTTACTCATAATTATTTTATTCACGCAACTAGACGGAGAGCGAATGATCAGTGTTATGTTCATGTTTGTCTCCGTAACTTGATTAGCTTTATTATCTATAATCCACATTCTGAAGTTATTTAAAGACATGATAAGACCACAATGTCTTGATCCTGATTGGTCAAAGTGAGTTGATTAATTTTCTGTAACACACAACTTTAACAGCAGGACAGTGTTAAAGGCGAATCAATGCTGGTTATTAATGCACTCATTCCTAGACCTTACATTATCATTTCCATAGGAACATCTTATATCTTAGTGACATGTACGCTGGACCTTCTGCATGAGCAGCTATTTTAACAGTTACATTTTTTTTTTTTAGGTTATTGTCTTAAAGAGGGAGGAAAAAATGTTAAGGCTCGGTAAATACAGTAAATGACAACAGAAAGTAAGTAGTTTCATGGATGCACTACAAGAATAAATGGAAATATCAATGGATACATGGTATCCCTCTAGGGTCATATTCCTAAATAAATGAAACTATTGGCACATGGTACAGAAGACGCCACACTTACACTGGTGTTACATGCTGTTATTAAAAGAATATTAAAGAGGGAACGGTGGCTTTGGGTTCACGCTGGGCCACATCACACCACCCTGTCATTGATTATCTTCCTATAAGAGCACGCCTCCAAGCAGGCCTCAATACTTATTCATTATTTGGTGCACAGAGATGGAGAGAGAATCTTCTGAAAGTGTAGATTTGTGCACACACACACACACACACACACACACACACACACACACACACACACGACTCGGTGGTGTTCATACTGTATATATTTACTCAGCCTTGTCTTTAAGCTGTAAAACGCCGATTCACTCAACAAGCATGTACTGTACTGTGCAGGTACTGTACCTGACGGGTCTGCTACGGTCTCCCAGTGCACGTCTCCCTCCTTGTGCTGGATCCAGTCACAAAGACCCTGATCAAAGGAGCAGCTCAGAACTCCAGCCTCTAAAACACCCAAGTACAGCATTACAAAGCGATTCAAAAATGCAGCCGGACTCCAACATTTTACACGAAACACACCTCTGAACTCGGTACTGACGCAGTCAGATAAGCTCAGAACGCAGATCAGCCAAGCATCAATCAGTTTGTTGGAGGAATGGACATTTGCACCCTTTAAAGGGGCCCCGAGAAAAGCTCTGTCAACGCCAGGACTACTGATCCTGTTTTTACACTCGGTGCCAGGACACAGACTGCAATCATTAGACGATTTGTGTACCTCTGACCTCACCTCAACCAGCATGCAGAACCAGCGGAGAGCAGCCTGGGCTCACGTCCCAGACACACACACACACACACACACACACACACACACACACACACACACACGGAACCTTAGTTTAGACTATAAAAGGACTTTTAGCTGTATGTAATGAAATAAGGACTGTACTGTATATACAGTATAAATTAATTAGGACGTGCACTCATAAGCGTGACATGCATTCCCCTACTTTTGTAAACAATTTATATTTATATGGGAGACGATGTACCACAAAACTGTTCAGATAAAACTGTATTTATGAGTGAGAGGGAGAAGCCTTTTTATGACTTTTATTACATAGAGATATATCTTTATTAGTTTATTATATGAAATAATAATATGTTTATTAATTCGTAATTTAATATTAAAAAAGTGTAGTGGTTTCAGTGTTGATGAAAAAAAAAATACAATCCAACCCTTACAACAACAACAACAACAACCACAATAATAATAATAACAATAATAATAATAATAGTAATAATTCTATTCAATTAAATTTTATTTGAAAGCCGCTTTTAACAACGATAAATGTCGCAAAGCAATTTTAAAGAATCAAAAGAAAATGAGATTATGAAAATGTGTATAAATCAATAAATAAAGTCTTATAATAATAATAATAATAATAATAATAATAATAATAAATCGTATGTCTGTTGATAATCTACATTAATAAATGACAGGTTCAAGGCCAAAGAATTAGTTTTATTATCTGTAATCCAACGTCTGAACTTATTTAAAGACATGATGAGACCACAGTGTCTTGATTCTGATTGGTTAAAAGGTGTGGATTAATTTTCAACATTGATTAATTACAGCAACTTTGACGGCAGGGCAGTGATAAAGCAAGCAACGTTGGTTATTAATGTATGCAACATGTGTTATAGTTTATATAATTACATATGAACTCACATTAGAACAATGAAAAAAAAAAAAAAAGCTCTTTGGTAGCTGTGGAACGTTACCAGCCCTGGACCTCTGCAATCTACAGCACGAGAAGGACTTTGCAGCGGCCGGGCGTTTTAGCCAGCTTTGGAGCTCTACGTCTGTTTCAAATGATGCTCATTGTTGTTGATCATGTGGAATCGTGTTTATGATTCAGTAATACAAATCAAGACTTTTTCAGTCATAAGGCTTCCACATTCAATCGACCATTTTATGCTATAAAGTGCAAAACATTGTCATAAATAACAATTTTTACTGTAGTTCTGACTATTCTAAGATTTTATGACCAGAATCTATAAATAGTACAAGATATGATCTTTGCAGAACACATTATAAATGAATGATGTACATGAGTATAATTCAGACAGGATGTCACAGAATGATGTGAAATAAGAAATGAATCCTTCAAAAAGATCAGGTTCATGTGTCGATATGAAGTGCATTGAAGCTGCCTGAATGCTGAGCTGAGCTGAGCTGGTAAATATCGACAGCAGGTCAGACTACAAGGATTATTTACAGTAAGATAGTAAGAAAAAGTGCACTGCACCTGGCTCGTCTTTTAGCTCGTCTTCAGTGTTGCCCAGTTCGATGTCTAAATCGATGCCGAGAACGTTGTTATTTCCATTATTCCGAGGTACTACAACAACAACAACAACAACAACAAGAAAGTAAGAAGATCAATAATACAGAGCTTTCATTCTAGCACAACATTCATGTTTATTTCTATATGAAATATTCATATTCAATACATTTACACTGTGTAAGTAACAGAAAGGTCCATCTGAGGAATATATTATGGGATTTCATTTTTCCTTTCTCCAAAACCATTATGATGGATGGATGGTTCGTAATGTTCTGCATTATTTAGGGAGAAATAAATAATTAGTTTACTGTAGCACCAACAAAATATGTAAAAAAAAAAATCTATCAATCACAGAATCAACAAAATAACCCATTCGGAGAAAGCGCTTTCAGCTATCCAGGCACTTCTGTATGCACAACCTTACAGACGCCCGTGATTGGCTGGTCCAGATTATAACCGGTGCTTGGTTTCGGTCTTTAATTGAGGCTGAAACATACTGTAGTGTGTTATGAAGGTAATGTTGTACTGTATGTTTGTTTCAGGAGTGGAATGAGCATTGTTTTTACACGACAGTGTGGGAGGAATAAAGTGTTAAGTGTGTGCCAACATTTACTCATTTGTTATCAGGGCATTCAGGGAAAAAAAAAAAAAGATCCATCACTATTTTTTTTTAAAGCTTACCAAAACCGAAACTAACATCTGTGAGAGAGAAACTCACTTTGGCAGCACATTTTAGAAAATTCAGGCACCTCTGAGTGGGAGGACGAGGCTCAGTGGTTAAGGATTTGGGCAAGCAATCAGGAAAGGTTGTGAGCTCAAATCCCAGCACTGGCAAGTGCGAGCCCACTGTTAGGACCTCCAGCTAGAATTTTTACCCGTTCGGAATAAAAAATAAAAAAAAAAGTCAAATGAGCAAATATAAATGTGGATCTGCTCCTGGTGTTTGTTCAGATGAAAAGCCAAGAAGCCTTCAACTCTTTAGTGAGGAGAGCCGGTGCCTTGGCGCCATTCACGATTTCGTGCATTAAACACTTAAATACGTTCGATCGGTTTCCAAGTCCGCAGTAACGGCGGCACAACCGGATGAAGTGAGAGGACACCTCTGGCCCCCAACGACAAAAAACGTCCAACGGACCATGAAATGAAACCAGCTACTAACACACACACACACACACACACACACACACACACATTAATTAACACTGAGTTTGGTTTAAGTACCAAAACATGGTCTTGATATCACATTTATAAGCATTTTTGTGAATATTTGTGAGGCCGCAGGATTTCACATAATACATGTCAACTACTGTATGAGTCACCTTTCGAGTCTTAACTTTCCATTTATTCATTTGTGCATTTAGAAAACCTTGAGACATCTTCTATTACTGTACACACCGGAGTCATACCGAGCCTTTCTCCTTATATATACAGCTTTTGAAATACGTATTGATTCGGTGCTTTGTATTTCTTCAAAGCAAACAGACCAACGGCACTTCGGGTGAGTTAGATTCAATTCCAGGTTCCTGTGTGATGTTACAGTAAATATCTCCTTATACACAGAAAGTAGATTCTTCATAAAGGTTTCAAAACGTTTTGAATATAATGCCAGTGAGAACTCGTACTGTATATACATCACACACACACACACACACACACACACACACACACACACACACACACACACACACACACACCACATAATACAAAATATCACTTTGTAGGTTTTCACTGAAGCCTTTCATGAATTATTCAGCATTGTGTTATGTTTCATATACTGTATTACTGCAGGATGTATACATGAGTTATGAGGATTTCTTTCATAGTGTTCTAACCTTCATAGGCACCTGAAGGACCCATAAGGATTTAACTTTGATTTCAATATAAAGCACTAAATTAAAGGCTTGTTTTGGCAGTTTATAGCCGTCGTGATGTACAGTAATTGGTTACATTAGAAAATTAAGGAAACAGAAAAGAAAATAACAAAACCCAAAATCAGAATA
>QMIH01000415.1:0-13457 GCA_003987875.1 Clarias batrachus | reverse complement strand
GTGTGTGTGTGTGTGTGTGTGTGTGTGTGTGTGTGTGTGTGTGTGTGTGTGTGTGTGTGTGTGTGTCTGAAGGTTGCCTTAGGTGTAAGGTCAGAGGTCAACGTGGCGACCAATGCGATGAACGAATGGATGGATAAATTAATTTCAAAGAGAAGTGATGATCCAAACCATTTGTGGAAGTTAAAATTTGCAGATGTCCGAGGTGTCGGGCTGGCGTAATAGTGTCGAGGGCTATACGCGACATCGCTCACACCTTCATAAAGTAACATCTTATAGAATAAAGGTTGAATACTGAACAATATTAAAAATGTCTCCTTATTCAACAAAGGGAAAAGAGCACGAGTGATTATAACTGTTATTCAGTAACAAAATGTGTCCGGAAATTATTTTGTGGTGTAAAACTAACTGTTTTTTAAGGAAGGTAGCCACGTTCACCTGCGTTCAAGTCAAAGCAGGACTTTTGATTATGTAGGATAACAGAATATATATATATATATATATAGTTCTGAAACTAGAAGTCCAGCTGCACAGCAGTATAACGATAACCAATCACCAAATTCCAACCAATCAGAATCAAGAGTCACAGAGTCATTAATCCTGACATAAATATACAAAAGTCCCGGTTTTACTCGAATGCCTTTTTTGAAACTGATAAACAAAAAAACGATATATTTTATAATATTTTGTTTGTTTTTTTACAAATGAATTTTATTGGAGAGAAACTGCACAACACTGTCATGTTTTATTTCTGACTTGACAGCAGCTCAAACACAAATACATATCATGTATGCATTAATTTTTTTTTGTTCTGGAACATTCCTACAAATCACTATTAAAACATTTCATAAAAAAGCAGTGTTTTATTTTTTTAAAAAAGAAACGACTGCTTTATTTCCCTCCATATCTGCTGCATTTCTTTGGCATTTGTCCACTTATACATATTTCACATCTCCTACATGTTCAATATTTCATGTCTCACAGCAGACTGGTGTACTTGCGCTTTACCTATACACTGGTATTTGCCGTTGATGTACTGCAGGTCGAAGCCGTCGTGACACTTGCAGATGTAACTCCCGAACGTGTTGATGCACTTGCGGAAGCGCGGACAAACACCACGGCCCGTGCCACACTCGTCCACGTCTGAAAAACAAACACCATCCTTATTCAATTTCATTATTATTATTTATTATTATTATTATTATTATTATTATTATTATTTGAACATCCTCCCCCTCGCTCTGCCTGAACCGGACGGATTGGTGGATTATGGACTAATCTGGACAGAAAGCTCCAGAGGATCAGGATGAACTGATCGGCTCCGGAACATTCCTCATCCTGCACTGCTAGACGTCATGCATAAAGTAACACAGAATAAATAAACTCTCCCTGGATACTTTACACATGGATGTAGAAGTGAAGAAGTCTGCTGAGTAAGAGAGAGAGAGAGAGAGAGAGGAGCAACCACGTCTCATCAATCACGTCCAAAACACTCTGTGCTGGAGTTTCAGCTTTCCTGAGCACCGTTTGATTCCATAATCACGCAATTAGGATCATTTCCGTTTACCTCCTCGTTTTTTTTTTTTTCCCTCCTTCTGACAAACACCTTTGATTGATTGCTCAGTCAGACGAGGAACAAAACACGTCAGACGACGCTATTAGTCATCCTGAAAATCTGCTGGGGGAAAAAATGAAAGAAAAAAAAAAAAAATAGACTTGCGGGAATCGTAAATCAAAACGCTCTTCATTCGCTGCAGCATCGTCGCTGTCGTACGCCGGATGCCGATGTCTGATGCGTAGCTGGAACGGCATTTTATACAGTGAAGGATGTTAAGCTTTCAGCTCTACGGGTCCGGTACAGGAACGTCTCCCGGGAGCGCGGTCCTCCCGTCCACAGGTTTATGTCTCTGGAGGTTTTTCTTTTTTCTGCATCAGTGTCTCGTGGGCTTGTGAAAGAAGCACGATCTTAAAACCTTCAGCGCTGAAACACCTGTGTCTCCGGAACACACGGCACCGATGTCCCCCGTGTGATTGATGGGCTTTCGTTGGAGACACCGTCCCGCCCTCGCTCTCACGAGTAAAACACAGGAGCTGGAAAGTAGAACAGCGTATGGGGGAGGCACAAACACAACGAAACGAAAAGAAAGACACAGACGGAAGGCCGGGCTGGAGGACTTGAGCTCATCCCCTGTTACACAAGCATATATTTAAATCATGACACACAGGTTAACTGCTGCAATTTGTTCCCATTCCCATTTGTGATTTAGCGCCGTGCCGGGAGAGCCGTCTGAGCTGTCTGATCAACGGGTGAGGACGCAACCTGCTGCAACATCTCCGCACCTGCACAAGGGCATTAATACAGTACCACCATTAACGAATGCCACTGCGCCGTCTCCACGTCCCCTCACACTGTAATCAGAGCATCAGAGGAAATATTTTTATTTTTTATTTTTGTAAAAAGAGCTCATTGTGTGGTTGTCAAGGGCTGCTGGAACACCACAGCAAGAAAATCTTTCTACGGATTTGAATTTCAAAACTCTGTTTGCACCACAAGCACCAAACCCATACACCGCCCTCCTATACACCCCCCCCCCCCCAAAAAAAAACAAACAAACAAGAAAAGGAAACAAAAGGCTCCTGCGTTTGATTAGTGAGCGACTCCGAGGGCGCGAGGCAGGAGGAGGGGAAGGCAAGGCTTTTGTGTGATGGTGCGTCTCTTTGTGCAGGAGTGCTTTTGAATTCAGAGTAAAGTAGCAGAGTTTGTTTGGCTCGCAGCGAGCAGTCGTACCCACGCATGTCCTGCCATCTGGGGCGAGCTGGAGGCCGGGAGACGGACACTGGCACCGAACTTCGCCTTTCATCACCTCGCAGCCGTACTGGCAGTTAGCCATGCCGCATGTCCGCGCATCTGAGACACACACACACACACACACACACACACACACACACACACATGACATGATTGCTGCAGTAAACATTATCAACATCAAGAGAAAAATACAGCATGTACAGATCATGATTCATGATTCAGCAAAAGTCTTGACTCCCCCTCATTTCTTTATATTTTCCTCCTAAAGCTCCAGACGTGTATGTTTAAAGTTCAGTAGTGTTGAGGAATGCAGAATGTCTCCAGGCTTCCTGAGGGACTTTTGCTCATGATCAGATGATCAGGAGGTGATTAGTTCACTGCTGCCGCTGCTTGGAACGCGAGGGGAAATGAGGTCGCTGCTGAGGTTCTTACAGAAACAAACAGTCTATAAATTGTTTATTTATCTTTAGACACTTTGCAGCCTGTCGCTGTTGTTTTGCATCATTTAAATTAATATACATAAATGAGGTGTTGCTCGAGACTTTTGCACCGTACTGTCCATCCCCAAGCGTTTCGATATTTTTAATCCTCTCTCCTTACTTTCCAAACTCAAGTCAGTAAGTCATGACATCCAGGATACGGTACAGTGTTTATAGACCGGAATCTATCAAAAGTCTCTCAATAATGTGTCTGTATGTCTGTCTGTCTGTCCACACAGAAAAGTGTCTAAACAGCGCTAGTTTACCGTCTATACACAGCGTATACGGTACGGAGCCCAAAGCCTCGCGAAACACGACACTCAGCACGGCTTACTTCCCAAAAAATAAGGGAAGTAGACTATGAAAACTGAATCTTCGAAGATAAATGAACAGATCAGTTTGTGTTTATTCTTCCTGCGTGAAGTTTAAAACCAGTTCGTCTCATTCGTTCTGTAACTCTGGAACGAATGCACTCTAAACCACTCTAAACCACTAATGCAAACACATCCGCAGCCGATCCGAGGCGAGAGTGTGTGAGACACCCGAACGGAGAGCCCGGTGACATGCACTCGAATGTAAACGTTGAGTAAAAGTCATGTTATGATCAGTTACTTTATTACTTCAGATACTCAACCTTACAGAATGTGATTTCTGTCTATTAATAAGTGAGACAGAGAGTTCTGCTGTACAGAGAGACACACAGACATGGACGTGGACCTCAACCTCAAATAATAATAATAATAATAATAATAATAATAATAATAATCATAATAATAATATCACTCATTACAGTAAAGATTATTATCAGATTGAACCTTGTAAGTGTTTTTATAAACTCTTGTCCCATCAAGCACACGTACTTAGACTCGTTTAAAAATAATTGAAAGTTTTAATTTGAGGTTGTTACAGTTTCACTTTCAGGATTGTTGTGGTTACAAATCAAAGGTTTGTGTTGTTCCGAGGTAAACACGCTAAAGCAGAATCATTCAATAACGGCCGTGTTTCCCCCTGAGCAGCTAATCGGACTGTAGTACACATGTATTACATCAAAGCTTAAACCTTAAAAGAACTAAAAGAAAACTGCCGAAGAAAAAAAAGGAGGGAAAAAAAACATGTGGTTTAAAGCAACGCTCTGCTTCTCTCTGTGTTTCGTTTATGTAAATTAGCTTCATGCTATAACTACATGTCAATGTTAGATATTTACACAGGTCTCTAAACCCCGTGGTTTGTTCAGAATTAGATCTTCTTTTCTTTGTGCACTTTTTTTTTTTTTTTTAAATCACAGAGCATCAGCAGCGTCTCAGCGCCGGGCAACAACGCCAACCTATCAGATGCACACGTCCACATGTTAACGGCTATAGAACGGCTGCATGATCACGTGACCTTCGGACCGAGCTCCGTAAGTGTCTCCGTCTGACCCCGAGGCCCGAGACTTCTACTGGAGCAGATAACCTGCTATTATTACCTCACCAGCTCCAACAATGCTCAGGGGAATAAAAAGCTGCCGCGTTCTTTTCTCCGCACCGCTATGAGGTCATCTACGGGTTCAACCTGCTCTCTCCAAAATAACAGGGAAATGGGATTGCTTATTACGCCTGCCAGGTAAACATGAAGAGCTGTGAAAATATCAGCAGGGCTACAAATAGGCTCATTTAGAGCAGGAAAAACAAAGCCGTTCTTCACCGCTCTGTATAGTAACGCAGGTGAAGGCGCGCGGCGGCGGCGGCAGCAATGGCGACGTTATTCACCACCACGTTCTCGAACTCTGACAGATTATTATTACTTAGTATTAGATGAGCTGGATTTCAAACTTTGACAAAGTGACGGTTTTCTAGACGACGCCAAGAATTCACAGAACGATTGAAGCCTTTAAGATATTAAAATTAATTCGGATACTTTTATAATAATAATAATAATAAAAACCAGCCTGGGAGCATCTTGACATTTTTTTCTGCTCAGTGAAGAATGCAAAGACAGATACATGATTATGCAAATTACTAAACGACTGTATAAGATCCCGACCCCCCACTACTTATGGTTATGTTCAGCTCCCAGCTATGGTGTAAAATATTATGCAAAAAAAAGGTCAGTGGGAAAATAAAAGAGACTGAAGAAGAGATTTTTGAAAGATGAAAGTAAAAACATGATATGTTCTTTCGCTCCACTCGTTCCCTTAAAGAGCAGCATCACCGCAAATCATCCCAAGGTTCTCCTGACGGATCGGCCAGAGCGAGAAGCCTTTACTCAAAGCACTGGGGGAAATACGTCCACAAAATCATTTACGTTTTGTAAAATAAGTTTCAGTAGCTTATTACATAACATGATTCTTATTTCTTTTTAACATTTATTCCATCTTATTTGCTCTTCTTGTGGTGACTGAAGCCGGTTTCACATTGACCTTGAAGATGACCTTGGACCTTGGATGTGGGCAGTTTTATCTCTGATGGCGTGTGACTGCAGTCGCTCAGTCATGAACAGTTTTCTCCTCAAACCTCCAACAGTGAAAGTGGATTTTAACTTAAACACCGTTCCTGTTGTACTCAATGTTCAGCCTTATAGCACACACACACACACACACACACACACACACACACACACACACAGCAGGGATTGATTTATATACACGCTATCCGTTATCACCCATATCGAGGATGAGGTTCCCTGTTCAGTCTGGTTCCTCACAAGGTTCCTGTCTCTCATCATCTCAGGGAGCTTTTTCAAACCCTCAGCACCAGAGTTGGGAGATGTTACGTTTTAAAGTAACTAACTGCATTACACAATTACCGTCTTCAAAAAGTAATCCGTTACATTACAGCGTGACTTTCTGATAAAGTAACTAGCTCGAGTACTTTTCCACTGCAGAAGATGAAAACTCCTTTGTGCTTCCTCATGCATGTTGTTTTAGTCGAGACCTTTATAATTAGTCTACCTTCATCACTCAGCGAAGTTTGGCCCAGAATCTGTTATCTACTAATACCCCGATCTCAGCTACGCGGTGTCGCGCGGTGGCCGTAAGTATGGTTCATCAGGATTCACCGCCAGTTTTGGCGCTGTGATTAGGTTTCCATCTTTCATCACATAGTCAAACCGCATAGGTGTATAACAGAAGGAAAAACAGAGGGGGAGGGGTATCCGGGGGCGGGGCTTCGCACACACACACACACACACTAATGAATTGGGAATGACTGCTGTCTGGCTCACGGATTACATAAACTGTCTGGATTACATTTTTGAAAAAAGTAACTATGTAACTGAGCACGTGAACGGCGGAGCGACGCGGTAGATTACTGTTACATCATAAAAGTCATCCGAGTCCTCCAACACGTTACTTTGTAACACGTTACACCCAACACTGCTCACCACCGGGTCGCTCATCAGCGACAAACTTCTACCTTTTTCTACTTTATACTTTGTCTAATTTGTATCCATATTGTTTCATTAAACAGTGTTAAACTTTGCTATACAAATAGAACTGAATGGAACTGAACTGAATATCTGGAGATACCAGAGGACTGGAGCTCAGCGCTCTCGGCTTTGTGATTAAGAGCCTCAGCCATTAATTATCTGCACTTCAGAAAACATTTAGCGTGCCTGATGGAGCCATGATATGAATCATTTAAGAGCGATATCCAGGCCTGGGCAAAAATCTCCCGGAAAAACCACAACTGACGATATCTTTACGGCTGCTTTAAGAGGGAAAAAAAAAAAACAACAACAAAAAAACCCCCCCTGCTGCATGCTTTGATACCCGCGACGATACGAGCGTCCTCGCAGTAGTGCGGGCCGTCTGGAAGAAAAAGATATATTGAACCTTTTTAGTGGTTAACAGGAGGCAAGCACAGGCAGAGCCGCCTCGGCACAGGGAGAATAGCTCAGGGCCAGCTAGAAGGATCGGGATTTACTGGCAGGGTTGAAGTTCACTCGTCTCTCTTTCTCTCTCATTTTCTTTCACCCTCTCATTTTTCATCTGAGTCACTGTAAAGCCGTCCACAGGAGCTAACCAGGCCCCAAGCCCATAGGGTGACTGCCGGGAAGAAAAAGAAAAAGAAGAAAAAACTCTCTGGAGGAAAAAAATGTAATCATTGTAGCACACAATGGAGAGAGAGAAGAACAAACAGTGATGGGAAAATGCGCTCCAGTGCAAAGGAACGGACCTGCAGGAATTCTCAACAGTCTGCTGTACAAGCGAGGGTCCCAGTTCAAGTGGAGGAGATGAAAAGGAAATGCGCAAAGGATTACACGCTTCTCCTGGTTCCTGGTAGATCCTGATGGTTCGTAATTCTGGTGCAACAGGTTAGATGACTAATAATCAACTGATTCAAAGACGTTTGTTGGAATCCTTCGTGGAATCTGTTTACATTTTTAATTTTCACGCCATTTGGTTCGACGCCCTCATCCGGGCCGGCTTACGATTCATGTCATTATACATCTGAGCAGTTGAGGGTTAAGGGCCTTGCTCAAGGGCCCAACAGGAACAACTTGGTGATGCTGGGGTTTGAACCTACAACCTTCCAATCAGTAGTTCAATGGCGTAACCCCCGAGCCACCCCGTTAACAAGAAACCGAAACGTAACATTCAACAACAGATATTCTGGCTCTGTGGCTAAAATACACTGGAAACCATTAGGACCATTAGATCCTGAAGATCTGTTATCACCCAGATGAGGATGGGTTCTCTGTTGAGTCCGGTTCCTCTCAAGGTTTCTCTTTTTCCTTTTGCCGTCTCAGGGAGTTTTCCCCCTCGGCTTGTTCGTCAGGGACGATCTGCTCATTCTGACCCATACACATTTCCTCTACATTTCAAACTCATTTCCTTAATTTACAATTGATTCCGAAAAAGCTGCTTTGCGACAATGACCATCGCTAGTGGTGCTGTACAGTAGCAGCATATTTATAATCGTTCAGAAAGATCCTTTGGCTGTCTGAAAAATCCAGAATAAGAACAAGCTCTGATAAAAGCCTGGGTTACTTTCATTACATCTCCAGGATGGTAACAGGACACACCCCCGCATCGGAACGTTCTTTGGTCATTCTCGTTTTCACACTTTCTTCCACCATCCGTGCTAATTTGAGACCATGAATGGATTTTTTTTCCTTTTTATTATTATCATTATTATTATTTTCACTCCTGGCCCTCGAGCTCGTTAATTAAGCCGCGCAGAAGAATTTGCCAGATATTCGTGCATGAAGTGTAAATCTGTGTAGTGGGGAAAAAAAAAAAAAGCAGCATCTGCTTATTAAGGTTCGGCCTTAGCGCCATGCCGTTACCATCTGCGACAGCGAGCACATGTGACTGGGGAATGCGCTGTTTTTAGTGCGTGAATGAAAGTGGAGCAGCACTCCAGCTGGATGGCTGAAGGCTAAAAGAGCAAAAGCGAAGCGCGACTCACTTCCGCAGGTCCCATCAGGCTGAAGCATGTAGCCGTTGAGGCAGTAGCACTTGTAGCTGCCGTACGTGTTCATGCACCTGTGTTTGCAGGGCCGAGGCTTCAGGCCACACTCGTTCAGATCTGCAGGAGAGACAGAGACAGAGAGAGAGAAAAGATGAGTTAAGGCATCCGGGCAGAAAACCTCGTGATGGTGGCGTGTGTGTGTGTGTGTGTGTGTGTTAGGAGATTTAGCCAGTGGTCAGAGTTCAGAGGTCAATCCCTTTCAAAGCTGCGAGGAAACAGCAGAGATCTTTGTCCTAACAGGCCCACCTTCAGAAGATCTCTCTTCCTGGTCGTTACCTTCAGAGGTGTTCTACCGCCACCCACACGTTCATATACATACTGCTTTCACTCTCTGTGACGCTGAACACCAGCAACCTCTGGCCTTTTATAAAATATTATTAGACACCGCGATATGTCAAGTTCAGATGCGGCGGATTGCCTGGAGTCTAGCACCTGCCAAAGCGCGCAGAAAGCGCAGAAAAGTCAACAGACTCCGGAAATTAATCACGGGCTGCTAGCGCGGCGCGCGCATGACAAGAATACAGAGACTTCCAGCCCACGTGCATGGAGGTGAAAACAACCGACTCGTGTGTGTGACCTGGACTACAGCGAGGGCTCAACGGTGCCCAACCCCGCCTCCTCTCCCTCTCCACACTGCACCGAGTCTAATTTACCCCACAGTGAAAGCAGATCCGCTGGCAGACGCGTGAGCAGCTCGAGCGCGGCCCTGCGCCCGGGGAACGGCGCCATCTTTAGCTCCTGCTTATTCCTGGAATGCGTCCGGAGGCAAAGCGCGACTGCTACGTTTGACAGGTGCCACCAGTTTAAATAGACAAATGTGCGAATGTTGTTGCATAAACAGTAAGTTGGCACTAATGTGAGGTCAGTGATGAGGTCAGTGATGAGGCTCTGTCCGTTCATCTCACTCTACAGCAGTATCTGTGGCCTCCAGGTAGATTTACAGTGAAGGTTTGTACACTTTGAAAAATCTGTGCATTAAAAAAATAAAATAAAGAAAGGACTTAATCATTAACGAGAGGAATTTCTGTTATAATGTTTGGGAAATGAAGCAAAAATGGTGTCGAGATTTGTTTTCATACTTCCTTAATATGAACTGCAGAACTGCAAAATAAGATAAATCCATATTTAGTATTATTAATAATAATAATAATAATAATAATATGTTGGTTAAACTTTAATTAAAGAGAATATCACAAACTCATGCCTCGATTATATTTTTGTATAGTGAGTCAGACAGGCAGCAAATTAAAACCTGGGGAGATAAAGAATTTTCATGGATCATGAGAAACATTGATTACATCATCTGCCAGCTTTTCTGCTACTTCAGTGGCTACACGCTCCACACACACACACACACACACACACACACACAAGATGTCCCACGTCCATGGAGTCAACATTCTCCAAACATTCAACGAACACTTTTAATTCATCCACGACAGGCTGCCGCTATTTTATGCCCAGCTGGTGTTTTATTAAAATTTGCCAGAATGAGTAAAATGCCAGAAAATGGTGTTTAGAGCATTTTGCAATCAAACCCGTCATATGTAAAACTAATAATCAATTAATTCTTTCAATATACACGTTATAAGTGTTTGTTGACATGCTCGCTTTTTAAAAATCGCTCTTCTGAGAAGGCTTTCCACTCAGTTTTTTTGGGGGGTGTGTCTTTTTGGGGACAAGTGACCATAAAAATAATAATGTTTAAGGTCTCAAACTTACTCTTATTTTTATTTTATTTCATTATTTATTTCCTTATTTCTTGTAAATTTTTGTTGTTGTTGTTTTTTTCAGTTCACGGGCGGTCGTATAAGCATTTCCCTGCATATTGTATTGTGTACGACTGTGTGTGTGACAAATAAAATTTGAATTTGAAGTGTGTTGGTGAGCCTGAGTGAGGGGGTCTGGGGTGCAGTTATAACACGACACGACCACCACGTCATCTCATTTCTACACTGAAGGGCAATAAGGGCTCCGGGCACAAAGCTACTACAGGGCCTTTACTTATTCACACTGATTACATTGTGATGGTAAAGTATAAAAACACACTCTAGTCTACTGTGTGTGTTTCCATTACACGATCATTTTGGAATATAATCAAAGCCCTGCTAACCTGTAACCGCACAGGCTGTTGTCTCTTTTCATTCTGACACACTACACTACATCATCTGTAGTTGGTCATGAATATACATGAAATATGCTAATGCTACTGTATATAGAGTGTTTAGGAGGGTTTTTATTAAACAATAAGATATTTGTACGCTGCTAGGTAAAAACACATATAATTATTAATTATGCAAAATTGGTACATGTTGTCACTTTTGCATTTTTAGTAGTCCAAAAAAAAAAAAAAAAAGCAGTTGTAATTAGGTCTAGATAATAGGCTAGGTTTTATGAATGAGCTTTTAAGAGGGAACGATGCCAATTCATTGAATTTACATAAGCACCTAGAAATGGACAAATCGAGCTTTTTTTCGAGTGTATACTTTTAATCTGTAAATAAATTTAAAACATATCATTCAGTCTCCACTGTATTTACTTCATGTACAAATAAAATGCATAATGTTATCTATACGTGAGATTCCAGGCAGCTGTGAAAGTCTCCGTTCTGCCGTTGCCCTTGAACATTTTATAACAATTATACTAAGGTTTGGTAAAAAATAAAAAATAAAAAAAAAAACCTCTCAGTGCCCAATGTTTTTTTTTCCTGGAGTAAATCAGGAGAGCTCTTTCCTCTGCACAACGGAATCTACAATCGGTCCAATCCTGCTTTTTCCACACAGACGCTAATTATGATGTAATTGAGGGCGTACGTTACACGAAGCTGAACAAATCACGCCTTCTGTGGAGACGGTACATTTCTGTGGATATCATCAGCGCCACATGCTCATCCCTTATTAGGATTTGGTAATGAAGTGCAATAGAGGTGCGTTTGGTAAATTAATCAGTCTACTGGTTTAATTAAATGTTGTCACTCCAGTGGAAAGTACAAATCGTTTATTTTTCAATTATACGAGTGAGTGCTGTTGAATTCCCCGTTCTGACTGATCAGGAAGTTTTATAACGGCAGCGCTGACAAATGATTGAAAACATGCTGGGAAGGATCGTCTCATTTACATGCTCAGATCTCTCTACTCTACGTAATCTACGCCTAATCAATAAATGGAGAATAAAGGATCGTTTCTGAGCAAGCTTAAAAAAAAAACATCTAACAAATATCAGAGCAGTGTATAAATTATATATAAATTATATATACACACGACTGTGTAGGTGGTTTGTGCCTCTTTTTTATTGGATCGTAGCATCCAAAAAACATGCAGAATTCCTAAAATTTATTACTATTTAAAATGTCACAATTTCAAGTCACAAAATGGGAAGATTTGATTTGGTTTACGAGTGTTTTGGAATACGAGCCCGCTGTGGTATTGTTAATACTACTACAATAGATTCTTAAATGATTCCAAACACAACTACAGACAGACGTGTGGGAGGCGGAGTTACAGCGTTTTTTTGCAAATTCATACAAAAGCCACAAAAAAATATCACCATAAACACTTTATAGAGGAAATTTTAGCATTTGGTATTTTCGGCACCATTGTGACAAAGAAAACATGCACAAAATTAAATATTCTCTAACAGTTTGCGATATGTCTTGCTTTATCTCATAAATACAAAAATGGAGTTCTCATTTTTCTGTCAAATTGTTCTTGTGTAACTTTAAATGGATCAAATGTTTGACAGTATTGGGGGCAAATAAATAAATAAATGTTGAGATGTGAAAATGATCAGCTTTGGATTAAACACACGCGGTTGTGTTTAATACCTTACATGGTCAGTAATACGGGAAGTCTACGCTTCATCATTATATATATCATTATTATTATTATTATTATTATATCGTTGTTATTATTATTATTATATCGTTGTTATTATTATTATTTGGATTGTGAGTGTTTACTCTGACTGAACTCACTAGATTGACATTTTCTGTTCTGAAAGATACCAAAAACCATGTGCACTCATACAGTAGTGAAATGTTCTCTTAACCTTCACACACTGTACCGCTCCACAGTTTACACTTTTCCCCTTTGGCTTTTTCATTTCATTTCTTTTTTTTTTTTTTGTACATTTCCGTAATAACCTCGGCATCAGTAGAAACCCAGCCTTCATCTGAACTCTCCGCCAAAATTCTGTTATCAAGCTGAGCCTCCAAATCTGTATTACAAATACAAACTGCTAAGGGGGGAGAAGGAAAAAAATCTCTCTCCTTTTTTAGCAGAGACTCTTTTAGCCGGTTCTTTCTTGCCTCTGGGAAAGAAAAAAAAAAAATCCTGAAAACAGCACAATTTAAATGTCACGAATGTGGATTACTGGAACGGCCGTCCGGTGGCAGCGAGCTGGGGCTCCATCACACGCCGGGGAAAATGAGAAAAGAGCACGAAGCAGAAAGGTCTGCTGGGGAGAAAAGAAAAACTCAGGGGGAAGGAGAGAGAGATGAGGAGAGAGAGAGAGAGAGAGAGAGAGAGAGAGGGCAGGACAGAGGAGGACGAGAAGGAGATGGAAAGAGCAGGGTAGATTAAACCAACATTACAGTAATGAGCACAGAGTCTTTCACTGCAAATGGTGTGTGAAGAATCTCAGCTCACTGAACGCCGAATAGACAGTAAGAGACAGAGAGAGAGAGAGAGAGAGAGAGACAGAGAGAGAGAGAGAGAGAGA
>QMIH01000414.1:375208-393535 GCA_003987875.1 Clarias batrachus | reverse complement strand
CGTGACCCCGTATACAGGGTGTTGTGTCAACAAGCATGTTTCATTAACTCTCTGTGTAAGTTGTAACTTCAGAAACAATAATCTGTTAAAGTGTTCATGTAAACCTGCGATTTGTTAAACAACACCTTTAGACCAATCAGCTTTGAGGATTCAGCGGCGCTGTAGGGAGGGAACTGACTGCAAGAAAAATGACCCAGCTCATCCAAAAAGCATCTGCATTCTCTTTATTATTAATTTCTATTCATGGCTTAAGTGTGTGTTTGTTCGCGTTCACCTAAATATGCTATATGAGGCCGATAGGAAGACATTTTCAAATAAGCAGAACAATATGAATAATGTATAGTAGTAATGTATAACCAAGCCAACTGAACAAACACAGAGTATGAGGGAGGAATAGTTTTTCAATTTGTGCGTGTGCATGTGTGTGTGTGTGTGTGTGTGTGTGTGTGTGTGTGTGTGTGTGTGTGTGTGAGTTAGTGGGAAAGCAGCCAACGATGCTAGGCTTCATTTGCGTTTTTCTCTGAGTCTTTGTTCCGTCTCAAATGGGTCCAATAATCACAGAGCCGCTGCAGCGACATCAGATGTGAGTGTGTAACGAGCCCGCTTGCTCCTGAAGTATTTGTGTAACACAGCAAGCCACAAAGGAGTCGGACAAAAAAAACAAAAAAACAACCAAGGCTGTCAAAGTAGATACGGGGTAAAAAAAGAAAACTTTTTAAATGAAAAAATACAGAGAATGTCTGGAAGTGTTTGGTGCAGGACGGGGGATTTGTATTAGGCTTTTTTTTTTGGTTTGTTTATATTTGGCAAGAGTCAGGGGTTAATGTGCCTCTTAGTTAGAATACCCTGATACATCTTTAAAAAAATAAAATAAAATAAAACCTATATAGAATTTGTAATTTACAAAACAAAATCTTTTTTGCTAACCCACTTTACTTTATGGATTAACACTGCAGTTGGGATCATGGAGGCTGTAAAAGACAAAGTAAAACTGATCATGTTAACTAACAAACTGAAGTGTATTCCTTAGTTATAAGTCCAAACTTCTACCTTATTTATTGATTGATTGATTAATTGCAGCAGCACGGTGGTGTAGTGGCTACAGTAGCACTGTTGCCACCAGGGTGAGGGTTCGATTCCCAGCCAGGCTGGATTCTCGTCTTTGTGTGCACGGAGTTTGCATGTTCTCCCCGTGTTTGGTGGGTTTCCTCCGGGTTCTCCGGTTTCCTCCCACAGTCCAAAGACATGCAGATAAGGCTAATTGGCGTTCCCAAATTGTCCGTAGTGTGTGTGTGAGTGTATGCATGAGTGTGTGCCCTGAGATGGATTGACACCCTGTCCAGGGTGTACCCTGCCTTGTGCCCCATCTCTCCTGGCATAGACTCCGCCCCTCACGACCCTGAATACAGTATAATACGATGAGTGAGTGATTATTTGCCCGATTAAACCAAGATTAAGAGAATGACTGAAAGAAAGGAATATCGAGAAGGAAAAGAAAGGGGTCATGTTCTAAAGCAGAACACATCAAACATGGATGAGGCATGAGGCAAGGTCACGGCATGGGTGTGTATGGCTGCAAGTGAAACTGGCTCACTAACGCTTATTGATGATGTGACTGCTGATAGGAGCAGCAAGATTCATTCTTGAGGTGGAGTTTAACACAACAGAGCATGATTTGCACTAAATACTAATTGAATTGAACAAGCAAGGCAGCTGCACGGGAAGTCAGCACATGGTGATATCCATGCAGACTGACTTGCATCAATATATTGAAAATATGTTTATATCAATAATTATTTTAATTTGTCCTGTTACAAAGCATATGGCAGTCCGAATACTTATGGGCATGGCAATGAATAATACTGTCTCGTGATATTAAGTGTGATCTTTGCATTAAAAACTTTGTTTAATTATAAAATGTATTAGGTACATACAGTATATCTGTTAATTCCAAATGATTCCCAGAGCTGCATCTTTGGAGAAATTAAATCTGTCGGAAAATAATGCATTCTCAGATGGCAGGGAGAGAGCAAAGATGTGAAAGGAGTCGAGTGTATTTTCATGCCTCGTCTAGAACGTGTCGTGTTCTATTTAAGAGACTGGAGCATGCCACATTTTTATTAAGGCGCCGCAGTCCTCCATTGTTTCCACACAAATCAGCCACCTCTTTACGAGGAGATGACTTGCTCGCCTTGATTAGAAGTGACAAGAAAGAAAAATTCATTTTCTGCTTAGCTTAGCCACAGGGAGCGTATCTGCTTGAGTGACACCAACAACAACAAAAACAGCGACAAAAAAGGATCTGCAAAAGCCGAAGCCTTTAAGGTTAATCTTTTATCTTTAATCTTTGTTTAGCACTTTTAACAGGAGACAGCGCTGTTACGGAAGACTGCGTGTAGATCTGGACGCCTAATGAGCTGGAGGAGACAGTGGTGAGGGAAAACTCTCAACAACATGAAGAAGCCTTCAGCTACAAGAAACCCATCCTCTTCTTATTGACCCTGGGTAGGCGAATTACGAATAACTGTAGCTATTGAATAATTCATAGTGATAATATGCTCTTTAAGTAAATAAATAATTGCATAATAAGGTGTTGGTATAATATACAGTATATCTATATATATACAGTACAGACCAAACGTTTGGACACACCTTCTCGTTCAAAGAGTTTGAATTTGTATTATGGTAAGAAAAAAGCAGCTAAGTGAAGAAAAACGTGCGGCCATTATTACTTTARGAAATGAAGGTCAGTCCGTCGAAAAATTGGGAAAACGTTGAAAGTGTCCCCAAGTGCAGTCACAAAAACCATCAAGCGCTACAAAGCAACTGGCTGACATGCGGACCGCCCCAGGAAAGGAAGACCAAGAGTCACCTCTGCTGCGGAGGAGAAGTTCATCCGAGTCACCAGCCTCAGAAATCGGCGGTTAACAGCAGCTCAGATCAGAGAGCAGGTCAATGCCACACAGAGTTCTAGCAGCAGACACATCTCTAGAACAACTGTTAAGAGGAGACTGTGTGAATCAGGCCTTCATGCTAGAATATCTGCTAGGAAACCACTGCTAAGGACAGACAACAAGCAGAAGAGACGCGTTTGGGCTAAAGAACACAAGAAAGAAAACTCGCTGAATGAGAAGGGGTGTCCAAACTTTTGGTCTGTACTGTATATAATGCAATATATTGTAAGATATTTGATTTAGGCGACATGCGGTGGGGTCTTAAAGAAAAAGGGTAGTTTTATTAGGAATAATAAGGAAAAGGAAAGGATTTAAGGAGGGAGAAAGGAAAGAAAGAGACAAAAGTGTGTGCACATGTGGGTCCAGAGGCAGTGCCCAGCTGGCATCGGGGCACTCGGCTGGTAAGTGTTGCTCTTCTCACATGCCTCTCTCATGCTCATCTTGGCATTCAGTCCACCCACCTTTGAAGAATACTTGAGGCTGATGAAGTGGCGTTATCCAGSCCACCCTCGTTTAAAAACCCCGGGGCACACCCCTGACATGCTGGATCCTAGTGGGCAGCCGGCCACGCCCAGCCTTCCATTGGTGCAGCCTCAGGTGTGAGCCCCTGTGATTTCCGATGTTCGGGTGCTTAACCCCAACTGGGAGGATCTTCTACAGCAAACACAGTCTGCCTCGCCTTTATAGAGTGGCGTAAGCCTGAGACCCATTACACYTAACCTGTGCCAGCCGTCCCTGATCCAGTGGCCCTGCCCCTTCTGTATGTCTGTACCCCTCCGTAGTAAGCRAGGGGTGAAAAAGATTTGGGTGCACGCCCGGCGTTGGTGTACACAGTGACTCCTATACATAGTTACTTTTGTTAACTCATTTTGGAAGTGACGTTTTTTACAGCATTTGACACATGCTCTTTTCCAGAGCGACTATTTCATTACTCATATTAGCAGTTCAAGGTAGTCGGTCGTGCTCGAGGGTCCAACAGTGGCAACTTGGTGGTGCTGGGAATTGATCATTGATCAGGACCATACTGTACGATCGGTAGTACTACCCCTACACGTTTCCCTGGTTTAAAAGCCCAATGTGTGCATAATTATGTTTTAAAGAAAAAGTTTGTTATAAGTGAATGTAAATTCCAAGGAAGGAAAAATGGTGCACTAGCATGGGTGGCCAAGGCGAATTAATGCACATAGGGAGTAAAGGCTGGCCCTACTCAATATTAGGAGGGTGGTCATAATTTTATGGCTGAGCAGGTAAACACTGACCACTGTGTATATAATGAAAACAATAAATACATATAAAGAGTATAATATCAAAATATGTCCACAGTATAACCATAAAAATTATGACATAAAAAAAAATTAGGGCTGAATTTTACTTGAAAAAAAAAAAAAAACTTTTTTGTATTAAACTGGAACACATCCTTTTCTCCAGTGCCCTAAAAACATGATGTAAACATAAGCAACCTGAAATTAGGATGTTTAYGTAATTTTGCCTCTGGATCCACATCCAATTCATGTCTACCAGCAGACATTTGTGCGGATTTGAAAAGATGTGTGCTTGAGTGTGTTTGAGAAAGTGTTTGGAGAGCCTGCTGTATCCGTGTCAGAAATAAACGACATCACATCCTTTAACTGAAGCATATGTCAGGTGAAATGAAACAATATCACTATCAAAATTAAAAATCGACTGCTTTATCTGAATTAAGTAGACAGGACAGCACATCCGGCTGCCGCGCGCATTAAACAACAAACTTTACTCAAAGTAAACACGCTAGACGATTTATCACATGCCGAGAAACACTAGATTCCTGCAGATTACACCATTCTTACGGCATTTCTCCAAAGACTGATGATAATAATGTATCTTCAGCTCATAAAACTGTCCAAAAATGTCAAATAATGTCTTTGTTTATTTTTTTTATTTATTTATTTGATTAGATGTTCTCAAAGTATCTCAGCTAAGAGAAGGTCTGGAAATAAACCGTAAAAACATTTCATACATCACAGAGGAATAATTTATCTTAGAGTTCATTATTGCAAGAGAGGTAACCATATAAAAAGAGCAAGAATAATTAATTAAAAAAAGGATAGTGTTAAGCAAACATGACACAATGCCATAAAAAAAATATGATTTGAAGCGTGGTTATATATTGCCTGGACAAAAAAAAAAAAAAAAGTCTGTTTTGATTAATTACTGCAATATGTTTCAACTGGCAACAATACTTTTAATCCTAACTCTCGCAGCGAGTAGCTTCTCATTTATTTAAACAACCATGTCAGAAAACATATCCCATATGGTCATGGAAAAGATATTACTGTGTTTCAGAAAGGTCACATAATTGAGCTGCAGCGCGCAAAGAAAGCAACTAAGGAGACTGAGCCGAAGTTACTGGAATTATTAAAACCTGAAGGAATAGTGCAGGACTGGCACATCACAGAAATCAAAAGAAATGCCTTACGAAAACCACTTTTAGTTCAGTTTAAGTCTCATCAGAAAAAAAGAAAAGTTGAAATTTTGCACAAAGTTTGTAAAAATCGTTTCAACTGAAAAAGGTCATGTGACCTGATGAGTCCAGATCGAGCCTCTTCCAGAGTAAGAAGGGAAGCACCCATCATGCATAGTGTCCACTGTACTGTACACGCCCCTGGAGACAGTGTTATGATCTGGGGTTGGTTCAGTCGCTCAGGTCTAGACTCAGTAATGTTATGTGGCAATAAAACAAAGTCAGCTGACGACCTGAATGTAATGAATGACCAGGTTATCACATCTATGGAGGTTTTCTTCCCTGATGACATATCTTCCAGGACAACTATGCTAATATTCATCAGGTTCCAGCTGTGAAAGTGTAGTTCTGGGAGCACGAATAATCATTGTCACACACAAATTGGTCACCACAGAGTCCTGTGTCCTAAACAATCAGAGGCAGTACCAGAACCAAATTAAAAATAACCCAATAAAATGTTTGAGTTTTTACACCTTATTTCTAGCCAGGAGATGAATTATTTATAGATGCAGTATCTAATTTGTTTTTTTCCTAATATGGAAAATTAATAAATGTCAATTAATTAATTAATTATCAGCATTACTGAATGCATTTAATTAATTTTTATTTACATTAAATCAGTTCTCTTTTGAGTCTCTTATTTTTCATCATATTGTTAACTGTGTTGCCATTTTTAAAATTAAACTCTCATTTCTAGTTAAAAACTGGAGGAAAAAAAAAACCTTCTATGAAGCCAGAACTGCAAGTCTAGCAAAAAAAAAAGTTGAAGTGTCAATATTTCAGCTTAATATCTTGTTACTGTAACTTTCTAACTCAGTATTTCAAGATATTATGCGACTATTTCATAATTTAGAATTTCAGGATGCGGCTTTCAGACTGGGAGACGAGGTGGAGCTTAGAGAAGCAAGAAACAACCAGTGCAGCAGCAGCATCATCAAGCTGGCAAAGCATAGCCATGCATGGAAGATCAATGATCATTTCACCTGTCCAGGAAACACATSGTGCATGAAGAAGGGCATCCAGGCTATCAAGAAAAACGTGACCCTGCAATGCCACATGTCTGCGATACTGATGCCTCTCTGCCAGACACACTCACCCCTTTATATATCAGACAGAGAACTCATTAATATCCCCCAAACTCCACTTAGTCCAGCCATCTCCCAGCAACTCCTCACACATACAGTATACCGATTTCTACCCACCACACCTTTTGCCAGACACTTTACTGACAATTAAAAGCTGGTCAATAAACACTCTCATGAAAGGTAAAAGAGATCCTCAAACGCTTAATAAATAATTTAATAAAAAATAAGGTTCATTATTTTAGGTTATACATAGAAAACAGAAAATGTACGTGCAAAGAAGCTGCTTTTGAAGTTTATGCAACATGGAAGTGACCAATCTTGCTTCCCAAAAAATTTCAAGTTGATAACTTCAGCCATGTTGGGGAGATGATTACAGTATATACAGTATGTGCCCCATTTTTCCACCATCTCACTTCAAACAACAATCATTTAAAATGAAAATTATTTATATATTTTTTGAATATTGATACTAAAATTGGTGTAAGCTACTAGAAGCATAAAAGTGATGTGTAAAAATTGGTGCCTAAATTAAAGCATTTTGTTTTTTTCGTAAAAGCTTAAAAAGCAAAAAACCTGTAGTGTCCGTAACCAGGTCAAATTTATTATGCAATATCTTAACAATTTTGCATTTTACAATACAGTGGAACGTTGGATTCGAAAACACTTGTAAACCAAATCAAACCTTCCCATAAGAAATAATGAAAACTCAAATAATTCGTTCCACAGCCCCAAAAAATAAATACAGAAAAATAATTAATACAATGTATAAAGTAAAAATAAAACAAATGAACCTGCACTTTACCTTTAAAAAAAGTTAAAATAAATCCCAACAGATAAGTGTTTCCATTTGTGCGCGCAAGCGCCATATATTTGTGTGTGTGTGTGTGTGTGTGTGGAACTAGCCCCTTCCCTTGCCTCGTCTTACACAGTAAAACTCCTCCTCCCTCCCCCCACCTCGCTTTTTAAGTTTCACAACAAACACACACACAACGGAAACACTGTTTTAACGGGGAAAAAAAAGAAATCTCTCTAATGACACTTGCGTGAGCGCAGACTAACGGAATCACTGCTGTAAAGTAAAAAAAACAACAACAAATGAACCAGCACCTTACCTTTGAAAAGAATCGCGACAGAGCAGAGTTTCTTTGTAGAGCAGAGTGTGTGTGTCTGTGTGATGTCGGGGAGGGGGGGTGTTGAGAGATATGGTGTCAAAAAACTCGGCACTCGTAAACCAAGACATGCTCGTTTTTCAAGTCAAAATGTATTAAAAATCTTTGCTTGTCTTGCGGAATACTCGTAAACTGAGTTACTCGCAGTCCGAGGTTCCACTGTACTACACTCAGGTTTTTGTCTTTTCATGTGAAATCTAAATTGGCCAAGTTTCATCTGAATGACAGCTGAGATCATTGAAAGATTTGAATAAAAAAAAGGTTACGGACACGAAAACATAAAAGGGCTTGAAACTCTATTTAGCAAATGTATTTCTTTTTATCTGATAAAAATATAATGTGTATGCGTATCTACAACAAAAATATGAAGCATAAAGATAAGAGATAAGAAGCATTAAGTATTATGGAAAACGGTGTTACAGTATATGATCTTATCTAAGAATTCACTTTTTCATCTAGGTGAGACACATGCACCAATACCATGTTAAGGCCAATACTCTGTGTTTTTTTTTTACATTTTCCTATCGACTTGCACAGATACACATACTGTCTGCAATGGTGTGTCTCACCAAAAGTGTCTGTGATTTCTAAATGTGCTGCTGTCTGACTGCTGTATGTTGCAGCGCCATATGGTCCACAGAGAATGTCACTTCATCTCCATTGCATTTTGTTCTGTATATGGAGGAGATAACAATAAAGCACTACTTGACTTGATGGTATATTTTTACATGATGCAAATACAGATAGGATGCTGAGATCGAGATCTGTGATGCCATTGTTTACTAGCAGTTAACTATAGAATGCTAATTTTACATACACAGAGTAATTATACAGTTCAGCACATATTCAAAGAAATATCTGGTTTTCGTAAAATTTTCAGGAAAAGATGATGTCAGAGTTTGTCCTTGACTACAGTCCGAGCCCAGCTTTGCTATTTGTCGTGTACTCTCGCCTGCGGTACGAAAAGCAAATCAAGAGGAAAAAAAAAAAAAAACTCAATAATGGGAGCTCAATATCATGAACACAGCTCGATATGTTGTCGTGTACGCCTGGCTTAAATGAATAAAAGTTGTGAATTTCGAAAAGTTTGAAAGCAACCACTAAATGCCATGTGAAAGCAATTTGAGTTTTGTAGCAGAGCTTCTTCAGCCAGTTGTGACATGAAGTGACACCAAAAAACAAAACCCAGCCGCTTCAAATTGTCCTATTCATAGCCAGACGCATTAGCTGGAGACTTTTTTAAGCAGGACATTTTGTTTCCCTGACCTCAGAACTTCCACAGTACATCCAGAGAACAAATCAATCAAAACTCAGAGCAAGTTTTAGTGTCACTGGTCGGCCTCAAACACCTACCCGGACACAAGCAGACATTTTTCACAAGCCTTAAACCAACAGTACTGGAGAAGAGAACAACTAAGAAACCACACTCAGAAACCACAAAGCAAATTGTGCACAAATAAGTTGGACTGTTTTCGTTTCAGAGACATTGTGGACAATTGTGGGTTTATATTAGATTATATTATTATTATTATATAATAAAGCTGCTGCAGAGGATCTCAGTTGGGTGGTGTGAGAATAAAAAACACAAGGTTGGTTCATAGAGTGAGTTTGATTTACATGGCGCTGATTTASTCCTAGTTATGAACTTAAAATTAATTCAAATGTCAACAATTCAGAGTTATTTAAATATAATGTTCATTTATTTATTTATTTATCACTGGTTTGGTAGCACGGTGGCTTAGTGGTTATCACTTTCACCTTGTACCTCCTCCGCCTCGGGGTCTGGTCTGCATGTCTATAGTTTGCATGTTCTCCCTTTGCTTGGTGGGTTTCCTCCAGGTACGAGACATGCATTTCAGACTAATTTGGCTTCCTAAACTGCCTGTAGTGTATGAAAAACAGTCATACAAATGGAAATAAATCCTTCACGGACCCTAGCTGGACTACAGACGTTCCAATGGATGGATGGACGAATCACTGGTTTATTATGTCAGCCTTCTAAATACGTAAATTAGACTATCATCAAAAAGATGATTTATTTCTAAAATTCATATATTACATAGATTCACTACACACAGCCTGATATATTTCAAGTTTTATTTCTTTTAATTTTGATGATTATGGCTTACAGCTAATGAAAACCCAAATTCAGTATCACAGAAAATTAGAAAAAGGTTTTTTAAATATTGGAGCGTCATGGTGTCACGCTCTAATCAGCTAATTAACTCAAAACACATGCAAAGGTTTCCTGAGCCTTTAAATGGTCTCTCAGTCTGGTTCAGTGGGCCATAAAAGGTCATTGCTGAAGAAGCTGGCTGTATACAGAGTGCTGTATCCAAGCACATTAATGGAACGTTGAGTGGAAGGAAAAAAATGTGGTAGAAAAAGGTGCACAAGCAACAGTGATAATCGCAGCCTTAAATGGATTGTGAACCGTGGCCTACTCAAGAGTTTGTGGGAGATTCAACAGGAGTGGACTGCAGCTGGAGTCCTTGCTTCAACAACCACCACACACAGACGTATCCAGGACACGGGCTACAACTGTCGCATTCCTTGTGTCAAGTCACTCTTGAAACAGAGACTACATCGGAGCCGTCTTACCTGGGCTAAGGACAAAAAGGATTGGACTGTTGCTCAGTGGACCAAAGTCCTCTTTTCAGATGAAAGTAAATTTTTCCATTTCATTTGGAAATCAAGGTCCCTGTGTCTTTGAGAGAGGAGAGATACAGAATCCAAGTTGCTTGGAGTCCAGTGTAAAGTTTGCAGTCAGTGGTGGTTTGGGGAGCTCTGTCATCTGCTGGTGTTGGTCCACTTTGTTTTATCAGGTCCAAGTTCAGTTGCAGCTGTCTACCAGGAATTTTTAGAGGACTTCATGCTTCCCTCTGCTGAGCAGCTTTGAGATTTCATTTTACAGCAGGACTTGGCACCTGCCCACACTGCCGAAAGTACTAATACCTGGTTTAAGTACCATGGTATCCATGTGTTTGTTGGACCAGCCATCTCACCCGACCTAAACCGCATAGAGAATCTATCGGGTACCGTGATAAGGAAGATGTGAGACACCGGACCCGGCAACGCAGATGAGGTATGAACATGTAGAGAAGGCCTCTATCAGAGCAACCTGGGCTTCCATAACACGTCAGCTGTGCCACAGACTGATCGTCTCCATGCCACGCCACATTGCTGCAGTAATTCATGCAAACAAAGCCCAGACCAAGTGTTGAGAGCTGTACATGTTCATACTTTTCAGTAGTCCAACATTTCATCTTAAGTAATATTCTAATCTCCTGAGATACTGAATTTTGGGTTTTTGATCGCTGTAAGCCTTAATAATCAAAATTAAAGGAACTAAAYACTTGAAATATAACAGTAATGAATCTATATAATATGAGTTTCACTTTTGGAATTGAATTACAAAAATAAATCAACTTTTTGATGATATTCTATTATATTGAGATGGACCTGTATTTTAGTGGCGGCTGGTGCAAAACTTTTTTTTGGGGGGGCACAAACAAAATTAAAATTAAACTTTTAATAGTCGCCTGTAAATAGGCATTTATCAGGTGATTGCGCATCATTACTACTAGTGTAAAATAAAGTCCTGACTCACATCGCATCCAGTCAGCAGCTCCACTCGCCATAAGAAATGCTGGAAAAGACTCGTTGAGAGATCGTACGAACATCATATTTAAAAACAATTTTCATTCGTTAAGAACAAAAGTGGGAGGGTTCGGGGCGCACAGTGCTCCGCCCCAAGGATGATTTGGAAAGATCCAATCAGAGCTCAGCCTCAAATCACATGCTTTTCAAAAATGTACGTGCCTACATAGACACTCGTTTGTCCGGCGCCTCGCGTACACCAACACAAACGAACGTGCAATAAAACTGCAAATAAATTCTATTAAGAAATACAGCGGAATATTGTGACCAAATTACTTTATTTCATTATTAMAATAAATAATTATTATGTTAAATAATTTCATGTTCAAGTAGCATTCTTCTCTGCCTAACTTTAAGCGGGGGAGCCACTGCTGTATTTGCTATTTCTGTTTTCTYCCATAGAAGTGGCTGTTACTATAGAAATAACAACATATCATAGTAGACACATTAACATACCATAATTACTTGTGGTTTGCTTTGCAGGAAGGGTTTAATCTACAGGAAAATGAGCAACACCCTCTGACCAATCAGATTAAAGAACAGAATTAACAGCACATGATTAAGTTGTATAGCATTAATGAACTGAGATATCAAAAGATTTCAGCAGATATAAATTGAAACAATGCAGAAAAGATTTTAAAAGGTCCTAGAGCTATATATAATGATTATGAGAGATTATAAAGTTAGGAGCTACAACAGAGGTTAATACAGGATAATACTTCCTGACCTCAGCCTGTTTCATTACTTAACCAAACTGCAGTCCAATCTGAATCCATCCACATGATGACCGTAATAATCTCATGTATTCCAACTGGTTTCCACCTAATCATAATTACATCTCGGTGAAGTTATCGTATAATCGCTAACCTTTCATTCAGTCAGTTATCATAAGCCGTTACAATGAAGTGTTGCCTCGCAGGGGAAGAAAAATTGTGCTGTCTAGATAATGTGCAGTATATTCAAGTGGCTCATGCGATAAACTTCTTAATATATCAAGTGTAAACATGATTAGTTGTGGATTATCATAAATCCTCAGCATCGCAATCCTCAGAAGGTTGAAAAAGGCCCTGCGGGTGTGTGCTGAACATGCAGGCCACATCTGAATACCTGTTCATCCCGATTGTGTTTAAAACAGAATAGTGGCCCTGTGAACAAGTTCCACAAGAAGATTAATGTGCTGTCAAAGAATAATCGATAGATGTATAAGGCCATAGAATGAGTAGACCAAACAAACCAGTAGGAGAACATGAAACTTTCCATCTTCTCAAATATTAGCTGCAACAGTTCACTATAACTGTAATATGCCTGGCATCATATGCGACACTCAGCGTGGCAGGTGTGATTCAATAAATTGATCAAAGTAATAAAATTGTGGTTAATGGAGTAAGATGGAAAAAGAAACCTGATTCTTGCACCGAGCACAGACTTAATGTATTTTTTCAAAACAAAACAAAAAAAATTCTCAATTAATATTACAGAAAAATCAAATTGAATCAAAGAGCCAATTACTCTGAATAGATTTTCTCACAAGGAATAACCATGCTAGTGGTAATATTACATACAACACACTAAACCATACCCAAAGCAGCCCCATACAGTTCTTATAGCCGCCCTGGAAACAGAACTACACACCAACTTTAGGAGAAAATCTGGAAACCTTCTCATCTTGTACATTCTTTGTACCTACATGCTGGCTTTAACCTTAAGTCAGTCTTCTGGGTCTTTTTTACTTTTACTGAAGTCAGGCAGCAACAGACTATGTCTAGACTTCACAGAATTAAACTTTACATCTAAACTAATTTGTTCCAACTAAGGACTTTCAACAATCTAGCTAAAGATGAACCCTGAACGTACACCCTTAGCGTAGCATCTTCATCACGTGATTTCCCACAATCTTACTGTACGCTGGGCTCAAGAAGAAAGAGGGAAGAAGGAAATATTTCAGTAGCCCTGAAGCAGATTGTGCTTCACAGTCATAACAGCAGAGTGTTCAGAAAAAGCACATTTATTCCTCAACTTACAGGGTCAAGCTCCGAAGTCCTGCAGGAATTTATGTGTTCTGCCTCAAGATGAAAATCTTCAACCAAGCGAACGACCACCTCCTTCATGCTGACTCTGTCTCTCTCTCTCTTGGTATACGGTTTTTATATAAAGCTCTAGCACTCTATCTGGGCCTAAAGCTTGTCATAAAAATAAAATATGACCACCGCTTGCACTATATTAGCTGATCATATCCCACAGCACTGCTGCTGAGTTCTTGAGTCTGACTGGTCTGAAGGTGTAGCCTAAAAGCTCCAGCTCCAAGTTAAATCACAGATTTATATATGTAAATGTACTTATTCTAGTACGTTAAGATTTGTATTATAACAGCTAATTCACAGGGACTTCTAAGAAACATACCATATTATATGCTATACTATACTATACTAGACTAAAAATAGTATACTATAAAATACAGTACTATACTATAAAATACTATACCATACTATACTATACTAAAAATACTATACTATACTATAAAATACAATACTGTACTATAAAATACTATACTGTACTATACTATACTAAAAATACAGTACTATACTATAAAATACTATACCATACTATACTATACTATAAAATGCAATACTGTACTATAAAATACTATACTGTACTATACTATACTAAAATACTATACTATATTATACTATACTATAAAATAGTAAAATATACTATACTATACTAAAAATATTATCCTATACTTTACTATAAAATACTATACTATACTAAAAATACTATACTATAAAATACAGTACTATTCTATAAAATACTAGACCATACTATACTAAAAATACTATACTATAAAATACTATACTGTACTATACTATACTAAAAATACTATACTATACTATAAAATACTATAAAAATGTCCTTATAACATTATCTTTATAGAGATGATATGATTTGATTGACGATGTTGATTTCTTTTTCAAACTGTTCATTTGCATGAATCAAATAGCCGATTACTCTGAATAAAGTTTCTCACAAGGAATAACCATGCTAGTAGTAATATTACGCACACTAAACCATTTTATATACAGCCAAAACACAGTATTGGTGGCTATTTTTTGTTGTATTTTTACATACATATAATACGGAAAAGGTGCTAAAGAAACTACTTCTGAAGTTTATGCAACATCAAAGTGACCAATCTTGCTTCCCTAAAAATATATATATATATATATATATTGCTAACTTCAGCCGTTTTTTGAAAGATGATTTCATATGTGCCCCAAAATGGCCATTTTTCAATGTTATACTGTCTCGCTTCAAACAACAATTTTTTAAAATGCATATTATTYATATTTCTATTTGAGTATTGATACTAAGATTGGTGGAAGCTTCTAGAACCATCTGAACTGTAAAAATGGTTGCTTAAATCACTTTTTGGTAAAAGCTTAAAAAACATGTTAACAAGTGTCCGTAGTTTCTTTTCATCCATTAAAAATCTAAATGTGTATGCATATTTACAAAACAATGAAGCATGGATCAGGAGATAAGAAGCATCATTAAGTATTATGAAAAATGTTCTATGATCTTATCTGAAAATTCACTTTTTCTCCTTGATGAGACACTTTTTAGCACCAATACCATGTTTTGGTTTTATAATATACAACTCTACAACAGACTGTGTGTATATAAGTGCGGAAACAAAACCGTACGAGACCAAACACACTGATGTAGAGCTATGATTTCTCCTGCAGTCTGCACTAATGTCAGAGCTGCTATTATGGGAAATTATTAAACACCTTGTGGCACACATATTCAACAGCATCGTGAGCTATATAATTGTTTAGCCATTTCCCGAAATTCTGAATCAATAAGTTATTTCAGTTGCCTCATTAYTGAATGGCTTTGACTCTAAGCTCTTTTCTAAAGCTTGCAGAAAAAGCCATAAATGTAGATAAACGTTTAACATATTACAAGACTTTATTTTATTTTTTCAAATAAATTCAATTTACCAATTACTAACCACTCAAGTGTCTCTCCGAAACAGATATCGAACTGTCCATTCATCATGTGTGGTGGGTTACACRCAAAGAAACACAATGACAATATCAAAATAACTAAATAACTAGTCGATGCAAGAGAACATTTTAACTAATGATACATGAGACGCCATTCTTCCTTGTCCCAGATCTTATAAGGCCACCGTGACAGCATCGTAAATCATCGTTCACACAGGACTTAAGTAAGTAAACCCTTCTATGAAATCTCAGATGGCTCTGGAACAGAAATCCCATCTGTGCAAAGCAGAGCTCCTGTTTCGACATGTCTGTATAGCAGAAACAGATGTTTGAATAGACTGTGCAAGTGTCAAGCCAGGTGATGTTTCTGCTGCTCTGGTTCCYTTTCTGAAAGGAAGCTGGAAATAAGAAACTGAGAAATGTGTGCAGAGCRTCTTTTCCAGGACCACCAAACATGCTCTTAAAAGAAAAAAAWATMTATTTAAGTACCAGATTGCAAGTTTTGATTGTCCGTGCATTTCCCTTGCTGATGATCAGTCAGCCCTGTAATTTTCTAAAATCTTTATTCATGGAATAGAGAAAAATGTGCATCAGGCTGACTGATCCACTTTACAGGAGGGAAATATAGAAGAAATGTATATTTCCCTGCAAAATGAAGCTTCATCCACTGACTGTACTGCACACACACCAGCTACGTCATTAGATGCACCTTGTTTGCTCTGGGTTGGACCGATTTTTGCTTTCGAATCTGCCTTAATTCTTTGTGGAACATTCCTGATAGATTTTGGTCCGTATTGACATGATACAGTAGCACCAGGCAGTTCCTGTATACTATATATGTGAGCTGTACATCGATGATGCGAATCTCCCGTTCCACCACGTCCCGAAGGTGCTCTACTGGAATGAGATCTGGTGACTCTGGAGGCCGTGTGAGTACGGTGACCTCATTGTCATGTTCAAGAAACCAGTTTGAGATGATTTCAGCTTTTGACATGGAGCATTATCCAGTTGTCATAAAGGGATCGACATGATCAGCAGCAATACTCACATAGGCCGTGCCATTTACACCATGTATAGGCTGCCAAGAAAATCTCCTCCACACCATTACACCACTAAAACTCGCCTGAACCGTTTATACAAGGCAGGACGGCTCCATGATTTCATGTCGTTTGTGATGAATTCTGACCCTCACATCAGCAGAAATCAAGACAATCAAGTTTCTCCAATCTTCTATTGTCTAATTATCGTGAGTCCACACAAATTGTAGCCTCAGTTTCCTGTCCTCAGCTGACAGGAGCAGCACCCGGTGTGTGTGGTCTTCCACAGCTGTAGCACATCTGCTTCAAGGTTCGACGTGTTGTGCATTCAGAGAGCTCTTCAGGATACCTTGGTTGTTACCAGATGTTCTTTGATTTCCTGTTTCTCAGTGTGGTTTTGCACCAGACTGGCCATTTCCCTCTGACCTTTGGCATCAACAAGGCATTTTCACTCAGATAACTACTACCCACTGGATGTTCTCTCTTTTCTCACAGAATTCTTTGGAAACSCTTGAGATGTCGTGTGTGTGCCCCAACCACCAACAACCATGCCATGTTCCAAGTCACTTAAATCACTTTTTTCCCCATTCTGATGCTAGGTTTGAACTTTACTAGATCGTCTCAGCCATGTCTATATGCCGAAATGCTTTTAGTTGCTGCCATGTGATTCGCTGATTAGATGGTGTCCTGGAAACAATTTGCATTAGACAATAGACAGTGGGAGAAAAAAAAAACGTAGCCTGATCTGATGAGTCTTGATTTCTGCTGATGTGAAGGTCAGAATTTGGCACGAACAACATGAAATCATGGAGCCATCCTGCCCTGGTGGTGTGGAGGAGMCTTCCTTGGCACACTATACTGTACAAAGCATGGTATAAATACCACAGCCTAACTGAGTATCAWGTAAATCCCTTTATGACCATATTGGGAAGTGTTCCATGTCACAAAGCTAAAATCATCTGAAACTGGTGAAAGTGGYCGGTAAGTGTACAGTATACAATAATTAGCTTCTCTCACTATGATACAGTGTTTAACACCACAGTAACATACAGTAAAGTCGCACTGTGTCCAAAACTACGTCACCGATTAAATAAAGGCACTCTGATGCAGACAGTGTTACGGATGAGACAGATGTGGCTTGATGCCCGGCTGGAATGGATGTACCGTAAAGATTCCATGAGGTGTGTACATGAGAGTATCTGCTATAATAAACTAGAAACTCATTCTACATGCCATCTGTAGCACCATTAATGACACTACTGATGATAAACACCACCCATAAGTGTACTGCTCTGAGACAGACACATACACACACGTTTTTAAACAACACTGTGTACCGAGCTCCGAGATCCCTTTACGACATGCAGGAAGGAAAAAAAAATCAGTTATAAAAGTTTAATCGAGCCATTGTAAAGATGCTGGAGTGGAGGGTTGGACTCCAAAGAGAATGGAATTATTACCTGACAAAATATAGCTCGCTATAGTCTGTAGCAAGAGGACAACCAATGTTTTATATGTTTTGTTTGTGCTACAAGGATCAAAGAAATGTACAACATCAAATGTGAAAAAACCTAACTGATGCTGCCGCGCAAAATGTGATTTTTAAATGCATTTTGATTCAGTTTAAACACTACATCTGTAACGCTAGTAACGTAATGTTATTCACATTGGTAACTGTAATCAAACTACATTCATTTAAAATGCAATGCTCTACACTACTGCGTTATCAGGAAAAGTAATTAGATTACAGTAACGAGTTACACAGTAACACGTTATACCCAACTCTACTTACTGTATACTGTATATTACACTCATTCACCGTCTATACTGTTTTATTCTGTGTTCAGGGTCGCAGGAGACCTGGAGGGGGCCACACACATACACACCCTCCGGGCAATTTGGGAATGGCTATTAG
>QMIH01000414.1:327610-353912 GCA_003987875.1 Clarias batrachus | reverse complement strand
GACTTACACCACCAGGGTCTGGGTTTGATTCCCGCCTCTGGGTCTGTGTGCTTGGAGTTTGCATGTTTTCCTCATGCTTTGTGGGTTTCCTCCAGGTGCTCCGGTTTTGTCCTACAGTCGAAAGACATACAGATTAGGTTGATTGGTGTCCCCAAATTACCCATGGTGTGTGATTGAGCATGTGAGTGTGTGAGTCTGTGATGGATTGACACCCTGTCCAGGATATASAGTACCATGCTTAATAGCCCTCCCACGACCCTGAATACAGGATAAAGCGAGACAGSCGGTGAGTGAAGGAGTGAGTGAGTGAAATAAATTGAATTGAAYTGAATTGAATATATGAGCATACATCTGGATTATRGTTCGTGTATATATTGTATTTACTAAAAATAAACTAGATCTTTGTGTGTGCCAAGTACAAGTGTGAGTTACAGTAAAAGTAACCCTAACTGATCTCAGATTTAGATTGATTACTTTATCTTGGTACCTACRACACCCCTAAAGTGGCATGCACGTGTGTGAGAAATGAATTCCCGCTGCATAAGTTCCTTAACCAGAGATAGAAACCCAAGCACACATCAAGACAGGCTCAATGCCCCCTTCCATAGCAAATCCTTCTGCTGCACTCCACTTTGTCCTTTGACATTGCTGACAATTCAGGCGTCGTTATCAGCATCTTAATTCCTCTGTCCTTCAGCTCATTATGATGTGTGTGTGTGCGCGTGTTCGTGTGTSTGTGGTATAATCTACCAGCTCCCTGCATCTTCTCATTAACATGCTAATAAAGGCAGCGTCCACTCAGCACACAAGGCTGACAGATTCCACCTTTACACAAAGTGACACAATGAGGAGAGGAGATGGAAAGGGAAAGAGCGAGAAATACACTGATCATTACATGTCAGCTGTCTAAAACATGAGGTTTTTTTTTGGTTGTGTTGATTACAAGTAAACCAAATATGTCACAGTCAAGTTCCAATGTCAAATACTGGGGAAAAAAGGCGACGTACAGTATGACTGTAATGTTCCTGTCCATTGATGATGGTGGTGGGGAGAGATGTCTAACATGTCATACTGAATATCAGCACTCTTGGAATGAATAGAACCATAAGTCTCTTTTATGTAATGGTCAATATAGTATGTTTCATTTAGTTTGAATTGATCAATTAATCAAAACATCTAGTAAAAAAAAAAGAGGGGGATCAGGGCTGGCTTAATGGTTGAGGCATTGGATTACAATTGAGAAGGTCCCAGATTCAAATCCCACGTTGGGCCCTTGAGCAAAGCACGTAACCCTCAAGTGCTCAGATATATAATGAGATAAAAATGTAAGTYGCTCTGGATAAGGGTGTCTGCCAAATGCGTACAGTAAATGTGAAAAGAAACACGAGCCCTAACCATTTGAATTGTACATAACAAAGGATCCCTCACATGACCAGTTCACACTTCTCCCACATGCACAATATTGACTTTTCCTTAASTTCTTGTAGCCTGCGTTGCTGCAATTGTGTAGATATATCTGTTAATGGCATGTTTTGAATGTCTTAAAAGAAAAAAAAAATCATAGAACAGCAATAACTGGTATTTATTTGCAGATTTTTGGGGGATCTCAACACCAAACATCTCACTCACTCATTATCTACACCGCTTTATCCTGCATTCAGGGTCACCGGAGACTTAGGGGACAAGGCAGGTACACCCTGGACAGGGAGCCAATCCATCGCAGGGCGCACAGACGTACACACACTTACACACTCATTCACACACTACGGCCAATTTGGGAATGCCAATGAACCTAACCTACATGTCTTTGGACTGTGGGAGAAAACTAGAGTACCCGGAGGAAACCCACCAAGCATGGGGAGAACAGGCAAACTCCATGCACACAGAGACGGGAATCAGACCCTGGAGGTGCAAGGCGACAGTGCTAACCACTACACCACCTAACATGTATACAATAATTCCTAATAATGCTAGCAACTGTTGTTCTTTTGATCCTCTCTTTTGATCTCTRTTACATTTGCTTATGTGAGGTTTGTCAGCTTGTTTACTCCATCCTGTGGTCACTACAAACCAGGAACATCATACAAGAGCTGCAGTTCTAGAGTTGCTCTGACCCGGACCTCTAGCCATCACCATCTGGTCCTTGTCAAAGTCACTCAAATCCTTACGCTTGGCCATTTTTTTTTCTGCTTCCGACACATCAGCTCCAGGAAAAAAGGTTCACTTCCAGCCACCATCGGCCGGAATGAAATATTGAAGAAGTAGCTACTTTGAGATTGTGATGGGTAGACAACTGGGTCAGAACAACTGCAAAACTGCAGCTCTTGTACTGTACGTAGGAAGTTCCCAAGCTGCAGAGGTTAGGACATACCAAAAGAGATCCAAGGATGGAAACTGGTGACAACAGGGTCATGGTTGGCCAAGTCTCACTGATGCACATGGGAAGTGAAGGCTGGCCYGTGTAGTCCGATCCAATAGAAGCGATAGTGTGGCTCACACTGAGGAAAAGGTTCATGTTGGTTCCTGATAAAAAAAGGTGTCAAARCACACAATGCATCACTGTTTTAGTGGAATAAATCTACATTAAATGGATGGTCACAATGTTATGGYGGATCGGTCCAGCCTAGTTGATTATTAATTTAAAATATATGTATTATGTATAGTTCTAGATTACATGCATGCATATTTAATAAATATTACAATGCATTCCATTGCCTGAATGGATATTATGGCAGCACAGAACTGTATTTGAACCCTTGCTCTAGCCTGCCAAAGTTATTTACTGTATTACGTGAATCACCAATATTCCAGAAGAACTACAGTATATTTATATGCTTATATTACATTTGCATTTAAGGAGGCCTACGTGAACTCAATTTGCACCAAATTCTCAGAGGGGACGAGAGGTTTTCCCGTCAGTATTGGTGGTTTAATGGTAGAACTCTTACCTGCCACACATCATGCTAAGGACATAAAGTCAAGTCACAGGAAAAACATTTTTTGGTATTTTTCTTTTTTTTCAGCTCTTGTTTGGACAATCCAGGCATCACCAGGTGTCTCCCTCTACAACRTTCTGGCTATGACTATGATGCCAGTTATTGAAGACAAAGTGTCTGGCCAGGTTCGATCCCTGTGAGCAACCCTACATGTGGCATTCCCAAACCATAATTAATAGACTCCACGACATACTGTGGAACAAAGCTCCAACCCTTTTTAATATGGAAGCTGCAGATCATCACAGAACGAGGCCCCCCTGTCAATCAGTGACGGATGAGCTCGGGCACACAGGTTAATCACCCACAGATAATGTAAACTTGATCATGGAGATGATGAAACCTTGGATGGTGATGTAAGAAGGTATGAACAAAAGCATCACTCAKGTCATAAGACAGSAAATTAAATCAGATAGTACAATGATTCCGATGGCCTGAGTGGGATTTCTGTATCTACACACACTACCTGACTGACCGTCTACTGCACRAGTACCGGCACCAGGAGGGTGCCATCAAAAAGASTGCAGCCGGGAAGCTTTTGTACTGCCTTTCCATTCAGACCATACYGGTAAGTTTGTGACGAAGGTCACCTTTCRTCAGGGGCCATGACTCCTTTTGTGAATGATGGAGATCTGAGATCTGACRGTGGTGTAGTGATTAGCACTGTCRTCTTGCACCTCCAGGGTCTGTGTTCGATTCCCGTCTCTGTGTGCATGRAGTTTGCATGTTCTCCTCGTGTTTGGTCTCCCATCTCCTCCGGTTTCCTCCTACAGTCCAAAGACATGTAGGTTAGGTTAATTGGTGTTCCCAAATTGGCCGTAATGTGTGARTGAGTGTACGTTGGATTGGCACCCTGTGCCCTAAGTCTCCTGGGATAGGCTCCAGATCCCCTGTGACCCTGAAGACAGGATTATGCGGTATAAATGATGATGAGTGAGTGAGTTATTTCATTATATAAGGGGTAAAGGGCCTTGCTCAGAAGCTCAACAGTGGCAACTTGGTGGTGGTGGAGTTTGAACCTGGGACCTTCCGATCAGTAGTCTAACCCCTTAACTTCAGTGGGAACATTTCACTTTTACATCCTACAACAAATATATGTACTTTGTACATCTATGCATGGTGTTTCATTAAATACAGGTGGCAATATCGCCACCTGCTGACCACTGCTGACTATGCCTGAGTTGATTTTCCTTCATGACATGCTTAGCAGGTAAATCAAGAGTCGAGACGGTTGTAGACAGCGACGAAACGTAGCATGTCAACAGTAACGAAGCACCGAGGGAGAACAGAGGAGAGAGAGAGAGAGACTATTACTATGACTTGAAGGCTACTGTGAGCTAATTACAGCTCAGTGGATTTGATACTTAAGTACATTTGAAGGTGAGCATTTTTATGCTACGTGAATAGAGAACTTCTACTTTTACTTTAGTAWTATTTAACATAGAGTATCTCTACTTTTACTCAAATAAAGGATTTGTGTTCTTTGCCCACCTCTGCATGTTTGAGGGACTGCATAAACACGCTTCACTCTCAGCAGGTTAACAAGACAGAAATGATCAGTATTATGYCAATAATTAAAACTCACATTGATTTAGCATAAGCAAGAATCATTTACAATACTGCAATACAAACAATGAGTGATAGGACTGCTTTAACATTCAGGTGAATCATTTTCTCTTTTTCTCCTGCAGATAATGCATTTGTTCATAACTCAATCTCTCTCTCTCTCTGATTCACTCCTCTTCCAAACGTGCTGATCCGATGTTTATGTAAATGAGCTACTGCTAATGAGCTAAAAAGCAGAACTGTGAAGAAACCCAGGGATGGCATATTATTATACAGTATGAGGTCACGTTAGGACAAAAATCTAAACGACTTGTTTCAGCCATGACCGTTACAACAATGAAAAATGGACACTGTCATTTTTTCTTCATATTCTGAGAGCCATTCGTCTAAAAATGACTACAAAGCAAGTTTTGCATTTAAGTTTACCCCTGGATCTCTTCCAGTGGAGCATCTGCACTGGAACACTTGGTTATCATCCGATGCTATTGTTTCTGACCCCACTTCCAGTACCCTGCTGAACACATGTGCATCAAGATCCCATTAGTTCCACATGTATGCAAGAAGGGTGTCGCTAAAATATGTGCAAGATAAAGAAGCTAAAGTTCCTGTTTGGATCCGAACCAGAGGCGCATCTCAGCACCATTTCCATCAGGCTTGGTGTGGCCCTGGAACATGTGGTTCTTTAGAGCTGTTTGAAGCTGATGGAAGGACGGAGTGGTGCAGTGGAGTCACCAGCATCTGGTGGACTTATAGCAGCCAGGTGTTTGCCTTCCAGCTGTCTTTGGATTGGATATACACTCAACATCATGCTCTCCAGCTCTTCATCTTCATCCATCACTGTGATGCAAATGGAAAAGATGCAGACCACTGAAATAATCTCCTTTTTCCTGTTAGAAATATTTATCTTTGGGGGAAAAATACTATATATATATATGTAGGTGCTATATAGGTATATATAGCCGTGTTCCAGGATATGCATTTTTGTTCCACAGCTTTTCTTAGCACTTTAATTCTTTGATTTATTTATTTTATTTATTTATTTATTTTACATTTTTGCCAACTCCAAAACATGGCCAATAAATTGGCTAAAAATACATTTCTGTCCCAAATGTATCGCCAGGTGCTTAAGATCCARAACTCAGCAGGTGGTTATCCACTAATTTCTTTTTTAATCATAAATAAAAAATAGTTGAATTTCTTGAAAACTGTAAGCACATCTCACAAACCAAAGTAACTGTTCTGTGTCATGAGTCATCTGTTGCCGGGATTAATTGCATAGCATAATAATAATTGTATATAATTCTTTATATACAGTGGACAAAATATAGTCATATTAAGTTCCTGAATTATTTCATCTATACCAGATTCGGTTTGTACAGAAGCCCATTGTTTTCATGGAAGAATTAAAAACTAAAATAAGATTTTAAAAATAATTTTCACATTTTTTTCTAAAGTTGAAAAAAGAAATGTCACATCAGAACATGAAACATTTCAGGCGAAAACAAGGAAAATATCTTGAACATATCTGATCTTGAAAAGTTATAACAATATTAATAATAACATGAAAATAATAAAATCATGTGATTTTCTATGTTATAATTTGATATTTTCATGTCATTTCAAGATATTTTTACATTATGTAAATTAGAGATGGGGAAAGTGATGTTAAGCGATTCTTTTGCTCAGCAAATCATGTATCACTACACTGGTACTAAGTTTGTATTGTTTTCATTACTATTATTATTATTATTAATTTATGGCATTCGCTGTGGTAAAATGTTGCCATTCCTCTATAATCCTATATGTGTCATACTCTAAACACCTATTCACACCTTTGGCAGGCAGCGCTGCATCCTGTATAGTGCGAGCGTATCATTTGTTAAGTATGACGCTACTTAGTAGGATAATAATATACAGGTTTTTTTTTTTTATCTGTCAATATTCTTAGTGACTGCAGGTAGGCAAAAATTAAATGTTTGATTCCTAGCCAATGCAACAAAAAAAATGTTCTGAATATATAAATTTCCATCTTTTTGAACAAATATAGGTATATAATATATAATATTGATATGTAGGACATTTTAAATATTACTAGTAACATTGACCCTGTTCTATTTCTATTTGATGTTGAATATGGAAGAATAAGTTGCTTTTGATTCTGTAAAGCCGCTTTGCCACAATGACCATTGTTAAAACCGTTATACAAATTGGAATAAATGAATCACAGAAAAACTTCAGATGCTGATAACTGGTGTGCTATCGTACCTGTAACMCTCCAGTGCTATCACAGCCCTTTATACATAGGCGGTTATGTGGAAGACACATTTCTTGGCTACGGACTCGATTCAATTGTTTACTGCATAAAAATAAGTAAATTGAGACTTTCCACATTTTATTGAGCATGTCAGTGAAATTGTCCTGCATAGTGTCATGAAAAGTGAAAAAAAAAAAAAAAACTATTGTGAAATTGATTCAGCAATCAATCTATTTTCTGCTCCATGATCATGAGACATTTTAATTAAAAAAGATTTTTTTAAAAAGATGAAAATGCGTTTTTCAGAAAGTTGAGCAAGACTAAATTAAACAGGAAAAGAAGGCATATAGTGGCAGCACGGTGGCTTAGTGGTTAGCAGTGTCTCCTTGCACCTTCAAGGTCCGGGTTCGATTCCCTTCTCGGGGTGTGTGTGCATGGAGTTTGCATGTTCTCCCTGTGCTTGGTGGGTTTCCTGCAGGTACTCCGGTTTCTTCCCACAGTTCAAAGACATGCAGATTAGGCTAACTGGTGTTGCTCATAGTGTGTGTGTGTGTGTGTGTGCGTGTGTCCTGTGATGGATTGGCACCCTGTCCTGGATGTACACTGCCTCCTACCCTAAGTCTCCTGGGATAGGCTCCAGGCCCCYCACGACCCTGTATACAGAATAAAGCAGTATTGATGATGAGTGAGTATGAATGCATACGGTATAGTTATGCGTGTGCGTAGTATAAACCAAATCCACCACTGCCATCTTGTGGTCATTTAAAATAACGCAGAGGCTGTGTGTTGCCAAGTTTTAGCCTGAGTCTGAGTCTGAGTATGTTTCTATAACTCACCTTTTGGGATTGATTGCATGTAGTCAGGCATAAGCTACAGTATAGTACGTTTAAGGATCTCATCAAGGACTAATTTACTCAAATGATGTCTGATTTAAACACTATATAATTCCACCAGTTTTCTACATCAGCAGATGGCCTGCGTAAAAGTCATGGTACTAAATACTAAACATCCTTGAAACATGCAGAGACCTAGTGGTGCAGTGACACAGAGGCAGCATCTGTGCAATGCCGGTTTGCCAGATGTTGCCAGATGTTCTGCAATATGACATTGATGCCCTAGGTCAGGCCCAGAGCAACGGGATACAACATAGTGTCGCATCCACAGTACAAGCTGATGGAGATGGAACCCCCTGTAATACATGTCCCATGTGGTATTCATTTGTTTAGTGCCACATAATTAAGAAACAAGAAAACGAACCGAATTGACTGATTGTCTTTTGCGTGCAACAGAATTCATCAAGCTAATGTCATATTAGCCCTAAGATTAGCATCCACAAATTAATAAATAGTGGCTTTTTAGCAAGGTATAAATGTATAGGTAAAAGTTCATTCATTTTGCAGAAAAAAATGTTGATATTTGAATTTGAATATTGCTTGACTTATACTGTAAGTCAGAAACTTTTTTTACCTTAGGAGCTTTTTTTTAGAGCTAAGATGTTTTGTGAATCATTTTTATCTTTACTAAGATTTAATCCTAAATTTAAGGGAAAATTCTAAGGAAATGCCAGAATTCTAAAATTTTTCTTTTTCATCACTAGGAGCAACTTTTAGGCTTAAGAAGCTTTGTGAATACGGGCCCAGAAGTTTATTTTGATAAGATTACTTGGTAATTTAACGATGCGTGACACACATACCTGTACAGATGTGACATGTTCCTGCATGCTAGCTAACCAGCTGAGATCACAAACATTAGCATGAGGGACAAAACTGTACTGACKTACGATAACTAACGATACCCACTTTGGTTGTGTGAAGTAAAACTAATGTTGCCCCCGTCAGGCAGAAACAGAGCGACCCACACGTTGTTTTATTTCTTTGCATACATCCTTTTTTTTTCAGTGTTTGATTTTCCAACTTTCTCCCCTTTGGCTGTTTCGTGACATCTCTCCATACAGTTCCTCCAGAAATTTTCAAAAAGTTAGAGAGTCATAAAACAGCTCTCCTTCTTGATAATGCATGGAGTTCCTGCCCCTGTCCTGGGCACAAGCACAGATACTAGCTGGAACAAGGTTGTGCCGTGTGTCCCAGACCATTTTGCTGAATTTAGGAAAAATATTGTACCTCTCCAACCATTCTCCAGAACTGCGAGCTATAGCTTTGGAGATTTGGTGTCCTTCCTAACATGTGGGTGTATATTATAACTAATACCAACACATTTACGTTTCGGCATTTGCCTGATGCTTTTATCCAGAGCAACTTAAAAGCAACAAAAGTGCTTTGAAGTTTCCATCATTGGATAGATCCGTACACTGGGTTTTATTTATTTATTTTTTAATTATTTGGTGTTGGCAGAGATATTAACACAAATATCTAAGAAACAACTTCAGTCGTTGATTAAAGATCTGTGGAACCTACTGTACTGTACTGTATAGTCGGTGCCACAGTCGCTAGTTTCAGACATGATAGTTCCAGATGTTTAAGTTTCTTACTTTGATCATATTTCCCCAGTGTTCAGGTAAAATCTGTACTCTTATTTTAGATAAGTTCAGGGGGCAAAGTGTGGACAAAAACAAACACTGYCCCACTCTCTGAGTAAAGGCCACACACAAACACACAGAGGACCCTGACCTGAGTCGGGTTCAGCTGCTGCACTGCAGAGTATTGCTCTGTGCGTTTGGCAGTCTGACCAGCAGCGACCATGAAGCTCAGGCTGCTACTTCTGCTTCTTGTCTTCCTCTTCACCTTCATCATTCCTGCACAGGTGAGGTTTATAAAACATCTACAGGTCTCGGCTCATCATGCTCACTTTATGCAGGATGTTATAGCATGTTTAACGTCAATTCTGTGGCTTAAAGAATATTTGTATAAAATCAGTTGTCAGATCATGACCACCATCATCATCATCATGATCGTGATGGAAAGCATGGCAGAAATAATCACAAGGAAAAACCAAGAGAGAGACACGGCGATCAGCATGAAAGGCGACGGGGAAGAGTAGAGGGTAGGTGATGTTCAAGTTTTCCACCTTATGTACGCTTATGGGAAAAGCTATATTCTTTGTTCGCCTGTTTGTTTATCTATTTGTTTGTTGTTTGTTTGTTTTTTGTGTGTGTGAAATTTAATTTGAATGTTCTATACCATGTTAGAAATTTAAAAAAAACAAATAAAAAATTATCTATATCTTTATATAATAAAATAATTRTGTAGGAAATTACAAATTTTAAACTTTTGTAATGTAGAATCATAAAAAAAAATAATAAAATATGTGCAAAAATATGTTTCAAATGCAATCAGTCAACCATTATTGTTTTGCGTAATGAACAATATGCTTCATTTGTAGTAWATCATTTTGAACATAATTACCTCTGTATTTCATAGCCCTGCGGGCTGACTACGATGATGATAGCAGAGATGATGAAGATGATGAAGAAAAGGGGGAGTGGCTGTTTCAGCTTCAGGATGTCCGAGGCATGAGCCAGTTTATATTTATTTTTCACCACTGAATGTCTTTTGGACCGTGAACCCTTGGGTCAGCATTCGTAGGTATATAGTTATTGACTGTGGCTCTGTACATGATTGGCAAGGGGCCACCAGAGAAGCCACCCCTGACCTGATATTATTTGTGTGACTTGTTATGACACTGGTATGGAGGAGGGTGGAGGTGGAGGTACACTTGACTCCCCTGAATGGACACAGGGCTTCCATGAGACTGTTCATTTTGGTCATGAAAAACTAGCACATTCCATGGCGTGAGGTTTAATGGAAACTGCCATCACCTCCACAAAAGCATTCAGAGGAACATCACCTTCTAGACAAATGGGAATTTCCATCATTCATGTTTAATTGCTACTCTTCCAAACTCGCACTAATGTCCCCAATTTATTGTCCCCCAAAATATCTAATCTTGTCTTCATTTCTCATGATATCCTGTATACCTCTTCCTCTCTCATTTCACTCTCTGACGCTCACCCCTGGCCTTTTTAGGAGGCTGCAAACCAAATCCATGCCTCAACAATGGAGTGTGTGAGGAAAGGAGAGGCAGATTCAAGTGCAGGTGCCCCAAACCTTTCAAAGGCAGGAAATGTGAGAAAGGTAAGAGATCGTCTGAGGGGATCCAGTATACAGTATAGTTAATTTCATGTGCTTTGAGAATTTTCGATTTGTTTACAGGTAAAAGGGCCTGCAAGAGAGACACATGTGGATATGGGCAGTGTGTTCTTACATCAAGTCCTCCTTACTTCGAATGCAAGTGTAAAGCACCCTTCAAAGGACCGGATTGCAAAAAAAGTAAGAGTTTTTAAATCAAATGCCAACAAGCTTACTGTATCTTCTGAACTGTCAAATAGGTTAAATACAGAGCATAGGCATCAACTGTAAGTGAAAACCTTATTAATAGTTTGCAAACAYGTAAATGTTGTTATAAATATACCTTAATGTTGTTATTACTGAAACAAAAAAATATTTTTGTATGGAAAAAGTTTACATGACAGGTTGTCCCCAATTTACAAACATTCTGCAGATACAAACGGACCACAGTTCCACTTCCGGTTCAATCGCGGAAGTAGCTCACGTGTATTGTACAATAAAAAAATAGACACTGAAGTGCACCAGATACCAATATTTACAATTATATACAATATTTTGAGTGAATGTATAAAATGTCTGGTAAAAGTCCAGTATATTGTATGTATGTGTGTGTGTGTGTGCGGGAGAAATTAGTTGGTATGACTGAATCAGTCCAAAAGCACAATGATAAAGAATGTCTGTCCTGTAAAGCTGTCCTGATGGTGAATAATCCTAATTTTGAAAAATCCTCCACAAAACAGAGTTCACAGTCCAATACAGTACAGTCCAGTGGAAAATCGGCTCTGAGACAAAATTGGAATCCAGGATTCCCGTCGCAATTTAAAGGCGAAGACAAAGTTTCCACTGTGAGGTTCATTTTCTTAGGCATGATTTCAGTTTTTGGCCACATGATGCAGTGTGGGGAACAGGGACAAATTTAGTCAAGTGTTTTGGTTCGCTTTACATTGTACAGTATATTCGTGTCAAAAGTGTATAAGACTACATTTGTCGGACTTAAGAACAAATCAGACTTACGAACGTAYTCCCAGAATAGAACTCATTCGTATACTACTCAGTTCAACAAAGCACAAATTGCTGAAAAAAGTCATGGCCTTACAGAARGTATAGGAGTTCAAGGTTGTTGACCTGGCCTCCAAATTCCCCAGACCTCAATCTGACTGAGCATAAATGGAATGTACAATGTACAAAGTCCAATCCCTACCCTGAAACCAACATTACCTAAGGATCCGCTGCTAAAGTTTCAGTAACCGACACTACAGCACACCTTTTGTTTTTAACGTTATGGCTGATGTATAATAGTTATAGTCATTAATTCACCAGCTTCTTTGATACACAAATCCATCTAATACATTTATCTATTCACTCATTTGCTACTGGACCATTTTGGATAAACAAAACAAATGTGTATTCATGTTTTAAATGCAGTTTCACAATTGACAATTGCTGCCGATTGTTGCTGTGCATCGGTAGAAGGAAAGGCACAGTGGCAGAGGTGATGGCGGGTGAAAGTCTTTTAATGAACACAAAGGAAACCAGTAACACCTCAGCATCCAGTAACTGATTGGAGCCATAAACATGGAACTTAGGCAGGAGACAAACTAAACATGACAAACTAGGAGCTACACAAAGGCTAGGAGAAATACTGGCTAGGAGATACAAACACAGGCTAGGAGATACACTGAGCTAAAGAACACAAGGAAACAATAAACCACTTAACTTGACACAGCAAACCAAAATGAACAGATGCAAGACAGGGATTAACTCAACTCAGGAACCTTTATAATGAAACTACCTCGGTTCAGGTGAGCGCTCCCATCGCCTGACCAAGATGCATTCTGGGGAATGAAGTTCGAAATAACAGAAAACTAYAAACGARAACAAAAGGAGTCTCTGGGTGCTTTGGYGCCCTCTAGGGGTGTTCCCTGACACCTATCTTGCCCCTCCGCCAAACAAATGTGTATTTTATCTGTAYTTTACCCTTTTTCATCAGTTGCACCGTGTGAACGAAACCCGTGTCTAAATGGAGGTACATGTAAGATAGATGGTGAAGATTTTGACTGTATCTGCAAAACAGGTTTTTCTGGAAACTTCTGTCAGGTCGGTAAGTAACAGTACTGTATACATAACATTTCATGATCATTTACTTTTAATTTCGTTTTATAACTGAAAACAACCCTTGACATCTTAAAGTGTAAACATACAGTATACACATAATTCAAAAAGCATTTAAATAAATTAGTAACATGTTGCTGTTGTTCTTGAGGTCCAAATGACTGCTATAAGGGAAACGGTGAGTCCTACAGAGGGATGGTATCAGAGACAGAGGAGGGACATGACTGTCTTTTCTGGAGTTCTTATTTCCTTCTGGCTAAAGGACTAAACCCCTTCAATGCAAATAGCGATCCTCAGGGTCTCGGTCCTCACAACTACTGCAGGTATTAAGCTATACAGTACATGTCTTTACAAGTCTTAGTCTTTCATCATGAAGGGAAAATCAAGACTCTTCCGTGTTTTAAGCTAAAACCAATTCCTTAAATCACAGAAATCCGGATGGTGATTCACGGCCATGGTGTTTCGCGCGAGCAGAAAAGATGATAAGATGGGAATACTGCAATGTGAGGAAATGTCCCACTGGTAATCAGACATTTTCATGATATTAAATTAGGCCCAAAAATGAAGATTTTAACAAAAATAGGAAAGTTTGTCCTGGGAAAGTGGTGCCAATTGGCAAAAAATCACAAATATCTGGAATGATACTTTTTCAATTATTTGGACCTTCAGAATCTTGACCTGTAAGAACCAGTTAACCAAGCATCTCTAGTTTCTCATTTTGTCCTGCCAGCAGGGAACCTGGTATGACAAAGGGAATGGCTTTCAGAGATTTCTTTAACCATTCAGTGAAACTGATGACAGGGCTCCTCACCATGTCATTGGGTAGCTGAAGGTTCTTATCTTCTGAAATGAATTCTATTTGGAAACAACTCTGGAGGAAACCTTATGTTGTCTGATTTTAGAAAGCATTAAGACCATGTCTTACTTGCAAACCATAAAACTTGCTGTCAAAACCTTGTGGGTTACCAGATCAAATAAATTGAATGCTCAGAAATTGTGTTTTGAATGCAGTTTTCCAATTGACATTATTTTAGATCCCAATGACCCTCCGGTACAGAAGCCCACTCCAGCACACCCTCCTGTTGTTCACCCAGATATAAAACCCATCCCACCGGGTACTTCAGATGTTCCTGAAAGCCCGACACCGGAAAATGACACTGTGGAAAGCCTGGCACCAGGAAATGACACTGTGGAAATCCTGACACCAGGAACTGGCACTACGGAAAGCCTGACACCAGGGAATGACACTGTGGAAATCCTGACACCAGGAAATGACACTGTGGCAAGCCTCACACCAGGAAATGGCACTGATAAACCAACTTCTCCAGTTAGCGAGACCCCTGTGAGCAACACATCAGGAGGCCACACCCCAGAAATCCATGCCGTACCCACCACCCGGCCACCGGAGTTTGCAGCGTGTGGCAAACCTAAACCGGTAAAACAAGTAAATCGTATTTATGGGGGTATAAAGGCACTTCCTGGTGGCCAGCCATGGCAGGCTTCTGTTCAGACGAGAGCCAAAGGTACAAACCAGGCCTTCAGACATGTATGTGGAGGCACCCTCATTAAATCATGCTGGGTCTTGACTGCAGGACATTGTATGTGAGTATTATCCAATGTAGAATTGCTTTATTGACAACTGCATATAGATGAAATCGAAATAATAATTCTACATAGTACGTTTAACCATCGTTACTTACTGTACTGTAGAAACATGTTCTGATACAGTGCCAGGCCATTTTAAAATATTGTAATATTTACTAAACAAACAAACAAACAAACAAATATGAGTGGCTGGACCGTTAAGGCTGCAAAACGTGTGTTTTCACAGTGATAACACGAGGGAATACCGAGTGGTTTTGGGAAGTATTAATCTGGGGAAGGCGGACGCATCACAGCAAACTCTGGAGGTTGTTCAGACCATTCGCCATGAGCAATACGTAGAGACAACCGAGTCGGTCCACAACGACATTGGTGATCATGGTTTCCTACAGTACACACATATTGGTGAATGCAGTGTGGATGATGACATTATGATCATTTTATCTTTACATCTTGATTCACTCTCTGCAGCGCTGCTTAGGCTAAAAGGTCAAAGTGGGAAGTGTGCACAGGAGAGTCAGTTTGTAAAGACGGCCTGCTTGCCCAAGAAAGATTTTCCTGATGGAACTGAGTGCAGCATCTCTGGATGGGGAGCCACTGCTCAGTGTAAGCGAGCGATTCGTAGTAACTCTGAGAAGTACAGTAGGATGATAAAAAGCTTTGAGAACAAATACAACATCAGACTGATTAATAAAATAGACCAATAGACCAAATAGTCTCTCTCTCTCTCTCTCTCTGCTTTTTTAGCACGATATGGCTCCAATCAGTTACTGGATGCTGAGGTGTTACTGATTTCCCAGGAAACTTGTTCAAGCGCTAATGTTTATGGGAAAGTCGTAGACAGCAGCATGTTCTGTGCTGGTTACCTGGAGGGTGGAGTGGACGCCTGTCAGGTGAGAAATCATACGGTTCTTTTACACCTTATAGCACCCAGACTCATAGAGATGAAATAATTGAAAATTGTAAAATACTGCTGATAGGAAATAATCGACTGTTAAAATATATTTGATAAGAAATATTCAGATATACATAAGAAACTTGTAAATAAGGCATAATAATAATAATAATAATAATAATAATAATAATAATAATATACATAAGGAATAAATACATATAAACATGTAAATACATATAAACTGGAAGAAATACAACATCAAAGAACCTGGAGTAAAGGGTTACGGTGTGTCGATTTGATCAATTTGGTAACAAATTAAATAAGGAAGTGATAAACACAGAAATTAGCTACAATATAAATAAAATAACATTTCTCATGTTATTATTTTCATGTACTTTTTTTTCTTATTTTTTTTTTCTTTTCTTCCACTGTTCTGTTTTAAACCCCCTCTTTTGTCACTTTAATTAGTTAAATAAGTTGCGCTCGAACTCTTACATACTTCTCTATAGTTTCTGCAACACCAACAAAAAAAAATCTAAATGAACCTGAATGGAATTTGTTATCTACTTTGTTAGCCATTTACCTAATCCTCCGCCTTCTCGCTCTGATAGGGTGACTCCGGAGGACCGTTGACCTGCATGGAAAATCTGAATCATTATATCTATGGCATCGTAAGCTGGGGAGACAGCTGTGGATTGAAGAACAAGCCCGGGGTATATACTCGCGTCACGCAGTTTGTGGACTGGATCGACAGGACAATCGCTAGGGCGGGTGGGTAAACTCTCTTGGTGTTAGGGAAACAGTGGGGTTTGAAATATGTGATCAGTTGCAGTGCAAGTCACGTCATAGCAAATTTACAGAATTTGTTTATTCGGATTGTGAAACTCTTTCAAGCGAAACATTTTAACCGAGATCAAATGAATAAATGGTCTTGAACCAAAAATTTGCTTGTTAAGTGTTTTTTTTTTTTTTTAAGTGGGATCACTGACATGCATTTAAACTGCTATTCCAAATCAAAAAGGTGACTGCATTTACAGTATCATAAGCCTTAAAACTGCTTATTATTAATCACACTTACTAGCTGTACGCTTAACGCAGGCATGCAGTGAGCACGGACTGGAGGTTTTTACGTGATCCGGCACGGGTTCCACCCACTGAGAGTGCTGATGTCTGTGTTCTCTCTGGTAATCTGGTGTAATTTCACAAGATGGCAGCAGAGTGCATGAGTTTAAGTTTTACTCAATGTGTACTGTTTACAAAAACAAACAAACAAAAAAAAAAAACTAAATTACTAATAAAAGGATTAATTCTTTACCATAAATCAATTGGTTAAATATTGCCTATTTTAAGACATTCTGATTCATCCTTAAAATAAAATGTTCCCAGTAAGCGCTTGCAGTATTCATACCTATTTCAGATCAGGAGATGTTATTAAGAAATAAACGTACCATGAGGTCCTCTCCTGACCTTGTAGCGCCCCATGTCCTTGTCCTACTCTGTGATAAACAATAAAACAAGGCTGGCTATAATCAGCACAAGCCTCGATTACATTTGTGGATTTAATCCAGCGAATTTAGGAAAGACCACCGATMCATAAACTACCTTGAAGGATAATTTCCTGTAGAAGAAGCCGCTTAATTCCTCTCGAGTCCACGAACAGACATCAGGTGCATGACCGAGTCTTTACCTTTGTGCCGAACTTCCAGTGAACTGACTTTAATAAGGGGGGATTTCTCCAAGATTTTAACAACATTATCCAAAATCTTACTTCTTATCTCTATAGTCAGCTATTGATTTAGACCAGGGTGCAGTAAAACGCTAACGCTGTTCTATTTAGAAATATCTACTTTGAAGTTTTAGGTGTGTCACATGTCATTTGCAACATTAACCATGAACATCTACCTGAGCATCACATTAGTCATGTCACCGGTTTGTGCCAGGCTAAAAGACTGCCACTGCATTAAATATGCATAGACGGTGTGTAACAGTACAGGCCAGGGCTAAACGGGAAATGAACCCTTGGAGGAATCCCAGAACATGTCTGTAAGTGCAACAAGAGTGAAAGGGAGTGTCATTCTGGGTTTCATCAAACACACCTTCAGGAAAATAGTTTTCACACTGTAAAAGAAATGAATAAAATGAAATGTAATTAGATTAACTCATGTTATCTTGATCCTCCTCATGTCTGTGTGCATGGAGCTTGCATGTTCTCCCCCGCGTGCCTGGTTGGTTTCCTCACACAGTCCAAAGACATGCAGGTTACGGCAATTGGCATTCCCAAATTGCCCATAGTGTGTGTATGTGAGTGTGTGAATGAAATAGCTGCCATGAGATGGATTGGCACCCTGTCCAGGGGGTACCCTGCCTCTTGCCCTACAGTCTACACCCCCCCCCATCCACCCCCGGCCCTTGCCCTGTATACAGGATAAAGGGGTGTAGATGATGAGAGAGTGAGTGAGTGAGTGAGTGAGTGATGTTATCTTGATGGCCATATTACGGTGGCCCTTGGGGACAAAGTGCATACAAGAGAGAAAGTACAAACATTAGGGAAGCGTGCAAAGCACATGCAGAAAGTAAAAACTAAAAAAAAAAATTTTTTTAATTTAAAAAGAAGAGAAAGTAAACATTTATTAGAACTATGTTGTTGTACAGAAACAGAATAAAGATGGATATTAAACATTAGCAGCATTTAATTTTACCATAGTCACTTAACCATTTTGGATTTGCAGCACTTATGTTTCTGAAGGTGCTTCGTGTGTGTGGGTTTTTGGGGGGATTTGCAGTGCATTCTCATAATGTTTGTGCCTGCACCTTTGTATGTGCTTTTTCCTTAGGGGGCCGCTGTATCACATGAAATCCTTATCATACGTTAGGTTCCTGGAAAGAAAAAATCCTGGTGCCAAGACAGAACGTACATTGTTGAACAACTTATTTTGCTCAAACGGGCCTATTGGATTTCCTAGAGCCTTAGTTTTTCCTCTATCCATGGTTCTGCTGTGGACCATCCGTTATCGACTGACATGGAAAAAAAAAACACTAATTCTGTTAGATTAATTCTATTATACAGTTATGAGTTATAAACATGCCAAAAAATGTCACATATCAAACTGAGTCAATGTCATTGTTCCRAACAGTTTATCAGGTTATAACAGGAATAAAAACATTGCTGATCTGGGTTAATAAAATGATTCCAGATTTCAGATTCAGGCTTGCTGTAATTATATACTGTGTTACCAAGCTGCAGGGGTGGGCAGAGAAGCCAAACATTGTACTGTACTCAAGTAAGAGGAGCTGTACGTCAAAAGATATACTTTTATACACAAGTAGAAGTAAAAAGTATTCATTCAAAATATTACTCAAGTAAGCGTAAAAAAGTATTTGGTGAAAAGACACTCAAGTACTGAGTAACTGTTTCATCATAATGTCTGATTAATTTTTTTTATTATTATATAAGCAGTCGGATAAAACGATTAAATAATTTACAAATTTTGACATTTCCAAATAATAAAATAAATGAAATAAAATTAATGAATAAAACAAAATATCTTTACAAAATAGCAAATTAAGGAACAAGGAACACAAATTTCCTAAACTCACTTTTTTCACAACAAAATGCTTTTGAAATAAATCCCTACTGTATGTAACATATGTATGTTTGAACAGTGTAACTATTTCCTGTGTAAGATAGACTGTGTATTCAGTCGCCCTGCAAATGACTCAGCAGAAAATAACATTAGAACATACAGTGTGTCCAAGAGTCTCAGCTGAACAAATGTAAGAAAATTATACAGTATATTTTAGCCACTAGCCTGTTTGCTAATTGTACATGTTAACATTGCAACACACTGTTTCCTTTGCTGTCTACCACGGCTGAAGATTTTTTATTTTTTTTGTCCCACTATGTAGCCAGTTTGAGTGTGGTCATGTGACTCCATGTGGTTATTGTTATGGCAGCTGATTGGTCAAACAGAGTCATGTGATTGTTGTTGCTACATCTGATTTGTGAAACACAGTCACATGGTAGATCCACGGCTGCATTTCTCTGGCACAAATAAAGAATATCTAATGTGTAGAATAAACGGTTAGAAAAGTAAACGGTCGAGTTTAGGAGAATGTAGCAGCATTAAAGTAGCGTTTCTTCTTCACAAATCTACTTAATAAAAAAAAGTCAAAAGTATGGAGCAGTAAAACTAAGCATAGAAGTTTTTTTTATTATTTTTTTTTTTTATAAAGTTACTTAAGTAAATGTAAAGGTTATGTATGTATCGTTACACATCTGAAGACCCATTGGGTCGCTGCTACAGTATATCATGACTGACAGGTGGGCAAATTTTTTTTTCCACATACTGTATATATTCATGAAAGGGGAACAATATAGAATTTCAACATGAAAGAATTAGAGGCAAATTAAAGGGATAGAATCAAGGCGGATGTATTCGCTTAAGATTATTGATATCAATACATAATTAGGATATAAGGCTACTCATTGTACTAGCTTCAAGACACTCAGAGGAGAGTATTAATCAACCCTAAGTTCTAAACTTACCATGTATGTAATCACATTTGGCAGGACCGAACTTCACTTGCTAAGCGTTCTCGGCCTAGATGGATGAAACATTAAACGACTAGCAGACAAAACAATGGTCATGGCTAATACGCTGGCTGTGTGGAGAGCCGTGGAACGTATTTGAGCTGAAATAAACATGACTGTGCTCTGGCTCCTGTTGCTCGTAGCGCTTGAACAAAAGGCAGCAGCCGTCTGGACCACTCGAATGAAAAAAAAAGGGGGGGGCAGGAGGCCACTGTACGGCCTGCTCGCGTTTCACCGTTCACTTAGGTTACCATCTTGCATACTGTACTTCCCTCTGGATGGGGAATGCTATCCGCTTATATCTCTGTGCCTAATGGCTGCCGCCTTTTCGAGAGTTTTCAAGCAGAAGGAACCGGCAGACAAGCAGAAATCGCTCAGCTAAACACCGAGCGCAATCTTGAAATAGAAAACTGGAATGGATGGGGGATTGCCTGGATGAGCTGAAATGTTATTTGGATGACACCCCGTGCATTAAAGCGAGGGAAAGGCTGTGTTGAGTTTCTCATTGAGAAGGCAGCAGCAGGACTCATTGCGATAAGGAAATAAGGCTAATGTTACCTGATCTGGTATAATGTGAACCAATTACCAGTCCATTGCACTTCATTACAGAACTGTAATAGGGAGCGGGGTCAGCGCTGCTACTGGAGCAGGCGAGGGAGAAATTTAGTGGTCATTGATAATATGATAAAAAGTGACAGGGAAAGAAGGCAGTCAAACAAATTATTGAAATTTACAGTGAGTAAGGGGAAACAGAATCGGCCCATTTAGGCAGCAGAGGGCCAGCACTTGTCCAAAGCTGCTCGGTCGAACACAAAGAGGCGTTTATTGGTGAGGAAATCTAAAACGATCAACGAATTGCTTGAGACGCTGAACTTTAGACGCCTGGAACGAACACTGAAATAATTTGGGGAAGCGATGTTCTTTTGTGCAAAACACAAATGATCCGGTTGTACTTTCCCATTCTTAACGGTGTAACAAAAATCCATATTGTGTGGCGAATCAGACAAGAAAAGTGAAATGTGGAACTGTCTCAGATATGTTGTCTACAAATTACTAGAGTGTAGTATCTGAATGAATGAATAAGTTTTTTTTTTTTTTAATCATTAAAAAATGCAGGGTTGGTACAGTACATACAGAGAAATATTACGCTTAATTAAAATTTAAAGTCAGGATATTAAAATATGATTTGGTTGATTGCGTGTTCAGGATGCCGTCTGTCTCCAACTGATATTACAATTATTGCATGTATGTAAGGGTAGAAGACTTTAAAGAAGTCTTTAAAAATGTCCTTCATAACAACTAACAATTTGAATTGAATAAGTAAATAAAATAAAAATAAAAAATCATGTGATGCCGTTGAACTCATGAAAAATGTACATTGTAGACATACACACTTTTACATATTTGGAATATTCCAAAAGTCACATGCTCATAATTTGACAAATTTTCTGAAGAAAAGTAAGATCTTCTTTTGGTTTGTCTTTATTTTCAGTTATATTGTAATAAATGACTGATGAAGTCGCCTTTAAAGTCCAGCCCTTGATATTGTTGTGCATCTCCAGAACATTAGCATATATAAATAATAGTTAGCGCAATGTTATGCATTTGTTAATTTTCTGTTTAAAACCTGCAGCTATTCAGGAAAAAAAAACATCTGAGATCTGAGGTTTGTCTACATTGATTGAAATATTTAATCAAATATACAGTGCTATGCAAAAATCCTGTCGCTTTCTTGTATTTTTTAAAGTTCGTTTTTCTGCTCATTTTCAGTCCAGTGCTTGTACTTGAGCAGTTTCAAAGGAATGTTTCTTTGTTTGTTAAGCCTCATAGTGACATATAATTAAAACAAACATCTAACGTAAGGCTTGAAACAGTGAGAAACAGGTGTAGATGATGACATATGATCAGGTGAATAGTATACTGGTGATGCTGAATGCTGAGTGGTTGGAACAGACGACAGGGGAAATAAGGTTGCTGCTGCGGTTGGTATATAAACAACCAATTTTTAAATTGGCTCAGTGGTACAGTAGGTGTTTCGCCTGCCATGTAGAAGGCCTGGGTTTGATTCCCAGCCAATGGATGCAGTGCCGGTCCCAAGCCTGGAAAGAATGTGAGGGTTGTGTCAGGTAGGACATAAAACCTGTTCCAAGCTTGTGATGGTCCGCTGTGGCGCCCCCTTGCTGGGAGCAGCCAAGAAAACAACAACAAGAGGCACTTTGTAACCTGTCGCATTTGTTCCCATTTCTATAATTAAAGCTCACTCACTCACTCATCATCTATAACGCTTAATCCTGTATTCAGGGTCACGGGGGGCCTGGAGCCTATCCCAGGAGACTTAGGGCGCATGGCAGGGTACACCCTGGACAGGGTGCCAATCCATCGCAGGGCACACAGACATACACACACATACACTCACTCATTCACACACTACGGACAATTTGGGAACGCCAATTAGCCTAACCTACATGTCTTTGGACTGTGGGAGGAAACCGGAGTACCCGGAGGAAACCCACCAAGCACAGGGAGAACATGCAAACTCCATGCACACAGAGACGGGAATCGAGCCTGGCCGGGGATCGAACCCGGACCCTGGCGGTGCACCGCCGTGCCGCCCTATAATTAAAGCTACATAATTTAATTAAATTTCATTTGAAGAATGAAAGGTGGACCAAGAATTTTGCACAACCCTATAAATAAAGCTTTACAGTACATTATGACATTTCATTTACCAATAAAATACATCTACTATACACAAAACAACATCAAAAGATTTTCCTACACTTGGTCCCTACCAAGCTATAGGAACACGTCCCCTAAAAATACGTAACGTTTAACAAAATGATTCTTCTGTTCTCTAGTTCTTGCGTTAAAAAAAAAAAAAAAAACATCAAACCAATTGCTGTCAGCCCTGTATTTTTCAATTCCTCTAGGTAATCAGATTGTGTTTACCCGGATGTGGACCATCTTAAAATGTTATTAAAAACTTAAATGGAGTTTAGGCTCAGAAGAGATGGCACGCGTGAAATGACGTGCAAACAGCACAGAGAGATTCCTATCGTTATTTGGACAAGCGCTGGACTGCCTGSTAAACGGAAAATTAGCATTGAGACTGTCTTGTGATGATAAGGAGCCCTGGTGGTGGGGAATGGCAAGAGCTGCGTGTGTAAGTGCGGGGAGATACAAGAGTGCTCAAGTGCTGGGTAAACTGAAGAAATGGGGTACTTAYGGGAGTCTAATGTCAGGTTGATACCGAAGGCTTTAGGGGTTTTATATAAAAAAATAATAAATAAATAAATAAATAAAACACAGAATGATATTGTCACAAGAGGAAATACAGTATAAGGGATAAAATGCCTCCCATTCACAGCTCTCTTCTTATCAAACACCTAAATGTATTCTGGTYTTTTATCTCCGTTCCTCCTTTATGTGGTCTATTATAAACATGTCGAGTCCCACCTCTGTCAGACAGATTAATCATTCAGAAAAGGAAAGATTTGCYGTTCGAATTTAAGCGACTTTTAAACATCCGGGTCCGCTAATCGGTCTGATCTAAATAGGCAATATGACAAATGCATGCCTCATTGATCAAACCTGTTGTGCCACGACTTATCGAAAGTCAGAATCTTAAGCCACTATTTAAAGATGATTTTGCTTTCATCGGCCGTGTGCGTCCCGCTGAAATCGCATGGTTGTGATAAGAGCTGAGTGTAGAGATTATATGCTTATTTATCTGTCCGTGGACTGTGTGTGTGGTTTGAGGTAATCTTGCCAGGCTGAAYGAAAAGTTGGTACATCATTCTTYASTTAATTGCTCCTTTYTAGCCAAACTGATTAGCACTGTTAGCGTAACATTATTGTATTTTTTAGKTATGAAAGAAATATTAGGGTAAAGCTTTATATGAACGCCCTGAAAACATTACTCATAACCTTTCGTAATCCATTCTTGATATGTTCTCACTCTCTCACTCATCCACCATCCTGTACACAGGGTCACGGGGGCTGGGGTGGATCTACCGGGGTGGCACGGGGTGGCAGTTGCCACCCTAAGAAAAAGCCTTGCCACCCTATTTGCCACCCCAGCACTAGTGTTCTAAAAAATAAAAGAGTTTTTTTAATTTATCTGACGTTCCAATCCAGATATCAGGTTCAAGTTAATCACACATCAGCTTTTCTTTCATTTTTATGGGACAAWGTAAAAATGTGCACCCTAGTGTATACACCGAACAAGAATAGCGTTCCTTGAATCCACAAAAACCATGCACGGATGCTTGCTTCAGTGTTGCCACCCCACATAATTTTAATGCCACCCCCTTGCCACCCCATGAATAATTTTCTAGATCCACCCCTGCACGGGGGGCCTGGAACCAATCCCAGGAGATTTAGGGCACTTGGCGGGGTACTCCCTGGACAGGGTGCCAATCAATTGCGGGGCGCACAAACATACACACACACACTCATCCACACTACTACAGGCGGTTTGGGAACGCCGATCTACACGTCTTTGGACTGTTGGAGGACAACCGAAGCATCCGAGGGAAACACTTCAAGCATGRGGAGGACATGCAAACGCCACACACACAGACCCATGGTGGGAATCGAACCCGGAACCTGGAGTTTCAAAGTTACASTGYTAACCACTAAGCCCCTAATGTTTCCATAATATTTAATAGGTCTTGTGGGATAGTATTGTCCAGCATACAGTATTAATAATWACTACGCAAGGTCAAAGAGTATGAYGTCATTCACTAATGCATTAAAAAGTAGTATCATTAACAAATCAATGCATTATAAGRGAAATRAAACACTTTGTGCYTTTAATGGAAAATAACCACATTCAAATYGGTTATTAATTATTTTTCAATGTCAACACAATCACAAATAGTTTATTCTTCACCCACACAGCTGGACAACTGCTCATGCCATTATAAATAATTAAATGCTAACCAGTAAAAACAATAGTGAAACACAGACAAACGGTTAATTTTACAAATGCAGYATTTTTTATATATTTTGTTTTTGCAAGTTTAGCTATGTAGTTTTGTTTGCTAGCTATCGTGTCTTTATTCAGCTCCCAAGAACGTTAGCAAACCAAGCTAGTCATGCAGGTTTACTGCTAATCGAAGCTAATTAGGCAACATTAGGAAATCCCCGCACAAAGCTAGCTAGCTAATATTCGACCATATAGTGCATTATTATTATTATTATTACAGTAGTTAATGTTAGTAAATATTCAAAATATAGCTTTGTGCAGAAATTTTCTCTATTATTAGCATCTCGGCAGCACGTGACTTAGTGATTAGCGCTGGGGCTTTTACACACATGCACTGTATATTCTGTACATATACGTATATACACATGGTAAAAAATGTGGGTCTTGTAATTGACTAATACACTGCCTGCACAATTTTCTTTTTTACTTTCTTATCACTAGACGCAAAGAGGTTTAGGCCTAGTGAGAATTAAACAAAGCAAAGTGTATAACCCTGACTTTAAGTCTGCTATCGCATTCTTCTTTTTTTCATCGCTTAATCRTGCTCTCATTTACAATGATAATGAACAGTAATGTGATTATACTGATGTCCAATAAGTAATTACCTCATTCTCGAGTAGAGGCAGCAGTAAGATTGAGCAGATCCCTTGAAACGCTACCAGCACCAGTGGATTCATATAGCTCGCTCTCTCTCTCTCTCTTATTTTTTTTTTTTTTCATGTTCTCCGGTCCTGAGCAAAATCCTCGATGCCGTACGAACGCTTAAGAGCCCGAACAAACAGGGTCTTTGTATCGGGCCTAACATGACACCCAACGTGGAGGAGGTAAGCTTCCTAAAGTTAAACGCATCGCTTAGCTCATTTTAAAGGGCTTTGAGCAGACGGTCGTTTGCCTGAAATATAGGCGGCCTGCTTCCTCCTGCTTAATCCAGTATTTAATTAGAGCGGGTCAAGGGCCGGGGTCGCGTGCCTGCCTGATCGGAGACTGCTTGCACAAAGACGGCACTGAACGCTTGGACATATTGCAGGTATTTTTACAGAGAGCGAGAGAGAGAGAGAGAGAGAGAGAGAGAGAGCATGAGCGGAGAACAGAATGAACAGTAAGAGTCAGCTTGTAGTCAGACCTTATGCTCTTTAAACTATGAAATTTGTAACACTATATACTATATACAGACTGAACTAGTTTTTCATCCTGCCATATAAAGTGCCTAAATG
>QMIH01000414.1:293065-317354 GCA_003987875.1 Clarias batrachus | reverse complement strand
ATTATTATTATTATTATTATTATTATTATCCTATTTTTTAAGATGTTGTTTCCATTCTAAAAAGCTTAACAAATCATTTAAATAATAAATCTTTTTTTTTTTTTTTGGGGTGGTCAGAGGTGGGTAGTATTCAGTTACATTTACTCTGTTACCTTTACTTTAAAAAATTTACTTCTATGAGTAGTTTTACTGCACCATACTTTTTACTTTTACTAGAGTAGATTTGTGAAGAAGATAGGCGACTCTTACTCCACTACATTCTCCTAAACTCGACTCGTTACTCGTCTAACCGTTTATTTCACACATTAGATAGGATCTACCACATGACCGTGTTGCACCAATCAGACGTAGCAACAATAATCACATGACTCCATTTGACCAATCATCCGGAATAACAATAACCACATTAAGTCACACAAACTTTCTGCATAGCGGGAAAAAAATCTTCAACCATGATAGACAACGAATGAGAACATAAAAATACAAAAGAACAGCTTTATAAAACCACAGACATTTCAGCATGAAAAAAGCTTGACATCTAACCTGAGTAAACATGTCGCGGTTAGTTTATCTGTTTTATTTAATGTTTCAATGTTAACATACATAATTAGCAAATAAGCTAAAGGCTAAAATGCTTGTTACATTTGTTCAACTGGACACAGTTTATGGTAAAGTTGAGAACTCTTGTACATGTAGTCTAATGTTATTTTCTATCTGCCAAGCCACATACAGTAGAATGTACAGTATATCTTACACTGGAAATAGTCGACACTGTTCAAACATACATATGTTACATACAGTAGGGATTTATTTCAAAACCTTTAYGTTTGGAAAAAAAGTGAGATTTTGTGAAGATATTTATTTTTATTCATTTATTTTATTATTTGGAAATGTCTGAATTTTTACATTATTTAATAATTAAATACATAATCATTAAATACTGCTTACATAATTTCTAAAAAAAAAAAACATAAATTCCTCAAAACACATAGCAATAGCAACTCACATTCAGGATTAAAGACACCATTAGCCTGCACTGGATAAAATACTCGTAGCTACACACACTTCTGCTCTGCTCTGCAGTCTTACTGTATGTCACTAACACTGTTTTTTTTTTTTTTCCCTGTCACTTAAATCCCACTTCACAGTCATCATATTTCGGCATTATACTCGTCATGCATGTCAAAACGCCAGAATTTTACTTTGACATCTGAATTCCAGAGTAAAAAATAAAAATAACGATATTTCATCTTCCTCTTCCTGTTTAGAGACGGAAGCCACAGAGCTCAGAGTTAGCAAAGTTGTTGAAACTCGTTAAAGCCTTTCTAGATTCTACATGCACTCTAACATGTCAGGAAGATCTGAAGTGCTTAAATCTGACCCCGAACCACAAGCTAAACAAAAGCGGAGAAATAAATCCTATATCTGATTCTGGTATCTGCAGCGAGCAGTGTGTATGTGTGTGTGTGTGTGTGTGTGTGTGTGTGTGTGTGTGTGTGTGTGTGTGTGTGTGTGTGTGTGTGTGTGTTCACCATTGTGTTCTTGCTATCTGTCTGGATATATTGTAGGAACTAATGCACATTCAATGTGGCTTAATTTTTACTAAGCGATCATGATTAGTGCTGAAGTAAAGCCACATTCGCTGTTAAACATAAAGGAAAGGGTTTAATGTACTGCATGATTAATGAGGAAACTGTTCACGAAGGATGACGAGGGGTTACAGCGGTTATGGTGTAATTTTTTTTTATCAGTTTAAACATATAGCATGTTAGAGCTATGCAACATGACTAGCCTTTATATGGTGTTTTGCTACTGATGAAAAAATAATAATTATCTTGACATTCATTAAAATTACACATAGTACGGGTAAACATGAAAGACCAGTTGGTGCTCAATGCTTGTCTTTGAACTGTGGGAGGAAACCAGAGAACCCTGAGGAAACCCATCAAGAGCGGGGGAGAAAACATGCAAACTCCATGCGGAGATGAGATCCAAACCCGAGATTTGTTTATATGCCTCAAAATAAAGTAGAGAAGAACACAAATTTAAATCTAGCCGCCAGCAGTGACTAGTGGGTCCAAGCACGAACAATCTGGCAACACCAGCGGCACATCAACATGACATAGTATGAGGAAAGACATTCCATGACAAACACTATGATTGTACAAGGCTCGGTCTTTGAGAGTATAAAGCTTCGAATGACGGGGMGTGAGAGAGGAAGAAATGTAAAAGGTAAGATGAAAGGAAATGAGCAATTAAGGTTTCAAGCACATAGAGAGTAATATAGCCCCGGAATCTGTCCAGTAGACACATGGCGTGATCATCTCTCTCTAATGTGTAAACACACTTTCTGTAATCGGACAATGTACTGAGAGTCCTGATATAACGGTGCTCTAAACACTAAATACACTGCCTTCTTAATATAAATACCTATCTGTGCAATATTACATAGAGGAAGAGAGGAAGAGGGGAAAGAGAGAGACAGAGAGGGGGGAGAAGCATTGCAGGCTGAGTGACTCGGCAGCAAGTTTGCATTGCTCCTATCTCATTAACACACCGCTGAAATAAAAGAGAGCTTCTTTGGCTCACAGCTATAGCAAAAAAAAAAAAAAAATTATCATAGTGATGATGTTCCTCGGCCGTCAACAGAGCGGCGATAACGTTGTTTGATGATGACTTTCCTATGAATGTTAAGCAGCTGGCGCGGCGGAGGGAAGGAGCTTATCGGCGCCTAATGCCCATCTCTAATTCCTGCCCTTCTTGAACTAGCCATTTTCTAACAGCGCTAACTGTCAAATTTACATCCCATCTTAATGCCGCTAAAGAGGACGAGGGATGAAGAGTAAATGACAGGAGTGTAATGAGGAATGCTTCTCTCTCTCTCTCTCTCTCTCTCTCTCTCTCTCTCTCGAGGCAGGAGATTTTCCACAATTTGGGATTCTCCTTCTTCTTCTTTTCTCTCCATTCCTGAACCATGATGGTGGGCTTACCTTGGTGTTTTAAAGCAGACGAGTTCAATTAGCTGATGAATCTTTCATAAGTTTCATAAGCGTATTTCGCTAATGGGAGTTAAGGCCATGAAGACGGCTTTAAATTTTTTACACTGTGGAAAATGAAGTTAGGGTTCAATGGATTTCCATTTTATTCATGAGAAACACCAAATAATACGAGTTCAAAACAGGTCAAATCCACAATAATTATGACATAGCGATGCGTTCAACCTTATACCATGGTGAAATTCAAGGGTGGAACTTTACATTCAACGATGGTTGGAATGGGGGGGGGGGGGCAATGAGCACTGCTCTCCCCCATAATTAATCACTATGATATCACATTTTGGGGGGTTACAACCTCCTATAGCGATGTTATATTCTCATATCCGATTGGTCAGAATTGGCCGTGGAGGAATTTTCTCTAACGGCAGCTCTGACTGTAGTGCTAGCTGTGAATCACAGTTTAATTACTGGTTAATGAGCATTTTCTACCTAATTTAGTCGTGTCCAATTCCTCCCCGTCACTAGGAGGCGCCCACATTAAGGCTACTACTACCATTCAGTCGGGAGGGCCGAAGACTATCACGTGTTTCCTCCGAACCACGTGATGCCAGTTGACCGCATCTTGCTCAGGCACCGTTGGGGGCGGAGTCACACACTCGGAGGACAGCGCTATCCGCTCCTTCCGCTTACGCGAGCTCACAGACGCCCCTGACTGGCTGTAGAGCCGTGATTAATGTGGGAGCGCTAAGTACCTCTCATCCCTCCCCTCTGAGAGAGCTCGGCCAATCGGCTCTCTCTAGACCTCCGGCTGCGAGAGGTTACAGCATCACTCGGGAATCGAACTGGCGATCTCCGGATGATAAGACGAATGTTGGAATTTTAGGGTGAAAGAAATGGATTTTTAAAACATATCATCTTAGACATTGATATGATATTGAAATTTTACCGCTCTTTTACCGCTGCTATAATGTAAGTGATAACAGGAAATAACTTGTATATAATAAGTATATAATTTTTTATTGATATAAAATTATAAATGGACAAATTGCTGAAGAAATAAAACCTGATTTTGATGAGCTTTTATTGGAAAATATTAGTAATGCTGCTTCATCTCACATCACCATCCCGTCGCCGATGATCTTCCAATGACAGCACACGGCCGAGTGTGTTATTCAATGCACAAGGTAACAGCGTACAAATCTAATCCCGAGTATCAGGAGAGTCGTGATTGTCCAAGTCGCACTCGTTTCATGACCATTCGATAAACACTTGGTCTCACAGAGCTCAGTTTGGTGCTCTGGCTCGATCCTCCTTTCGCTTGTCTCACGTCATGTCGGACAAACGCTTTGGCCAAATGAACGAATGTAAATGTAAATTACATCTGGCTTTGCATAACGAGCAGCATTTCGGTGCTTGACATTCATCAGAAGCAGTGTGTGCAAAGCAGCGAATTAGCCAATTCATTTCTGTTTCCTGACACTAATTACTGGACTTTCCATTGAATCTAATTAAAACGCTTTAATGATCGAAGGTCCATTATTGTAGCCCGTTTGTTTGACTCGTTTAAAAAGTCACTCTGTTTTTGCCCACGAGTGCAAAAGCATTCAGGAAAGCTTTCAATGTTATCTATGAAAGACAATCAGCGCAGTGGAAAGTCCATGCAACTTTGACTTTCCGGCAGAAATTACGGCTTCGGAGGTGAAAAGACAGCCGCTGAAAATAAAAGCTGCTTTTGATGAAATAAAGTCGTACCAGCGGTTCAAAGGTTTATTATTATTTTTTATTTTTTTTAAATCTAACTAAATGTCAACCAAAACTGCGGGGAAAACTTAAAAGGGACAAATTTACAAGGGGTGTGAGTGTGTGTTTGTACAGTATATCAGTTTGGATTCTGTTTTTTATTGCTTAAGCATGAAGATGCCGTAATTTCCAGACCACTYCTGGAAAAGCTCAAGGCTGTGACTAGACAGTGATTGCATTTCAGTTTAACGTCTTTTCACCGATGAACGCTGCGTACAGAACAAGTCCAGGACAACAAAATGAACCTTCATCTGCTCTTCTGCATGAGTCTTAAACAGAGGACAACCCGATGCTTTGCTAATGCAAATGAGACGAGCTGAAAGTTTCCTGATGCCTGCATGTAATTTAAGATGGCATTTAAGCCCCTTACCCCCGATTTTATCTGCTAAATGAATTCATCAGGTAATATTTTCCATTATTCAAAGGCATCATTTTATGGCAGAGGAGGTAATGGAATGATTACAGGGCCGCGCAGACAAATTAACAGTCGGACGCAACGCGTTCCCTCTGTGAAAATGAGAAATTTGCGGCGAGAAAGACTTTCAAAAAAACTCCTTTTAAAGTTGGAGCGGACTTCCACGTGTCGCGCATTAAGCAACGTCTCGGAGGCCGATTCAATTTGCCGTCCTCTTTCATCTTTAATGATACCCATCTCCTGCTGTTCATATTTTCATTTAAGGCGGGGCCGTGCTATTAATATTTCAAAATTCCTCAGATGAGCGGTGTCGGGGAGAAAGGAAAAATAGTGTGAAAGTAAAAAGGACTGAAAGAATGGCTACCTGCTGTCACCTGGTTGAAAATCGAGTCTGGAAGTGGAGTTGGACGTGTGAGGTGTGTTTTATCTCCGCTGGCCATCGGGCAATTAAAAACCGCTCCTTTTCCCGGACGGAAATGAGCCCGATTCAGGCCGAGCTAAATTTCTCACTCTTCCGCGAGGCTCCRGGAAGACGGGTTTGAAAGAGAAGACTAACGAGATTAATACAAAGGAGCAAAAATGGTTAATTGGGACGAAACCGTGCTGGAGTTCTGTAGCAGGAAGAGAATAAACGTGGTGCTTTAACAGTATTATTAGTTACATTATGGATCCAGCTGAGAGAGCCTCGCCAAACTCACAAGGATATATAAGGTTTAACAGATTGCACTTTATACAGCATATTAAATTGATATAATTAGGAAATCTTGTTCATTTGAAAAAATGACGGTATAGGAGACTAATCAATAATGGAGTGGCGTTATGTGGATTTACTGTTACGACTCTTAAAATGACGGAAGTGTTTTACTCCTCTTACACCAAGCTTGAGAATGCTAACGTATTCTATACAATTAATTAACAACAACAACAGAATAAAGTGATSTACAGGGTGGGCCATTCATATGGATACACCTTTATAAAATGGRAACGGTTGGTGATATTAACGTCCTGTTTGTGGCACATTAGTATATGTATGAGGGGGCAAACTTTTCAAGATGGGTGTTATTATGGCCCGCAAGGTCTCCCGATCTGACCCCCTTAGACTTTTACCTTTGGGGTCATCTGAAGGCAATTGTCTATGGTGTGAAGATACGAGATGTGCAGCACCTGAGACTACGGACACTGGAAGCCTGTGCTGGCATTTCTCCTGCGGTGTTGCTATCAGTGTGTGAAGAGTGGGAGAAGAGGGTTGCATTGACAATCCATCACAATGGGCAACACATTGAACACATTTTATAAGTGGACAGAAACTTGTAAATAACTCATGAAAGAATAAAGTTACGTTAAAACCAAGCACACTATTGTTTTTCTTGTGAAATTCCCAATAAGTTTGATGTGTCACATGACYCTCTTCCTATTGAAAAAACTAAAGTTGGATCCAAGATGGCCGACTTCCAAATGGCCACCATGGTCACCGCCCATCTTGAAAAGTTTGCCCCCTCACATATACTAATGTGCCTCAAACAAGACCATAATATCACCAACCATTCCCATTTTATTAAGGTGTATACATATAAATGGGCCACCCTGTAGAATTTAGCACTGTGGAAACATCTTAGTTTCTGTTAACACTATCAGCTAAAAACTAAAAAATGAGACGCAAACTTACACTGACACTGGAGACTCCTTCCCTAAATTCCTTTTATTTTCTAAAAAAAAAGGTTAAGATAGCATTAATGAACATACGTTTCTTTGTTAAATCGTCTTTTTAATTAGCGTATTTGTCACGCTGAGACAACGTAAAGCCATTACTACACCATACTATACTGTAGAAGCGATAATGTCTTAAAAGCTGTGCACTCATAAAAAGTTAAATGACTGATTCGTATAGTTTTTAAATGATCTGCTGTTATACACCTTCTAACCAATTTCTCTGGTATAAATCTTACAATAAATTACCTTCATTTAGAGTGTCCTGATCGAACCTTGAATTTCCCTAAGAGCTTTAAATCCTAACTGCATTACACCGCGCGATACCGCTCGACACTGCACTTAATACCAATTTAATTACGCGCGTGACATCTGGACAACTTTATGAACATCGGCATTGGCGTGAACGTTTAAGGTTCAGAGACGACATTGTGCATGCTACATCACCTCCTCTGCCTTTTATAGCAAATTATTTTCCTTATTGATTACCAGCTGCCGCGTTTCTATTTCACAGTTGAATTACTGTTGTCTCGCGCTGGCCCTTTTCTTTGGCTCGAGCGTCAGTTCATTATTTCCTGCCATTTCGTGGTCATTCCCCGAGTTTAAAACTCAGAGCCGCTTATTAAGTTTTTGGGGCCGTGGCGGATAAGAGGCGGTAAGTGCGGCGCGATAAACTAATCATCTTAAACCCCTAATTATGAGTATCTCAGTGTGACAGGCGGCAGAGTGGAGCCTCGAAATGAGGGGAAAGAAAAAGAAGAAGAAAAAAAAAGCCGCACATCCGAGGGAAGGGTAATAATTTTTTAAGTCATCTGGATCTGGCTCGCGGTGGCAGAATTCATTAGAGCAGATTAGCCAAGTGTGTACAAAGTAAATGAGATATCTAATGGCCGACTCGGAGGGCGACGGACTCCTCGTTTGGCTCCTGAATACGATGAACCTTATTACGAGGCCATTGCGGTCTGACTCGGTCGGACTCCTACAGCTCTCGACGACCCTTGACCTTTCACCCTGTGAGCCGGACAAAGGGGAACAAAACAAATCAGATTACTGAGCCAGGGTCGATCCAGACGGTCGGATTGTTTTTAAAAAACGCGGAGAGCACGTGATGCTAATTACGCGCGTAAGGAGAAGGCTGGGGCAAGAAATAATAAGATTACAAAGAATAATTTGCAGATATAATTACACCAAAATTGGGTACACACAATCGTCAAACGCGTGTCTTGCTTGACCCGGGCGCGTGAGTGAAATAAATCCTCGTTCTATAGCCTCTGTTAATTTGTTTTTATCATCTGCAAAGTGGTGTTTGTGCAGGCAGCGCAATTTGCATGTGTAATTCCGCTGTGCAAATTGACAACAAGTCGATAATTCCAGGGAAATGGGCTCGTCGCGATGGCCCCCGCTATCTTCCCGAGCCGATTCATTTTGAGGAACTGCTGAGGCATGAAACTCATACATCAACACGCTTTTGCTTCTTTCTTTTTTTCTTTTTTTTTCCCTKACAACGCTCAGACTTATTGTCCGTTAAAATGTCATTACAGGCATTATTTATGGAGCTAATTCATTTATTAGACCATATTTACTCTGACAGGGTGTCACATTGTGGTCGGTGTTCAGAACGATTTAGGGCAGCTGTCGCTTTTACATTCAGAACTCAAAGGTCTTCATGCCTGTGAATCAACCTAAAAGGATATAGCAATATACAGGAGGGGATTTATACTTATATACAGTATGTTTAATGTCTTGAGTCGTAGATTATTCATGACATAATATATCGATATCCAGGAATAAAGTAAATACAGTCGATATATATTCTGTAATGAGGAATATCGAGTCTTTTGTGAAGATTCTTGTCCTAGATGGACGCATCAGAGTTTTACTAGCTAGCCTGATAGCTAAATCAAAGCTCCAATGTCCTTGTCCCATTTTAAGTGGAAAATAGTAAACACGGTAACATTAATGCAATTTAAATAGCTAAAGAGGTAATTAAATAAAATGAGTGTGCGTGTCAGTTACAAGCCTGTACGTCTGTCTAGGAGAATTCGGACTGATTTCCTGAACACGTAACAGGAGATGTGTGTAGTGCAGCAGGTGGTCCGAATCAGAGGCTCACGATACTTACGTTAAAAAGGTCACCAGTATGCTTGAGTACGTTTCTTTCCTTTTTTTTTCTGATAGGTTTCTGATCGGTGTTTTATCAAATAAAACATTGATAACATTTAGATTAGCATTCAAGGTCCGGTCACTCCTGTTTATCGGGTCCGAAGCTGAGATCTTGCTCTGGTGTTTGGATCCGCTCTGAACGTGCGACAGCGGGGATCGTTGGGAAAAAGGCTGCCTTATACATTTTAATGGCCCATGTTAATCGTGAGGTGCGTAATTCCATCACGCCGTCGTCACGTTATTTATTTTTCACACTCACATGACTCTGGAGCCATTACGCGTTAATGATGTGAGGATTTCATTCATGCACGCTGTTTGAAGTCACTAGTGCTGCTGTTAGGAGAAAGGAGGACAAACCCAAGGTCGCTTTCGCTTATTATAATTTAGGTATTGGACAAACCAGCCTTTAGTCGTGATTATGTGTATACAGTATGTGTTTATGTCGGATGCTCTTCCTGACGCAACCATCAACAGGCTTGGGACTGGCACTGCATGATGTGGATGGGTGATATGGGACATCTGGTTTAGAGTCATGGGCAAGGACACCTCGGAGGCTCCCCAGAGAGAGAGAGAGAGAGAGAGAGAGAGAGAGGTTAGGTATATTTGTGACCCTCCATTGAGCAGCAATAACCTTTGTAGGCTTAGCAAGCATAAACACATTAAATAGATGAGATTCATCAGCACTCTAGTGTCAAATCCACAGTGAACATGCGCAACCAACCAGCTCTGCTCATCCTAAACACAAGATAAAATGTCATAGGGCAGCACGGTGGCATAGCGATTAGCACTGTGGACCCGCACCTCCAGGATCCGGGTTCCGGGTTCGATTCCCACCTCAGGTCTGTGTGTGTGTGGAGTTTGCATGTTCTCCCTATTTTTGGTGGGTTTCCTCTGGTACCCTGTTTCCTCCCACAGTGTGCAAATGTGTGTGTGCATACCCTGTAATGTTTTGGCACCCTGTCCAGGGTATACACTACCTCGCCAGCAGTATGGAAAAAGAATGAATTAAACAACAAAAAAAGTTAAAACATACTTTTTTTCTGTGCTGCGGTTCAACATTTATAAAAGCATCCTCTTTGAAGTTTAATCATACCATTAATTTGCCATAAGTACAGCTGATGCATGACATCTCCTTGTCTATATTGTCTATAAACTGTCTATATTACTGCAAAACAATACACGTGGGTATTTCATTCCTGTATCAGAGCAGGGTAAACAAATCGTTTAAGTCAATAGGTTTTGCAATTAGGCACAAAGCCCGCAACCCATTTAGCGAGGGAGAAAAAAACAACACTGATGTCATTTGATATAAATAAGCAATTTAAGCAGCTGTTTTCAGCTTGCAGTGCCACGGGCCATACAAGATTAACATGCTAATCATGGGAATGATAATGAGCGACGCTCAGCTGGGGGGATAAACTCAACCAGGCAACACACACACAGGGACGGATGAGTTTTACTTCAGCATCTGTTTTCATTATGAAGGCCTGAGACCTACACACATTTCCAACAACACAAGAGGAAACTTCATTTCATATAGCAAACCCTCAACGGAAGACTAACAACAACAACAACAACACATACATTAATATTTTAGTTGTAATATTAATTTATATAATATGAATACATTTTATATTATATAACCTGTCTGGAGAAAGTATAAACATAATGAGGTCTGCAGATCTAATGTGATACATTTCACTAAATTTAAAGGTGTTCTATACCATTTGCGTCTTATTATTATTATTATTATTATTATTATTATTATTGTTGTTGTTGTTGTTTTTGCTGTTTACTGTCTAATGTTCATATGAATTGCAAAAACACAATTTGTTTGGTCAAATGTGACGTTTGAGTTATTATTATTATTTATTTTTTTAACTAATAAAAAATAGTTTTTTTCACCCAAAAAAATCACAAATACATATGAACAGATGTTTATATTGCATTTTATGATGAAAGATGATGATGATGATGATGGTTGTTGTTGTTGTTGGTGTGATAGTGGTGGTTATTATTTACTTTGTAATGTTAATATTAATTAGAAAAACAGCATTTGTTTTGTCTAATGTAATGTTTTATTATTTTTTTTTTTATCAGGTAAACATCGAAAGGTATTTTATTACATTTTGTTATAATAATAATTTTTGTTATAATTAATTATTGTTCTTGTTGTTGTTTGGTCTTATTGTGGTTGTTTATTTTGTAATGCTAATATTAATTATATTTGTTTAGAAAAAACAACAATTGTTTCATCTAGTGTGATGGTTGATTTATTATTATTATTATTATTATTATTATTATTATTATTCGTAAAACGGTGCAATTTTTCTGTTCATTAAATAAATACATACATTTCAATGCTTAAATGTTAATGTTATATTTTATTAATTTACTTTATGGTTGACCGAGTTTCAGATGTTAAATCCCTAACGCCTGCTGACTCCCTGTGAGAGTGCACTGCGGTAACTGATGGAATAACGGCTTCTGCTCCCGCCCTCCTGCACTACGCGGCCAATCAGAAGCCGTTTGAGAGTCTGCCGTTGGGAGGAGCTCGTCGCCAAGGGAATCTTGAGTAACCAATCAGCTTTGATGTTGCTGCAGGAAACGGACCCATCCAGCCAATCAACGCCAGCCTCTTTTGCCAAACGCGGAAGTGCGAACATAAACAATGACTTTAAAAAGCCGCATCATAACTCCAGTAAATTGTAACGTGATGTTAAAATAACGCCAAAATGCACGTTTGTAGTCATGTAAACTGACACCGGATGTATTTATAAACCTGAAAATCAAGCAAACGTTGAGCGAAACTTATTCCAACAGGTGAAAATAGGAGTTAGAGCTGGACAGAGCGTGACATGTACAGCGGTCTCCTTCCGAAGGGACTCAGTGAGGCTGATCTGAGTCCTGATGATGATGAGGAGGAGGGGGAGGAGGAAGAGGAGGACACTCAGGACGAAACGCAGAACACACAAACTGCCACTGAAACCGAGACATGTCCTGCTGGGAGAGACCAGAATGTGCAGAATGACTCATCATCATCACTATCATCATCTCCCCCTGACAGCTGTTTGCCTGGAGTGTCTCAGGATCTGTGGCAGGTTTACATCCCATTTATGTCTACAACACAACGTCTAATTTAAGAGTGCATTAATAACTTGTTATCTTGCTGTAACTGCAAGAAGCAAGAAGTCTTAAAACCTAATTTAAATGAGCCAAAACAAAAAATTATTACATCATAAACTTTTTGAGCCAGTCAGGCATGCTGATTTGATACCAGATTAATAATTACTCACTTTATGTAATGTTGATTTTTTTTTTATTTCTATTTTTGAGTTTTAAAAAATATAGACTTCTGTTAGTGAGTGTCTGTATATATAAGCTATTTATTATGTAATAAAGAAAATATTACGACGTTTAAGAGTCTTGAAGAATACTATATAAATCACTTTGAAACTTTAATTTAATTTCTGCGTAATGAGCGTATCATTGCTTGAAGTTGCTCCGGATAGATGGAAAAAAATATATTATTTTGTATGGCAATTTATATATCGTCACACACACATATATACAGAGACTGCCAAAAAACATGTAAACACACTTCAGTTTTTAATGTGTTAAAAACTGTATAAATATTTTAATACTTCATTTATTGCTATATGTTACATGAATATATATATATTACTGTAGTACACAGTACATCATACTGTTTTTCTTTTCCTGAAGTGTGTATACATTTACTTGGCTGACTCTGTATATAGGGATTGGGATCACCAGCCACCTCCTGATACAATATTATCACGATACCTAAGTCCAAATTCGATTAATATTGCAATTCTATAAGTATCCCGATTTGATATTACGTTTTCCCAGACTTTGTCACCATTTTAAACCTTTACAAAAGTTTAATGATTAATTAAATGTAGCTAATCCAGTAACTCAGTAATTTGTAACATTAGTTTTCTCACTTGAAATCTGAATCCTGCTGTTAATATTATTGCCTATATTACTATAGAAAGCAGGTAAAGCAGTTCAGTACGTTTCTGTATCTCACGTGTTTTTCATTAAAGAAATTCAAAGAACTTAAGGAGGAGAGAAAGATTCAGATGGATCAACCTCCAGTTAGAAAACGAAGGAGAAAACGGCACAGAAAAGGTAATGCTCATATCTGTTTTATATTTTCTTTAWAMATTCAGTCAGAATTCATTGTGATGTACTGTATGAAATGTTTCATTTTTCCTTCATCTGAACAGATGGAACGTTAAAGCAGATGTCTGAAGCAGAAGAGAAAAAGTTGAGTAAATGCTCATTTCACATTTTCAGCAATCTCACATGTTTGGGTTTATGGTCTTAAACCCAGACRGACTCTAATGCTGTCTCTAACCCCAATAAAACTCCTTGATCTAGCAGTCACCTCTTCCCTTCACTAAAAAAAAAAAAACACACCAACCGAGTGCTAACGAAGAGCCGCAACACCAGGATGTAGCTACAGTAGCCAGCTTAAGCATCATGCTGACGTGAAATGTGTGTGAAGTGCTCGGCCTGCACCTCCTGATGTAGGTGTGAGATCACACGCAGGTTCACTGTCTTATTAAAGAGTTTGCACTGACTTCCAGCTATATACCTGACTGTAAAAAACATGTGCACTGATGTTAGCTTTAAGTTTAAGACACTGGATTTGGTTTTTATGTACTTTATGAACTTTTTTTTATGTTACTCTTATATAACAACTTCAGTCTGATTAAAAATGGCTGAATAGTAAAGCATTCTTTTTGACCAGTGTCAAAAGTTTTACTAAACCGTAATGAACTAAAATGAGTTAAAGAAGCAAAAAAAAAAAACCATTATGTTGTCATTCGGATGTTTTTTCTCAGGGATGGCGGTGAGGAAGTTCAGGTAAAGAGATGGGAAGAACTCACCAAGTATTTCGGGACCAACGATAGATTTCAGCCCCCCGCCAGTAGCCGACCTTCACCACAGGTACAATTTAAACAACTATTTTTCTTGGTTTGGTTCCTTTGTAACATTTCACAGAGGCGGACTGATAAAAAAATTTTTAATTCTGTAAAAAATATATATATAAATAGATTTTGTGCTGCAGGTTTTTTCCTCATTTCTTTGCATATACAGTACTGTGTAAAAGTCTTAAGCTGACTTTTTAAAAATATTTTTAAGATTCAACTATTTGTCACATRTACTGTACAGCACAATGAAATATTTTTTCCCTGTACACCCCAGTTATGGGGTCAGAGTGCAAGGTCAGCCAGAAGACAGCGCCCCCCGGAACAAACAGGGTTAAGGGTCTTGCTCAAGGGTCCAGTGTCACTCGGCAGTGCTGGGGATTGAACCGCCAATCAGTAATCCCCAGCATTAACCACCATATTTTGAGCCACCATATTGTATTTTCAAAGTAGTCTTGAGGAATCGTTCTCCAGGCTTTTGTCTCTCATTTTCAGCTTGTCCCTGTTCCTGAGCAGTTTCTGAGGAATGTATTTTGTTTGTTAAGCCACACAGTGACCTAGGAATCATTCAGTCGTAAAAACAATCTAACTTTGAGTGGTTGGAACAGACGAGAGGGGAAATGAAAATCGATGTTGTAACATAAAAATTTTTTTAAAAAAGCTTTAAAATGGTATCTGGAGGCACTTAGTAATTACAGTATTATACATTAATGTACATTATTAATTACTTTGTAATTATTTTGACACATATTACGATTATGATTTGAACTGATATTTATAACTGATATTTAAATCATAATGTGTCATTGTGTGTTAATCTGGACTAACAGCAAATAATTGGACAAATGATCTAATTAAGAGGACGTTTGCCAATATTAATTAATAAAAAAATAAATAAACTACTTAAATTGTTGTCAAACTCTGCGTAAATTCCTGCACATGCTTATATTACCTATAATAAGTTACGGCTTTTTGTGATTAGTTAATTGAAAAAGTCCATATTGTGATTTCGCTTATGATTTTTCCTATGCAGTGAATTATGCAGAACTATAATTTAATGTAATTTAATATGAAGAAATGAGACGTGGCTCAGGACTTTTTCACATGACTGTACTTCAAGGAATTACGTCCTTAACAAGTTCCGTTCCCACAAAACAATGTGTATTTGGTTTAATTTAAATTGCACTATAGATATATATTTATTTGAAAAAAGGTTTATCGCAGATGTTTAGTTTATTTTTCCTGCCTTTTTTTCCATCAAACATACTTCTGTGTTTGATGTGGAATGGAAATGTGTAATTAAAGACCAGTGTACGCCTCCGATAATCTGCAGCATTTCTGAAGGATTYCGCGTTTAATCGAGTAACAATTTTCATTTGTGAGACGAAAAAAATCTCCATATTTGTTGTAATGGAAGTCCTATTAAAAAAAGAGAGCCCGAGGCGCTTTTTAAGTTCGTCTTTGATATATATATATTTTTTTCCCTCTCCGCTCTTTCTCCTCTTCTATTTCTATTTGGAAATAACTTCATTTTCCCCTCGCCCCCTCCATCCTTTTCTCATCTCCAGTCAGGCCTGGAAAAGAGCATGGAGCGAGCCATCGCCGAAGGGGATTATGGGAAGGCGGAGGAGCTGAGCGACCGGCTGGCGACTCGTGAGGTACGTCACGCCGATAAGACATCGCTCTGAGCGCGACGAATTGAGCTAATGGGTCGGCGGCCATTTTGCCCGCAAAGACACAGAAGAAACAACCACACACACACACACACCATACACTCCCTTTTATTCGTGGGCCGGACATCCCGAAGCCCTTTTCTATTGGAGTTAATAGAAAGCCTTTCCTCACAGTTTTTTTTTTTTTTTTTTGAAGTCTACAGCACTTTCGGCTTGTATTTCTAACAGCAGTAACAATGCTCTCTTTAAATCTTTTTTTATATATATATATATATTTCAGGCTCGAGTTTGCACCTTTGAAGTGCGCTCAGAACTTAACACACCGCCTGCAGTTTCGAAAACGTCACCTCTTAGGGAAGGTGAGCGGGATCAAGCGCTTCGGAGCTAATTTGGCAGAAAATGTAACACTCGCGCACGTGTAATTGCAGTTAAAAAGATGTTCCCGGCTCCTGGACTCTGCACTGGTAGCAAGAAGTAGTTTTATGTCTCAGAACTTTTCATTCAGAGGCATTTTTTAAAAATGCAACGTGCCGTTTTATAGGACGAGGCTTTGATTCTGAGCTAGAACTATTAACGATGGACTGATATTAAAGCCGATACCGACGTTAAACGTTTAAAAAGCTTGGTTTTTTTTAGCGATCAGTTGCACTGGTGATGCACCTTAATGTCACGTTTCTTCACCTTATTATTTCAGAGAACCAAGCCAAATTTGCTCCAGTTTTGTTTTGTTTTTTTTTTGGCTGCGACAATCTCGGCTCAGGCTCCCATAAACTAATCATCTACCCAGCTTAATTGGGTGGAGCAGCCTTAATTTTGTTAACCTCGAATAATAATTTCACCCGTAATCAATTACAGCTTGTGTTTCCTCCAGTGAGAGTGTGAAAATGCCACTATTTGCCCTGCATGAATAATCGCCCATTGGGTTTTTATTTTTGTTCAAAGCAATGCGATAAATATGCCCCTAACAGCCGTGCCGCAACCGTGAGAACAAGCATTAAATACCTCGAGAATGCAGACAACATGTTCACGATTCAGGCAATTTTCCTCTCAAGGTGCTGTTTATGAGAATAATCCCTAWGCTTATCTCTAGAGGATCACAGACGCTCTTATCTATCCTTTTCGAACTAGATCTAGACATTAGTGTTTACACGGATAGCGTTTCAAGTACAGAGCGCTCGCCCGGTGAAAACTTCCTTTCTGTTCAGAATATTGCCCTTGAAATCCCAAACCTTTCTCCATATTTACATTTCTTCATTTGGCTTGTGCTTTAGGCACTGTAYGGTCCAATCACATTGCCGAGGACTTTTGGGTGAAGGGTTTTGTTTAAGGAGTCAGCAATGGCTCCTGGGGCGATCCTGGGATTTGAACTCACAACCTTCACTGGAGACCAATTTCCTCATCGAACCTTATCAGACTGAAATGTGATTTTTTTTTTTTCCTCCCTTGTTATAAATATGACTAGTTTCATGGACCATCATTGATAGAATTTTCCTAATGTAGCCAATGTAACCTAAATGCAGCATTCTCTTAGAATATTAGTTAATATGCTGCAAATCGGTGTGTAAGACATTTAACCCAGAGCGAGTGGCGTTTCTCAGGTGTTTGACACACCACAAGTATGCCGCCTTTAAAAGCTTCTTACAGCACATCTGGATTCGAGCAGCGTTTTACACATTCAAGCGAAACCTGGTGCAAGCCGGGTTTTAACACATGATGGCCCRTTGATWACTTTWACATGGATGAGGCTGTAAAAAGTAAACATGGCCAGTAGACGAGCCAAATTCATATTTAAGTTAAAGGAATACAAAGGCAGAACTTTATTCGAACCTTGAGCTCCCAGTTACCAGTTGACTAATACTCTTCMATTTCATATTAACCAGTTAAACTGGTAGACTACAGTAGGTATCACTATCATCTACTCTTTTCAAATTAGTATTATAGAACTTTGTAGGTTCAAACTTGTTTGTACTGAGCTGACCAAYCTTAAATAATAGGTACTATAAAAATGTCATGGCACCTGCTACAAATTTCAACAACATGATAACTATAGGAATAACAATTTGTTTTGTGGTAACATCAACAGATTTATTGTAACTAATATAGCTTTAACCTTCACAGTAATCAGAGACAGTGCAGTCTATAGTAAAGTTATAAATTAATAATAAATAATTCTGAAAAGAAAAATGCATGATKWCTTAGCAAGTGAAAATATCTTTAATCTCATCAAATCTATATCTAGGAATTAAAACATACTTTAGCATATTTCTAGACTTTTTAACTATTTTAAGTTTCAGTTTTCATATCTTATTTTAAGCTAATCCTATTTAACATTTGCCGGTAGAGCAAGAAAATGTAAAGCTTAAAATAGTCAAATACACAGAACTTAAATACAGTAGTTAAATACACCAGTMAAAAGTTTGGACACACCTTCTACTTCCWCTCTCTTTTCTGATTTTTATTCCTTTCTACACTGTAAAACAATGCTGAAGGCGTCCAAAACACACAATACACTTGACATTACTGTTCTCACAAGAACTTTTCCAGACAGTCTTTAAAATATCGACTTCCTATTGTTGTTCCTTAATTCCCTAATCCCATATGTTTTATTTCATAGTTACGAAATCTTAAGTATTGTTGTATGTAGAAAGTAACTCACTAAAGAAAAAACATTGAATAAGAAGGTGTGTATAAACCTTTGACTGGTACTGTATGTCAAAAAAAAAAAAAAAAAACGTTTCAACTTCAATCTTCAAGCTTAAATTTGGTTTATTCTAATCTTTTATTAAAAATAGTAGAAATTTAGCTAAAAATAATAAAAATAGTAGACCTTGACTAGATCTAGGATATATTTCTTTGTTAGTTGTGCTTTTTTTTTTGCAGTGAAGACAGTATTATTTACAATAAACAAGTAAACAATGAAGTGCAAGAACTGTTTTTAAAAATAAAGTATAATTCAACATACCAGTATTTAAAAAATCATTGAATAAAACACCGTCTTCTTGATGTGCATTGTATGGCCACGTTATCTGGATGCGGTAAAGAAGGTGACATATTTGTCAGTAAGAACTTTCCTATCTTATGAAATTTAATTTTTTTAATAAACTTTCATATTAACTCAGTAATAGTATATCTACGTAATGAATACATTTTTGACTAGTAGCCTGACGCTTTAATGACATAAACAGTATAATATCATAACGTTTTTAAATAATTATTATTATTATTATGTCCATATGATTTATGAATTCATTAGAAAAAGCTGATTTTCAATTCAATAGAAAATTGCAGAATGCTCACAATTTATTGTGAAATCTTAAAATAATTCATTGTAAGACATTTGAAAAACCACTTTGGTGTAAACTTKACATTTTCTAAATTCTTGTTCAAGAAAATTCTTATCAATCTTCAGTATGTAGTCTTACAACAGAGGGTTTCTGTGTCAGGACAGATTGCAAGTAGAACTTTGTTAAACAATCTTCTTCATGCTCTGAAAGCCGTCCACCTCCAGAACACATTACGTACAGACTGCTTGTTACTGAGCCATTATTTCCACTGCTGATTTCAATAAAAACCCTTCTTTAAGAGTGTATCCAACATGGCCAATGGCTTAATCCAGACCTTTGTGGATTCTACTCTTTTGTTTTAGACGGTTTAGTCCAGCGTCACACCCAGCCGCGAGCCGGAGATAAACGAAGAGAAACGTGTCGTCCGGTCCTCAGGGTCGGGGTGCGTGCTAGTGCAGCATTTTACGCTTTAATTTCTAATCCAGCCAGCGTCAACGATCATAACTCCCAGTGCCTAAACAGCGCTCGGAAGACCTCAGCGACAGGAAATAATGACTAATCCCGACTGTGGCGAGCCTCCATTTCAAGGTCTTAATAACGTATGTATCTGAGGTTTCGTGCGTTCTGTATTATATTCCTATACCATGACAATAAGGTGCTTAGCAGTGAGTGAAACACAGAGATAGCTGAAGTCTCGTGGTGTTTTATTGTGGGATTATATATTTATATATGGATTATTCCTGGTGCAATTTCAAACCCCTCAAACACGCCTGTATATCTTAGTGCACTTTGAAGAGATGATTGAAATTTCCAAACTCTTGTATAGCCTCTTTAGTCACTTAATAAGGTTCCGTGTCTTTAATCTGTCTGTGTGAAACCGTTTTCAGAATTTCCCATGGTTCTTTCATCTTTGTCCAAATATAAAAAGACATAAAACGGGTTTTTTTTTGAGACCGTTCGTGGAAACGTTTACACACAAAACCGCACACTGAGTCTATGGATGTACAGAATGTTTACGGGAGACGATTATGATCACCAGGTCTGCTGCAGTCATGGTGAATACTCGATTCCGATTGGTCAGAAGGTGTTGATAACCAATTAGAAGAGGCATTCAAGTCAAACTGGGACTCATGAGAGTAAAAACTCCCTTTATTTCTCTTTGTAATCGCCTGCTACACTAATGCACTTATCCCAGTGTTTCACTAGTGCTTGGACACCATCAAGGTAGAAAGTTTTCTCAGTACGTCAAAGCCATGATCAAACTGCCTGCTTCACGGCTAATACACCGGCCTCCCAGGAACTCCTTTAATGCCCCAAACATGTGGAAATGGCTTGGAGCGAGGTCAGGACTGTACTGGGGTTTTGGCTCTAAATTCCAATCCACGTTCATTTAAAATGCGAGTCCTGGTTTGACTTGAACAGCCTTCATGAAATATAAGTAAATCGCTGCATATGTATAAGATAAATAATTCTCTTTGGGACACGCTGGCTTTGGACAATAATTCCCTTCCACAGCACTGAGTTGTTGATTATATCCCTATAGCCGCCCTCCCTCTTGTGTTGTGTGTGTCTCTTACATATGCAGTGCATGCAGAAGTTCAGCAGCAAGTTGTTCTGCTGTTGATGTTTTTCCCCCGTGCGAATCCTCCCGAGCCGTGGCGTTGTGAGAATAGCTCGCAGCCCTTAATGCACCCGGCTGTATTAGTTTGCCAGATTAAGCGCCGCGCTTGTTCCAATTAAGGGACACACGTGTCTCCATACTTTCATTATTGCACATTCTGTGACACAGCTTTAAGTTTCATAAAGAGCAATTAATTTCACTAATTAGCATAACGTTAAGTGGCTGCTAAATATAACTAGCTCACCCAGTGTCAAGAGACTTTATGTGATGCAGCTTTAGCATTAAAAAAAAGAAAAAAGAAGAAGAAGCATAATTTTGGGCTAAGACATGCTTATGTTTTTAATATCCTTGTCTATTCCACATTTATTGATATAAAACCTGGTCACTTTACTGATACAAGTTAAAATCTGTCTTATAGCACTCATGATCTTGATGATCAAACTTCTTGAGCTTTTATAGTTCAATTAACGAAAAGAGTGGATTTACACTCAGTTGACATTTTAGATCAGAATGACTTAATTGAAGCAGAAGCTGATCTTTGTATTTGATCCAAATGGGAAAAATTCCAATTTCAATTCTTTCAAGCAAGTGAAAACGTATCTGTAAGCAAGTATGAAAAGGAAGGGATATCAAACACCCGGCCATGTCCATGTTATTGATCGGGTTTGACCATATTATGTAGTTAAACAATTAACAGCAGGGTATTTAGATTTTTTTTTACCATAAAAACAAGTAAGAGTTGATGGAGGAATGAAACCGTGCTCTTTTTAAGCGAATGTCCAAGTCAAGTTACTTCCTGTTATTACTTGTTCTGCATCAAAGCGTCGATCAGGGTGAACTCTTCACCAGCGCTTTTATTTTGTTCGCTTTTGAAGATAATGAGAMAAAAAAAAAAAAAAACACAAATGACTTGTCATGTTACCAAGAAACTGGAAAAGTGTGCAGACTTGAACGGTAAGAAACTAGTCACTTTTTATTTATTTATTTTTTTTTAGATATCATGATGTGTCCACCTACAAAACTCTGTTACCATAGAAACAATTAAATTGTCAAGAGTCCTTAGACATACTGTAAATCTGTTATTTATGGATTTTTATGGTATTTCTGATAGAAGGTGTGGAGGAATATAGTGATTTAAGAACCAAACCAATTTGTACCATAGGTAAAACTGTGCTATTACAGGACAATAATCAACAACAGAGTGAAGATCAAGTATAGTGCTTGTCCTATCACATAATCCTTCAAGTAGTGACTGCCTGATGTGATGCCTGATGGGAGATATTACACATTAACTGCCTTATTTAGAGCATCAGATAATTACTTCAGCCACACMCTTTTTTTTTTGTGCCAGTCTTATTGAAACTCTAGTCTTGTTCGTGGCCGCAAATCCATAATATCCATAATATGAGCCCTGGAGAAGGAGAAGAAAATGAGGGATTCATATAATCTCAACACCAACTCCACAAACAGCGTTACACAAAGAAGAAAAACCTCTCTCAGAGGGGGATCTGGTAGAAGAAAAATAAAAGCTATCATTATTTTCAGACTCAATAATCTGATGTCAGATACACAAGACTGTCATCTTCAGGGAACTACAGAGGAGGGGRAAAAAAAAGAAAGTCTGAAAGTTCCGCGGCTTTGTACGCGTCCCATTATCTTCCCTCTTCTGACTAGGCGAGGCTTATTAGCGAGCTTTGAACTCGCACTTACAATAATGTGCCATCAACAGTTTTATAAGCTAATTAGAAAAAAAAAAACAGTTTAATTAATGACTGACTGGCAATAAAATGGCACGTCAGGAAAGGAGGAAGGGGAGAGAAAAAAGATAGAAAGAAAGCGAGGGTGCTAAGCTTCCACTACCACCAATTAAGGGCTAATTACAAACAAATTATATATGTGTTTTGCTGTGGGCTTTAATTTTTAAAAAAAGCTTTAATTAAAAGAGAAAACATGCTAATTAATTAAACAGCACAGGAAAAAAAAAATCTACATTGAAAAGTATGCTTTGTCTATGGGGTAATTAATAAGATACAATAATCCAAATGAGATTCCGTAGCAATTTGATAAAAGCTTAGGGCCGGGGTTTTTAAACCTGCTTTCAAAAATTAATGGGCTGAAATGTAGCGTGAGTCATCATGAGATATAATAAAAGTTCATTTGATGATAAATTGGGAACAAAGATGAGACTTTTCAGCGGTTTGATCGTCGCCGCGGGGCTCGACATCGTGTCTTTCAGTAGAGGAGTGCAGGATAATACAGAGACATGTACTGTAATGTTCATTAAGATGGGGTTTCAACCAGTTCTTTTGCTTCCATGTCTAGAAAAGCAGCGTTTACTTTCCAGACTATGATGAAGGAGGGTTTTAGTCCATCACGTTGGCCATCTTTCATACATTCTCAAACACAGCGTTCTTACATTTTCCATTCTGATTGACCAAAAGGGATTGATTTCTATTTAATTTCTGTGACGTATTCCCCAGTATGGCTGTTCTGTATATACAGACTCAACATTATGACCATTGACGGGTCAAGTGAACAACACGGATCAGCAAACAGGATCGTGGACACCAAACTCTAGCCCTTTCTGGTCCAATCCCAAAGAAACCCCAATGCAGCACAAATTGCCAAAAAGTCAATACTGGCAATAATATTCAAGGAGCCCAAGGTGGTCGATCCGGCCTTGATGACCCAAGGTGGTCTTGATCCGGTGGTCCTCGTCTCACGCCTTGGTTGACCTCTCTATGTGGTAGGAAGGATTGTCTTGTCGGAAAACCCAATCATCAGAGTTGGAGAACGTAGTAAATGTTCCTTCCGAATAGGCTTGATTCATGCGTCYATCACAAAGACAAATCTGCTCGATTCTCGGCTAGCTGAAGCACCCTCAAATCATCACCRCTCCTCCTCCACATTCATCAGTGTAGGTGCGAGACACTGTGGCTTGTAGGCCTCTCCAGGTACCTGTGTAACCATGAGATGAYRAAGTGTTGGCCAAATTGGACTCGTCAGAGAAGCTTTCCTTTCTCCGATTTCCTTCGTCTTTTGCAAACCTCTGCCTGGACCTACTATCGCTTCTCATTGATGAACAGCTTCTTTTCCTAGCTTTGCATGATGTCCTCAGTGTTCGCTGCTTAACCTTGTTCTTGTATACTGCYTTCTTTGAAATTTTAAAGACGGAAGCAACCTGATGCTCACAGTATCCCTGTGCCAGTAAAGCCAGAGCTGAACCCTTCTTTTAGTCACTTCAGACTTTACTTTTCAACTCTGTTGGCATGGTCAGTGGWTATTTATAAAATTCCAATTACCATTGAGSTTCAGTAATACCAGCACTGGTTTAGCCATCCAGCTGGTCACATTGCAAGAGTGATGTTCGCAGCAGTTTCATACTGTTCCTCATTAAATAAAATTGGATTCAGGTGATAACCTAAGCAGAATGAGGTGTGCTTGTGTTGGAATTCAACAGACACCAGAATGGAATGCTTGTAAAGTATTTGCAGTGGTCTCTTTTTATTATTATTATTATTATTTTTTATTTTTTTTTTTATCCAGAGACTCATTTCCCTGTTTCCCTCCATGCAACAACTTTTCTCCATAATCACACCAACTCGGCTCTCGACAAGGCCAAGCGAGCAGGCTGATCTGATACCCGTGCCGGGTCTGGACACTCTCTCT
>QMIH01000414.1:271563-288422 GCA_003987875.1 Clarias batrachus | reverse complement strand
GGGGAAAAAACTGTACATGGTTAGCTGAATAAATACTTTGGTCTAAATGTTCATTTTGACTTCAGTTATGCTGTTTTCCTCCTAATTAAATCTCTGTGCCGTGTAAAGTTACCAGAATAAGTGGGTTAATCAGCAGCTCTCTGTTCTTTCATGGCGGCATAGAGCAGAGGGAAGAGGGGGGAGGAGAGGGGACGGGGGGGGAGAGGAGATTAGGGCCCTAATGCAATGTAGTGGATAATGTGCAATAGGATTTGCCTGAGCAAAATGAAATTTGTTGGCTGTAAGGAGGTTTGAGCAGGAATAAACGGGTAGGTTGTGTAGCAGGAGAGCATGCAAGGTGTGTGTGTGTGTGCGTGTGTGTGAGGAAATAGAGATTGCATTTACACAGCTGGCCTTTACCTATGATGCAATGGATACCCAAGATTAAACTCGAAAGGAGGGATGGTTGAAGTGGATAGCTTGAGCTTGAATGGCTATAACATTTTCTAGAAAAAACAATTATTACGGTTTTATTTGCAGTGACAGACTATGACTACTGCATTAACTGCACTACTGTTGTTTGATTGTTTTCCTATAAGTGGTTTAATCTTCACTTGTAAAACGACAGGAAAGAATACGTTTGTAAGAAATCCCATTACTCTCCAACAAAGGAACATGACCCGCCATTCACACGTCAGCTGAACACGCTAGGAGGAGAGCCCTAACTTCCCTAATTTTCTTTTTACCAGCAGAAAGATCCGCACGCGTGGCTTATATTTTGCTCCTCTACGAGAGGAGAGGGAAAATAAGACCATGTTTTCCACCTCCTGAAAGCCAAGCCAATTATACACTTTTGGATATGTGGAAGTCTGAAATGCCGGTGTGTCTCAAATAGCACTTCACACAGCAATTTGTCGAGTTCACCCATGCTGCGAGATCCGTTTGATAACTGTTGAACTAACCACTCGGTTTAGCCTGGAGCCACACGCGGCATTCTGTCAGGTCCGGAGACAGCGCGCGAAAGAAGCAAGAGCAAGAATGTGAGAGAAAAAGCTTTCCTTGTCAGACAGATCGTCTTGTATGAAATAATTGGCGTCCTGGTGGCGATGACTCGTCCCGTTTGCTCCTTTAATGCGTCTTGGGACGAGATCGTAYRAGGAAGCGTGGCTGATGGTCTGTTTTGATTGCGACTAATATGGATCCGTGCCAGCACTTCAGAAGAGCTGTCAGTGCGCCAGTGTAAATGAGRTAATTAAGCTTCGTTAGCGTTTGTTAATAAGAGGGTAACTTGGCAGCACTGTTTTGGAAGTATGTGACACGTCTCGAGTGTTGCCACAACACGTAAATCACTGTTTATTTTTCTCAGCTAATGCATCAGCTGCCCGCGTTAAGGCTTGCTACATAACGGCAACAAGTTCTGGTTTAACTGGAAAGTGAAGCCTGTACTCGGGTTCCTTGTGCATTCTTTATATCTCCATATATCTCTACAATATATGTTCATTGATTGGTCCTTTCATTTATTTGACACATTCACACCAGGGGCAATTTAGCATAGCCAAAACAACCGTCTGGAATGTTTTTGGGAGGTGGGATGAAACCTTGAACATGGAGAAAGTGCTCTGGTACCAGATGGCAATTCTTTTTTTTTTTTTGGATTTTCCCTTCGATTTTCTCCCTAATTTAGTCATGTCCAATTCCTCCCCGTCACTAGGGGGCTCCACATTAAGGCTACTACTACCACTCAGCCGGGAGGGCCGAAGACCATCACGTGTTTCCTCTGAACCACGTGACGCCAGCCGACCGCCTCTTTTCGAACTGCTCGCTCGAGCACCGTTGGGGGCGGCGTAACACACTTGGAGGACAGCGCTATCCGCTCCCTCCGTTGCGCGAGCTCACAGACGCCCCTGACTGGCCGTGATTAATGTGGGAGCACTAAGTACCTGTCATCCCTCCCCTCTGAGAGAGCTCGGCCAATCAGATCCCTCTAGACCTCCGGCTAYGAGAGGTTACGGCATCACCCGGGATTTGAACTAGCGATCTCCGGATGATAGGGCGAGCGCTTTTACCACTGCGCCACTCGGAGGCCTCCAGATTGCAATTCTAACCGCATTTCATTTCCACTTCAATGGAACTGAGAGGTCTAACCTACTCCGGGATGACAGTGACCTTGTGCACAATGCGAGCTCCTTGAAGACATGGTTTGCCTTGGTTGAAGTGGAAGAACTTAAGTGGTCTACACAGAACCATGACTTTAACCCTAGTGAACGCCGTTGGGATGAACAGGAATTCCAGCTGCTCCACAGAACTTCTCACCTGACCTTACTCTTGCTGAATGCACAGACCCCAASACTCATGCTCCAAAATCTCTAGAACCCTACAGGAGTGGGGTTTTATATCGATGTGGTTTCCAAATAGAAACGTTACGCATCCTTGAGAAACCCTTATTTCCTAAAAAGCCTTATTTTCCAGTCATATACGTAGAAATTGGATAACGGGGAAATCCTTTTGTTGTAGGGTTCTAACAAAATGTTGAGGTGTTCCTTCAGATGAAGAAACCCTTTAACATTTTGACTGTAAAGCATTTGTTCCAATGTCCGTCTGCAAAATTAGATATCGGATATCTCGACCAAGCAGGTGAAAGGCAGAAGTCTAGAACTTGGAACATCATTTCCAAACAGTTTAGATGAGCTGGTATTTGTGCTAAAACTATCAGGCTATTAATCATAATAAAGATGTCACCTGGCGCTGACGAGAAGGAGCGTGGTAATAACGGTTCTAATGACCGCCGTCTCATTCGCCAACAAAGACAAGGTGCAAATGCTTTCACGTCAGAAGGGAGAACTGGAAAGTCTCCGTAATATTATCTGTCATCGTTTTCGGCTTCGTCTGCTGAAAGACATTTTTTTTTKKKGGGCCAAGAATTCAGCCTTATGCAACTAGTTTGCTTTTATAATAACACTCATTAACTGCATATGCTCCATTTCACAACACCCTCGAGACAAAAGCGCTCGGTCTCTATTAATTGTAAACTTCTCTTACAGATTTTAGGCTGATTAGAAAGATTTCGTGTCCGTGTAACAGCAACCGGTCTGCTCGCTTTCCATGCACATACACTGGTGTTATTTTGAGTGGAAGCCCAAATGTTTGTCGAATGACACGGATTACACACTTTTCCATGTGTTTAGCGATGTACTGAAAGTCCCACCGGAATGACGTCATCCAAATTACTTGCATTTGTTACGGCTGATTGCTCCGCAAATGTCAACTTCCTTGACTAGACATTTTGTCCGAGACGATTCGCTTCGTCCTAGCGAGCTTGTTCATCATTTACACTAACGTCGGCTCCGGTGGTGCGGGAGAGCTGGAGAATTTCTCGGCTACCGTGTATGGAAGGAATGAATATCTACAAAATGTCTGTCTGGAGCGGGTACATTAATCATTTCCACCAACATTCTGGAGAACATGGCAGTCCTCTGCGATTCAGGCGTTTTTCTGTAGTATCTTTTGTCTAAATGAGACTGCATTTTGAGCCGAGTGGCATTAATGAGTTTTTTTGTCATGTTTTTTTTTTTGTTGTTTTTTTTTTCTTTTCTTTTTTTCCCCCAAGCAACTCCAAGCACACATATTGAAGCATTTAGAAAGGGAAAAAAAGGGGTGGGTGTTAGGAACAATAACATAAAACCACTTGCATGATATTATTAAAAACAAAGCGAGGGAGTTCCTGATAAAACTTCGACATGTGAAATTACAATTAAACCAGACCTCATGAGCCTTATCAGGAGGTGAATTTTTCTGAGTGAACCAGAACGCTGGGAGTTCAGATCTCTTGATTGCAAGAGAACTAACACGCTCATACTGTAAGTCGCACATAAGTCACTTTGGATAAAAGCGTCTCCCTTTTTTTTTTTTTTTTTAATGCAAACGTCTTGTAAAGTGAACTTCTGAAACTTGGAAAAGTCACAAACCTTTCTAATATGTCTGGAAGTCCATAGCTGGGTTTGAATTTTGCACATATGGTCAGTATTTCTCTGAGTGGAACKGGGTTTTGTATCAACAGCGTGCCTAATTCTGCCATTCAGCACAGTGGCTTGCATAAATATTCACCCCYTCCTGAACGTCTCCCATTCTGGAGTATAAGAACCTGGACCAGAAATTGGATTATGTCACAAATCTACACATCATATATCATAATATTTGCGTGAAAGGTATAAATCTAGTTTTTGTTGGGGGGGGGGCATTCAATTGCATAAGTATTTCCCCACCTCCCRCGTGTTCAAAAGTCATGTCATTAGTTGAATTGAGTTCAACTGGGTGCAATTATAGTGTCACAATATAAATACACCTGTTCCTGGAAGAATAAACAACTTCATGGAGCTATCAAAACAAGTCCCTGGAAGAAAAAAAAAAAAAAGTATCAATGAGGTAAAAATTCCGCACTCTTGAGCATCCACTGGTGCGACCATAACATCCCGTTTTCAAAACTGGAAAGAATGTGACACCCGAGGATGCCGTCTACGAAAAATCAGCGACTGGGTAAATAGGGGGTTAGTCACAAAAGCCACCAAAACTTAAGGAAGGCACCGTATGTTCTGCAAATAAATTTTTGTAGGCATTGGATTTGAAAGCCTAGCAGGTCACTAGACAGGACTTGTTTGTCAAGATCAGGAGCAGAACAGGAACGTCATTTATCCTGACGCCAGCTGCTCATTAAATAATTGCATCAAGACAAAAGATTCTTGGATGAAATAAAGCACATTCATTACGCCCGCAAATTACCCTCTCCTCTCAGGAAAATGCCGTTTAAATATTTGTGTTGGTGCCGTTCCACGCTTTCAGAGTGGCGAAAGCGAATCCATATGGAAGAAGTTATTGATGAAAATGTGTGAAAAAGGCTGCAAAGGGCCAGAGCTTTGTATAGAGCTGTAGCTAGGTCTATTTCTATTTAACGCGCTCGCCGGGACTGTGCCGAGTCTTTTTACACTATGGACGTGTCAAGAACACATTAAGCTGCCTTGTTCATTAGGGTTACATAAAAGCATACAGTTGTGTTGCTTAATTAAAAGTACACCCATGTGTACAGATAGGTCCGTGAAAGAAGTTTGTTTGCAAATGTATTCAAAGAGTGATGACCTTTAGTCTGTGATGAAACAGTTCCATCCTGATGGGGTTGGTCTCTTATAGGACGAATCCACTCGCACAGAAGCATGAACACTAACGTTGGGATGCCTTTGATATAAAGACATTGAGATGAGTTTAAATGAATGATCCAAACCCATCCAAGGTTAACAGCCATTCGCATCAATGTCGCACGGTTCAAACTTTCAAAAAAGAAAAAGAAAAAATACCAACGATGCCCCAACATCCATAATGTTTCCGAATTCTGGGAGCGTTTTCATCGTTGAAACACCAACTGCATTAATATATTTTTGTGTAGAATCTACTGTATAACCAGGGGCATCGAAGGTGTTCTAGTGGTATGGTGTTTTTCCTAGAAAAGGTCATTGATGTATCATACGTCACACTATAGATACAAAAGTATTTGGCCAAATCTGCAATGTCATTGTATTCAAACACATATACTTCAATGTACTCTACCCTGGACCCCGTTGTGCATCTATAACACAGCTTCCACTCTATTTGGAAGGATATCCACAAGATTTTGGAATGTTTCTGTGGCAATTCCTCCTGTAGAGCGTTCATCARGTTGGGCACTGATGTTGGACGAGAAGGTTCCTGGCTCGCAATCTCCGTTCCAGTTCATCCCAAAGGTGCTCGATGGGGTTGAGGTCAGGGCTCTGTGTTTGGCCCAGTCGAGTTCTTCCACACTCATCAAACCGTGTCTTTATAGTCTTGCTTTGTGCACTAGGGTACGGTCATGTTGGAATAGAAAAGGGTCTTCATCAAACAAGGTGTAAGCATAGCATTGTCCAAAATGTCTTGGTATGTTGAAGCATTAAGATGGCACTTCACGGGGATAAGGGTCYTGATTGAAACACCTGAATTAAACAGTTAACAGGTTCGGCCAAATACTTTTGTCCATATAGTGTAACTCCAGATAATGGAGCCATATGGGAAAGCTTATGAAAGTCCTTCGGAAGAGCAAAGCCAGCATGTACCACCCTTTTATTCCCATTTTTATATTTATTTATACAAGTTGTTACCTGTGAAGGGGAAGAAGAAAGTGATCTAAAGATCTGAGGAAGCATTATTGCATCATGTGATTAAGCTCTAAATAAGTAGGATCAAAGATCAGAATACAGCGCACAGTTGATGGAAAGGGAACATCGCTCCTGATTACTCTCCGGAGCTTGCCTTTAATTGCAGGCAAGACAAACCGACGTGCACAGAAAGGCCAGCGTCTACTTCGCTTTAGACTAGAGTGTAGGCACGGCTCGCTGATCACAACGAATGGCCGGGACACCGCTCCCTACTGGCTTTATAAACACACCCGAGGCGGATGATTCCGATGAAGAGCTTCGGGGTCGTGATCCCATCAAGGTGATGCCCTGGTCTCGCCGTCAAACACCAGACTCTCCAAACAGCCTGCGGCGGGATTTGCCTCAATTACTGATTTTACATGATGTAATAAACATTAGTTACATTTTTTTTGTCATCTTATAAAGAAATTGCATGAGCGATGGACATTCCTTTTTTTTTCTGTATTTATTGACTCCTTAATCCTAAGCAAAGAGCACACAGTGTCCTGGTATGGTGAGGAATTAGCTTGATTAGCTAACGTTAATGTTAACCACATTGTGGGATCAACTCGATATATGACCTCATCTTGAACCTAAATTGTCACAACCTTAGCGATCTCAAACCAAAAAAAGTAGAACCTTTAAGTGGAACAATGGCAAAAACAAGATGAGGCTTTGTGCATGAGGCGCTCCAGCTTGAGCGTTAGCGTTTATGTAGAGGGCAGGGCTGACTCTTCGAGCGTGCTCAGTGAGCGCCGAACCAATTTGTCTCCAAAACCCTGAGGAACTTCGAGGAACTCTCTAAAGTAATTCCCTCAATTCGGGGCTGCCTAAAACCTCGTCCTGGCGCAAACAATGGCGTCGCTTTGTCAAAGCCGTTCTAAACCCTCTGCCAAGCATAATCATTTGAATTACAAAAGGCCACTTAACACAGCTTAAATTATTTCCCCGTGTTGTAACGGCGTACCAGCATGAGCCGTGCCGGTTACACAGACGCTTATTGAAGCCTTGCCGCCTCAAGTTTGAGCAGAAGTTTCTTCTTCTTCTTCTTCTTCTTCTCTCTCGGAAAGTCCGAATTAGCATTAGATAATATCGTCGTGAAAGGTTTTATGCTATCGAATCAGTATCAGTTTATTTTTGTATCTTTTGAAATACAGAAATGTGCAACACTCAGTATAGTGTGTAGTCAGAAAGGAATATTTGTGTGAATTATTGTGATATTAATAGCAATGAATAAGACTTCACTCAAATAAAGTGAACTGAGCGCTAAGAATTGGTGGGAGCCGAACGCTAGCCGAATGCTAACAATCTGACGTCATGCTGTTGTGCACGCAGGACGCGGCGCTAGCAATTCCCGGCTTTAATTACTCCATAAATCCCCTGAAAAATTCATGAATTTGCCTTGCCCCCTCGTCGCCAGCGACTTAAGCGTTGGCGTGCGGCTTTAAGGCTGGCTCGCTCGCTGAAGTAGAGACACTCAAACACACACATACCGAGAGACCGAAAGGGAAAAAAAAGAATGAAATAAATAATAAAAGCAACTGTTTATGTAAATGCTGTGCTGTGTGTTTACTCGACGGGAGAACGTGCTCAGCTTAGTGAGGCCCAGGCCAAAGGGGACCTCTCACCGGCAACTTCAGCCTTATTAAACTGATTACCAAACTCCAGCTAATTAATCAGAGACTGATTCTCTCACTCTCTCCTTCTCCTTCTCTCCGTCTTTCATCCCTTGTTTCCATACCCCCGTCTCCCTCTCTCTCTCTCTCTCTCTCTCTCTCTCTCTTTTTCTCTCATTCTTTTCTTTTTCTCGGCTCTGATTGAAGTAGGGCAACGGTTATTTTCATGCATCATCAGCACTGTCGTGACGGGAGGACGAGTAGTAATTACCTTACACAAACAAGGCTGAGATTGCCTGTGAAACCGGCTCTTTATTTTAGCTGCTGCAGAATGAGAGAGGGGTGGGGAGGAGAATTGGAGAGAGAGAGAGAGAGAAAGAATGCTGACTTCAAAACAGAAGAACGACTGAGCTTTTTTCCCTTGTATTGTTCTATTTGAAAATGCTTTCTGATTGCATAGAATATTCTTTGTGTTGTTGAGACGGTTGTAGCCCATGAACTCACTTTATAGTTCACGTCATTGCTTGAACATGGAGTGTCCAGGGAAATGAGCTAGTTCCTGGTATCATTTATGTTATGGCAGCTATAATCAGTTCCTCCAMAGCACTGACACTGGAGACTCCTTCTGTATTTGTTACATGCACATCTACGTATTTGAAAAATATATATTCTGACATCAAAGCAAAAATCACCGSACCAGACAACGTGTGAAAGATTTCAGCATCGTCTACCATTTCAGCATTGTTTTTTTTGTTTGTTAGTCGTTTTTTTTTTTTTTTTTTATGTTCTTCCCATTTTTAAAAAAATTTTATTTGTGATTATTAGCAACWTAAGATGCCCGCTCACATCCGAGTTCCTTTTTCATGAATTCAAGATGGTCTCCTTAACTCAAGATCAACGATCAAAACAATCAAACAACATAATGTTAAATTTTTGCTTGTTCAACCCGTAACATCGAATAGAGCATTCACTTTTTGAAGAAGTGAAAATACATACATCCTGTTTGATTCATGATACTCTACATTGCCCCCTAGTGTACAAAATTACATTACGCAAGAAAAAAAAAGGCATACGCAGATTTTTGTTAACCCCTTATAGCAGTACGCTGATGTTTAACTTATCAGACATTTTCAATCAGAATTAACAAATATATTATTCCACAMGAGCTACAAGGCTCTTATTCCACTGACCAGGACACGATGGCTTTCTGTACGTATCTGTGTATGATGATTCTATGTTAAGCTGCTGGTGAGCAGGGTGATCTGAAATCGGGTGGGTCCAAGCCCTCGTGCTGGCCAAACAATGCCCACTGTTCCACAAAATACGAGGGTTGTTCAAGTCAAACCGGGACTTTTGATTGTGCAGTATAACAGAACACAGTTATAATTTCTTTATATCATCTCCGGCTACACTAATGCACTTATCCCAGTTTTTCATAAGTGCTTGGGAACCATCAAGGTAGAAAGTTTTCTCAGTACGCCAGAGCCAGGATCAGACTGCCTGCTTCACCTCCCAGGAACTCCTTTAATGACCCGAGCATGTGGAATTGGCTTGGAGCGAGGTCAGGACTGTACRGGGGATGTGGCGAGTTCCTGTAACGTGCAAGTGGTGTTGGTGAATGATCGTGTGTAGAGTTCCCCCAGACAGATGCGTCTCTTCCAAAAGTTAGCAATAAGTTATCTGTCGATTTTCAGTGATCAGGCGTTCCACTCACGGAATGCTCAAGGGGAGGGCTTCGAGCCACATTCACGGAAGTCTAATGTAAATATCAATCAGTTTTACAAGTCCCGGTTTCACTTGAACGCCCCTCATACACCTGCCATGATTAAATTATTTTTTTTTTTTAATTAAATGTAGATGATCAAAAAATATATATTATGGAAAAGATACATTTCTAAATCCCTTTCATATCCACTATTACAGAGTCTGACATCACAAATTCAACAAAAAAAACTGGCAGAGATTCCGTATTGTGGGCTCTGGTGAAAAATAACAATAAAAAAGTGTTAATTCCCTCAGTACTTTTAAGTGCAATAACACATCATATCTGCGTAAAACTGTGATAGTCCTTCCCCTTTCATTTCCCCCAATCTCTGAAAGTGCCGAATGAAACTGCTCCTAATTGCCGCGTGATTAAAGYGGCACATCAGGGATTGCAGTGGAGATGCTTCCCTCTGTCTCTCTGTTTAAGAAGTTCAGATTAATCCCCTTCAGCTCCTTGCTGAACCATCTTCCGCATTCTTCCTTTTCTGTTTATCAAATAAACGGCAGTAATTAGAGACTTTAGATAAGTGGACTAAATGGGCCTCGTGCCCCGTGGCGTCCCGGCTTCTCGCTCTCCTGATAGGAACTCCTGTGTGTCCTGTTAATATCTGCTGTTRTCCTTGTGCAGGAACAATGCCGCTGTGCCCYGCATGTGATATTAACACACACACACACWCACAGGGGCCCGCTACGACCTCAACRCACTCTTCTTTCAGCCTTCATTTAGATTAACGTTTCATTCTATTGTGCAAACCGCAGGGCTTCAGTACACACAGTCTAAACAAAGATGTGCTCTTTAGGAGTTTTTATTCTTATGAGACACTATGAAGATTAAGGGGGAGGCGTTTGTGGATTTATTTATTTTTTTATGATGATATGGGAATAAAAAGCACAGTCATGTTGTCAATAGTACAGCAAATTTCATAAGAAATTCTAATAAGTGAAAACAATTTGGTATTCAGGGTCATGGAGGGCTTAGGGCAGGAGGTGGGGGACATCCTGGACAGAGTGCCAATCCATCACAGGGCACACACACATACTGTACACACTCATTCACACACTACAGGCAATTTGGGAAGGCCAGTTAGCCTAACCTTCTGTATACAGTATGTCTCTGGACTGTGGGACTAAACCAGAGTGCCTTGGTAGAACATGCAAGCTCCATGCACACAAAGYCCGAGGCGGGAATCGAACCCAGAACCCGGTGGTGCAAGGGGATAGTGCTAATCACTAAACCACCATGCCGGCCAAAATAATTTTAATAAATCTGAAATGAATAGAATGTAGAAAAGCGCTGACTTTTAACTTCGCCCTCAGTCCCGTCAACTACCGTATACAGATTTCCTAGTGTGAGTCATGAGATGAAAAAAATGCACTAATATAAAAGTAAGGARCACTTCCAAGACTGTTATTGGAAAATAGTTTTGGAAAAAMTATTGGGGRAAAAAATTGCAAAAGGTTATTTATTCTTCAATAACTGCACATATTTCCTTGTATAACAGCAATTTGCAATTTAGGCAATTTCGGTTGCATCGCAGTCTCTAATTGCAGTCTTTCAATTGCATTGATTTAGGCAATACAACCCCAGACAAACAACTACGGCACATATAACTTTTTTCACTGTTCCATTGTTTATTTAAACATTTATGGCATTTAAGAACAATATGACACTTTTTTTTATCTGTTTATAGTCCCATTTAAAGTATAAAGTGAAACATAGGGTTATCACTGCAGGCTTTACAGAGTGCTGAAACTAGAGACTCCTTCCATCGATGTTAAACAAATAACGTATTTCCCAAATAAGAGGGCACACATGTTTTTCCCATATAAATATTCATATCAGAAACGCTTTCAAACAACACAAGGAGACTTTTCAGAGCTGAATAGCCGTCCCGAACGGAAAGAGTTCATCAGAAAACATCCGGACTTAAGAGCACCTGAAGCGGCCTGGGTGACAAAGGCAGGATTAGGGTCCTCTGCTTCAATCGTTTGAGGAAAGTGAGACGGTACAAAGCGTGCAGGATTGAAATCTTTCAGGTGGCACTCCTGAGCACACCTCCTCTCCTAGACTCAAGTGTTTGGAATGTTCGAGTAGCGTCCATCTGACCCTCCAGGGCCCCCGGCTACCTCCACAAGCTAAATGTTATTAAACGTCCCCCGATGAGCGAAGGAACTGGTTTCTGCAAATCAAACGCACGTTCCTGTGGAAAACCCTGTTTTTGCCATTCTGAGAATTTTTCCAGGAAAGCGCGACGTTCCGATCGATCCGATCGTTGTTCAATTTTAGGATTCGACCCGTCCCCTAAAATGACAGAACTGTCCATCACCATCCAATGTTCATTTACAGCAAACCAAACCCACTGCACAAATACACACATTCAGTGTAATGAATCTTTGATCGTATTTTGCACATAGAGCATTGCATCATGTAAAAAAAAAGAAAAGAAAAAAAAAAAACGATTCTGATGCCAGTGAAAACATTACACAGAGCTAAGTGGGTCAACGCATGATTACATGCTGGTAAAGTGTTTTAAGCTGTTTCATTAATCCTGTTTTTGTGACTCTCCTTTATTTTAACAGCTTTGCCTTTGAAATATGTTAATGCCAGGTTTGATAGAACTCCAGCACTCCATTCAGTCAGACGCAGAAACTAATACCGCTGGAATAAAACACACAGGATGCTAAACAGTTTCAAATGTGCAGTAATTTAATATTTTTTTTAACACAGAGACTATAAATGGAGTCTTTGATTCAAAACCCACAGGAAGCTGTCGGAATTTTTACCAGCGATATTTTATAATATTTTTCATTTTACTTCTGGAACTCATGATGACTCACCCCAAGGATGGGATTCCATCTAATAAATACTTATGTAATTAATAAAATATTGATTGATTTATTATTGTAGATTATAAGTGAATAAATACTCTATGAAAGATTTTTTATTGTTTTTTTTTCTTTATTTTTGTTTATTATTATTATTATTATTACTATTATTATTATTATTATTATTATAACAATTATTATATAAGCCATTGCATAAATATTGTACATTTTATCACTATCTATCTATCTATCTATCTATCTATCTATCTATCTATCTATCTGTTCAAAAATTAGTACCCCCTCTTTTAATTGTTTGCAAAAGCATTTTATTAAAAATGTGAAAAAAATATCTTAGTGGCTCTCAGTATTAGCCAATATAACCTCAGACAAACAACAATATTTAACTTTTTTCACCGTGCCATTATTTATTTCATATACAAAAATGAATTAAACGAATAATAAAAATAATTCAGTAGTTTTTATATTCACTTTTAGCAGCAATAACTTAAAGGAATTGTTTCCTGTATTACTGTAAGATATCAGTCTTTCACATCATTGTGGGGGAATTTCAGCCCATTCTTCTTTATGTCATTGTGTCAGTTCATCAAGGTTTTTGTTAAGTCACATACGCATAGCTCTCTTAAGGTCCTGCCACAGCATTTCAATTGGGTTGAGGTCTGGACGAGGCCACTACAAAAACTTGATGCTTTTATTTTTCAGACATTCTGAAATAGATTTAGCGGTATGCTTCAGAGCCCGTATTCACAAAGCTTCTTAAGCCTAAAAGTTGCTCCTAGGGACGAAATTCTAAGAAAATTCTCAGAATAATTACATTTTCTGAGAATTATGAAATTTTCTTAAAGTTCCCCCTTAAATTTAGGACTAAATATTAGTAAAGATAAAAATTAATCACAAAACATATTAACCCTAAAAACAGCTCTTAAGGTAAAAAAAAGGAGGACTTTTAAAAGGCTTAAGAGTTTCTATAGCAGAGGACAAAATGGCGGATGCAGAACTATTCTCCAAAACCTGAACATAAAGCTAAAAGTAAACACTGCTCTTCTGTCCAGGTTGATTTTCTTGTTCTTTTACTTCCTTYTATCTCTTGTTGGCTACATAGCATTTAAAAATGCAAATTAATCAGACTCTCCTGCAATCATGTAAAATTGTAAAAGCTGAGCCATTTTGCTCCCATCAATCTGAAATGGATCACAAGTAATAAAATCAGTACAGTTAATAAATGTAAGAACTTAAATATAGTAACTACTGTGTGGAAATTTGTTGCTTCAAAAGTAAACACATTATCAACATTTGGCTGTTTTGATTAGCTTTAAGAGATTTAGCCTATAACAGAAACGTTCCATTAAGTAGCCTGTAGTCCTGATTATACAATTTCTTCATATACAAACATTATGATTTCACTATCTGTTCGGCCATCATATATATATTCTATTTTCACAAAGAGCGCGTTTCAAGACCTTTGCAGAGGTCAGAGGTTATTTTTATCAGCCAATCACATTCCTTGAATTGCTGCGTCATCCGTAGCCGCAGAGTCGACCACACCCCCTCACTAAGATAAAGGTTTTTGTACTTTCCTTACTCAGAGTTGCTCTGAGAAGTCCCAGCTAGGACTTCTTAAGATAACATACTCTAGGAGCTCTCTGAGAGAATTCGAAGAAGCTTTGTGAATACTGGCCCTGATCATCGTCCTGTTGCATGACCCAATTTCAACCAAGCTTTAGCTGTCAGACAGAAGCCACTAGAATTTGCCTCTAGAATACTCTGGCATACAGAGGAGCTCATGGTCGACTCACTGACTATGCGGTGCCCAGGTCCTGTCGCTGCAAAAACCAGCCCAAATCGTCACCTCTCCACCACCGTGCTTGACAGTGGGTACAAGGTGTTTCTACTGAAATGCTGTTTGGTTTTCATCAAGCATGGTGCTAAGCATTAAGGCCAAACAGCAATGCTTTGGTCTCATCTGTCCAGTGAACATTTTTTTTATGTTTTTTTTATGTTCTGAGCCTGGTCTGACCTTGAGGTGAATGTGAAGGTGCTGGGACGTCCATATGTCTCAGTGTAGATCACTCACTCATCATCTATACCGCTTAATCCTGTATTGAGGGTCACGGGGGGCCTGGAGCCTATCCCAGGAGACTTAGGGCACATGGCAGGGTACACCCTGGACAGGGTGCCAATTCATCACAGGGCACAGACACACACACACATACACTCACTCATTCACACACTACGGCCAATTTGGGAACGTCAATTAGCCTAACTTAAATGTCTTTGGACAGTGGGAGGAAACTGGAGTACCGGGAGGAAACCCACCAAGCACGAGGAGAACATGCAAACTCCATGCACACAGAGACGGGAATCGAACCCAGACCCTGGCGGTGCAAGGCGACAGTGCTAACCACTACACCACCGTGCCGCCCAGTGTAGATCATTGAACTCCAAATTGTTTGGCAATGATTATACTGTATTACCCTTTCCAGGCTCATGTGCAGCAATAATTGCTTCTCTAAGATCATTACCTATGTCTTTCCTTCTTGCCATGGTGTTAACACACCTGAATGCTCCAGATCAAACTGCCAAAACCTTTGTTTTTATAGATGTCTGTACACCTGTTGATGATCTATTAATCAATGGCTGGTGATTAGCAGAATCTGGCTGCAACTTACCCTTCCTATATAAGAGGTTACTTAGTATTGCCCACATTTTTGTTAAATAACTAATGGCAGCGTAATGACTACAGTTAGAGGATTTTATTATGTTCTTATACAAAAAAAAAAAAAAAAAAAATGAAAATTAAAAAAGGATTTGATTTGTGCGCATGTCTATATTGCTCCTCTGAACAGTTGATATTGAGATGTTTCTGCTACTTCTGCTCTGTAAAGCTTCATAACGGCTCTAATCTGAGGTGCTGGTTGTTAATTGGTGATTTCTGAGGCTGGTGACTCTAAATGAAATTCTCCTCTGCAGCAGAGCTACGTTCTGGTCTCGCTTTCCTGGGAAGGTTTCATCATGGAGCTTGATGGGTTTTGTAAATGCACTTGACACAATACTGTTCTTGCAAGAACTGTTCCAGAACCGCTGACCTTCATGTCTTAAAATAACAACTTTTTTTTTCTTTGTTATTGTTTAATTACTAATATTTTATTTCATACTGTAGGTTTGAAATACCCAGTATTGTTCTAGAATGTAGAAAATAAATCACTAAACAAACTGTCCAAACTTTCCACTGGTCAGGTATACAGTACACACTCTCATAATAATAATATTGGTTTATTTCCCAATTTAATTAAATGTTAAACTGTTTTAATCAAGTATATTTTATGGTAAAATCCACTTTGCACATTTTCTCAGTGAAAGAAATAAAAATTATTAACACATTGTTGTGTAAGCGAAAGTTTGTGCACCCCACTGCCCGTAGTTAGAAATCACACCCTCCAAACATGTTTTTTCTTCCAGAATGGGTCCTGCTTTTATAAAAAAAAAATAATAATAAAAAAAAGCTATTATGGAACTACAGAGAAAATTGGTTCAGGTGTCAGTGAACTTGTTCATGTTATTTAGAAATATAGAAAAAAAAGAGACATGAAATGATGTAAAAACTGACATCTGTTCTTTATCAGTGTATCCTAATCTTATGATTAAGTCATCTGTAATTAAGTATTCGTTATTTTGTCATTTTAAATTAATTAAGTAATCATGGTGCAGTTCATTTCAAATTGGCAGGATTATGTATAAATTACATGTAAATTACATTGTATAGAACCAAAAGCATCATGTATATATAAATATATACGCAAGTCTCTCATACAGAACACACACACACACACACACACACACACACACACACACACTTTGCAGGAGTTCCTTGAGCCGTGTTTGCACAGAACTAATCTCTCTTTCACTCTCTTTTCACCGTCCCTCTTTACTAATTAGATCAGGAATTACAGCGTGGATTAGGTGAAGCTGAGCTTAGCCCGTTCCTCTGACCATGGGAGCTGTTTCAAACCAGCGCTTCCAATTTTATCGCCGCACAATACTTTTCCTCCTTCAGCTCCATGTTTTGCATTAGAAAACAGCTGCAGGAAGAATGACAAACACGGTTAATCCCTCGCTTTTGCTGGCAGTACATTAGAAAAAAAAAAACAAGGAGGTGAGGCGGGATTCGGCTCCTGCATGGTAAACACTCAGCAATTGTCCATTACCTCTAAACCCAGATGATAACGAGGCTCATTAATTAAACTGCGGGACTAAGTGGGGTTACATGAATTGAAATTAATAATTGGCATCAATAGAGTTTTTCATATTGTCTCTCTCTTCCTTCTCTCGTACCCAGGACGAAGGATTTTTTAAATATATTTTTAAAAGCAATCAACATGACTTCCCTATGCAATCCTGAGGATGAGTGCTTTTATGAAGAATTCCTTTAACAAACAGTTTTAGTAGGCATTTAATTGCT
>QMIH01000414.1:219308-239852 GCA_003987875.1 Clarias batrachus | reverse complement strand
TTCCTAATTCCTAAACATTTTCTAATTCCTATTAAACATAACTAAATAAATGAATCATCACAAAAAGTTTCTAAATCCTTATGCTTTAATTTTAAAAGGAAAACTTTGTACTGTATGTACTGTACATCTGGACATATTATTACGAGCAGCAAAAATAATGAAAACTTTTATTCCCTCGTCAGCATTTTCAAAAATTAAGCACTTTTTTTTTTATTTCAGTTCTCTTTCATACTTCAATGGAGCATCAGCTTTTTTAGCTCTAAATGAAAATTGCTCTTTGATTTCATTACAAATGTGCTTTGTGTGTAATTAGTGAAATGAACAATTAATGAATATCATCAGTCTGAGGCGGCTCCATACGGTCAAACTGTCCTGGAGCAATTCATCTGGAAATAGGAAATAAGTTCAACAAATTGACAGAAGTAATGAAGATGATTCCAGATAAATTTAATTCATTTTTATATACTTTATATGTAATATATCATTTTTTTATTTATTTTATTTTTTAAACGAATGAAGATGAGTRGATTCCTGATGCTTTTGAAAAGGCTGTAGGAATTTATTCATCACGTCCTTTAGCTCATTAGAATTAGAAATACATCACAAACATGTTGTTTCCTCGCGCATGTAGTTGTAAATCAGTGGTTAGAGAACTAATTACGTTCACAAAAAGAGTTACATCTCTTCAAGAGGTGCATTCAAATGCTCACGTCGTCTCTCTCTCTCTCTCTCTCTCTCTCTCACACACACACACACACACACACACACACATGCACAGTTTGCCAGGCAGTTTCACTGCACTCGCTCCAGAGCATAATGAAGTGGGAAATGAGTCATATGCAACAATCTAACAAAAAAATACGCTGTCTTGAGTCTTGAGACTTCCACTTTCAAGAGCGACTGGTACAAAACAAAACAAAACCAAAACCCCGAAGAGCAGGCTCCTCCACATCACGTCATGGTGTAACTCTTCACCAGTGCCACCTATCTGATCTGAAGCCTAAACACTCCCGACCTTTAATCCTTTTCCGCATCCTCTGTTCTCCATCGAGGACCTTTTGACCCATTCAGAGAGCCTCTGCCCTTTGATACTGAGTACATGTCGGAAAAGTGGCTGCTCCCCCTCACCACCCCACACCACCCCGTCCCATCCCATCCCTTCTTCTGTTTCTAGTAAATAGCTTCAGAGATCGGCTCTTGAGGGCGAGCGCGGCAGAATGAGATCAAGCCCGCTCGAAAAGCATGCCCACTTCAGGAACTAGCTGCTCGGACAATGCGGGCAGGGTGGAACACCGTTCGGTTGAAGTGGCGCACCATTCAGGGGYGCAACAAGTGACAAAAGGGGTTGAATGTGAGAGTAACCTGCTGTTTGGATAAATAAAGCTACTCTATCATCTCTTATAATTGCCCGGGGCCCTTTTCCCCTCTCCTCTGTCTCAGCACCCCTATTGTCCAGCGCCGAGGCCTGTCCGGCCCCCTGAGATCCTCCTAATTGCTGACAGATTTGATTTCTCAGTGACGACGGGAGCTCTGGTCATGGCCTTTACATCCAATAATTGCTTTCTCTTCTCCCCCTCGCACTCTCCTCCCCTTCCCTTCCTTTCTCTTGCCTTTCCCTCCATCAGTCTCGTTCCTCCCAAACCCAACCCCCTGCAAGTCTTCTCCCAAAACGGAATTCCCCTCTCCGGGCTCCGTTTTAATGGTTTCCTTCTATGCTAATAAATCCTCGCCATTTAAATCACATTTAGAGATGTTTTGAATAACTGATTCCAATTACCCCCGCGGCCTGGCACCGCGACTCGACTAGAGAGATAAAGAGAGACGGAGAGAAACTCGGGCCAGGATGAAGGCATGGTTGTGTAAAGGTGATTAGGATGAATCACAGTCAGGGTTGCCGTTATATATAAAAAATTTTTTTTAAAATGAATCGACTCTGGTTGACCAATCAGATGCAAGAATCCAACCGTTCCATGATGTAATCTAACAAATATATAAGATATATCCAGCAAGCATCTTTCTACATTTAAGATGAATAAGATACTTTTTTTTTTTCAGTTCATCTACAGGAAAGAACTTTAGAACTTGGCAATTTCCCAGGTGTAGCAATAATTCTCTATAAGATATATCACGTAACTTTCCCTTTAAATATAATCATTAAAATACTCAGTAAATCTTACTGTTGCATAAACGCGTGAATCCATTTAACATCTCGTGACTGAAACGCGCTTTTACAAAAGAGTCTGTTATTGCCAATAAATAAAACTGGTAATGAATGTAACTTTGGTACGTTAACAGAATGCATTCAACACTATGAAATATTACAAATATACTTCACAAGTCACGAAAAATGTCAGATCATTCCAGTAAAAGAAATTCTTTAAATCTGTATTTTTTTTTTTTTTTTTTTAAATGACTTTGAAAGTACAACCGTAATGATCACGTTTTTAAGAACATTTGTAACAAATGTTTTTTATTGTGTTTCTAGGAGCAAAATGCAGCTTTCAAATTCAGCACAAAAACACTGCAAAAAAGAGAAAATGTTTTTCGGAAAGGCAAAAAAATTTAATAATTAAATGTATAATTTCATAAAAATAAAAAATGGTCTGTGATGGCGCCTCAATTATCTAATTAACTAGTAATCATTCATTTTCCAAGGCTAGAGCCGAGCTAGTGCATTCATAAAAAAACAATATTTAAAATCTGCCGGTATGGTTCAATCCTAAAATAAAAAAATTTAAAAAACAATGCTCAAGTTTTTGAAATTTGTCCGCAAACGAGCGACACAATTAACAAATTGAAAGCGTACATGGCTTATTCTTCACTACAAAGAGTTTCACAATAATAAAAGTCCTTCAGCTGTCTTCCTCTAGCCTCCTTCTTACACACACACACAGATACAGACACTGACACACACACACACACACACACAGTGTTCGCTTCCCTTTGGGAAAGCTAGAGGGCTCACTTGAAAAAAAAAAAAAAAAAAAAAANCTAATAAAAGTCCTTCAGCTGTCTTCCTCTAGCCTCCTTCTTACACACACACACAGATACAGACACTGACACACACACACACACACACACACACAGTGTTCGCTTCCCTTTGGGAAAGCTAGAGGGCTCACTTGAATGAGGTTTTCTTTGCTTCAGTTTGAAAAAAAAAAAAAAAAAAAGAACCACAATCACTCCAGCAAACATTAAAAGCCTAATTATGCCGGGAACAAAAGTGCCAGTTTATTTTCACTTAACACAATTAGTCCTAAACTGCATTTGAGTTGCTAATCCAAGCTAGCACATCATTCTCTGCCAATTATTCATAGTTTCATAGTTTCCCATGCCTCCAGTATTCACAGTTTCAAAGCAATTTGTCTTGTTTTTTTTTTTTTCCTTTTTTTGTGTGTGTTTTTTTTTGCGCCTGGTGTCAGCTGTAGGAACGTTAATCACACTGCCTACACGTTGCACGGATTAGCCGTTCAGCATCGACCCGCTGCACCACTCAGCCAAGCGCTCGCGCGAACGTACTGTATACCGCTTTTTTGTCTTTTACGCCCGTAAGTGCTTCTGCGATACGTTCGCTGTCAGAATCGTTCTAATCCGCTCACTGAGTGGGTGGAATAATTAAATGATTAGTGAAATATTAAAATATTTAATCATTTCCTTGCCTTTTCTGTTCACAAAGCCTCCACGTGAAGCGTTTACAGAACGAGGCGTTCGCACCGAATTTGTTTGACAGCGAGCGCAGAATGTTTGAAAGTAATTCAAATGGATTCTGTCATCATGTGACCTTAACCACTGTTGACTCCTCGCTCTACGCTCCTCACGTTCGCATTCGTGATCGCACACACTCATGAATCTGCAAGCATGGCGGCAAAAATGCCCAGAAATTTTTTTTTACAAAAATAAAAAAAAAATTTAAAAACCTTTGGATGCTTTTTATCTCTCTTTTTTTTTCTTTTTTTTTTCTTTTTTTTTTACAGGACCAAAGGTCACTTTGTCAATCACAAATGTCCAAATGTCATCTACATAACCTTTTATTAAGAAAAAACTTTGACAGTATCACATTTTCCAACCGAAGATGCCCTTTCGTGTAGCCCTGAGACCAAAATACGTAGCACCTGATTATAATTAGGCCGCGTTCGATGGTTTCCTGACATCGTGCGATGTCACTTCCCATCTGTCCAGGTTACAAACTGCCTCCACGACGAGAGAGCGAGAGGCAAAGCGCATAATCCAGAGTACAGATCCATCAGGAGGAACATCTGGTAAGCGCATTTGGGTTCCTCTGCTCAGATAGGAACGAGGGCCTTTTTTTCCCCCCTCCTTTAACACGTCTCACAGAAGAGTGATGGTGACAGTAAAGCAAAGCTCCGGCTCGCTGACCCCTCGGTGCTCAGACCCCTGGGACACCTGCACCGAGTGGACTTTTACTGCTACGGTGCTAATAGTCGTAACGTCCTGCGGGGCTGAAGAGCGGCACAACGACGCCTCGCTCGGTTTTCAGTAACGACGCAGGTTTAAATGTTCGTCCAGTGCAACAAAACATACAGTAACAGAGGTCGAGATGTTTCAACTGATCCGTAAAAGGATACGAATTCACAATATATAAAATCTGATTGAATTCTGTTTTATAAGCGATTCGATTTGAAAAGGGATTTTTCTAAAACATGATTAAACACTGGACACTTTAGTAATGTTTAAAATAGCTTTGCTTTAGTTTATAGCGTCTCAAGCAACACTTCACACTGCCGCTCTAACACAGAACAAGAACATTTTTTTAATACTTCAGTACAAAACTAGTCATCAAAAAAAAAAGGTTTTAAACTTGAACCATAATGTAATCTTAATGATTTTTACACTATTAAAAAAAAACACATTAAATATAATCAGAAYATGTGACAAGTAACAACAACAATTAAAGTTGTTTTTCATATTTATTTCTAGACACCACTTGAAACTCAAGCAGATATGTTCAAGCACCACAGCAAAGGTCAATGAGGATTTTTTTTTTATTTATATCCTGTAAATGGACGTTTCTGACATCAGACTGTGCATTGGGTTTTGGTTGTCAGGTAGAACCAAAGTTATCATTGCTTTTATAACATGTAAATTTGACCTCAGCCGGAATATGGGAATGACGTTTCAAAATGAGAATATTATTATTTTTGTCATAGAAACAAATGAAAACAACCATAAAAACACGTGATCATATCTATCAGTGCTATCCCTTTGCCTGAGTGAGTCATTTTTTTATTTTCTGCTCACTCATTTTTGTATAGATGGTTCAAATCAAATAAAATTCAAATCAAATAAAATTCAGTTCATCATGTTGCCTAGGTTGTGCTGAAAACTAGGATATGTCACTCTGTACTGCACAATCCTGAGCACTATACACAGTATGTTTATAAAAAWTTTTTTAAAAATTATTATTTAAAAAGGCAAAATAAAAAAAGTTAAAGTTTTAAGTTTTACTTCACATCCAGCATCGTTTCAGATCCTAATATAGTACAGTAAAGTGCATACACGTCAGCATTAATACGATATTATAAACTTGATTAACACGTTAGCGATGGTTAAATTTTGAAAATCCAGAAGTGATCCGTTCTGATATTTAACCCAGGAGACTAGTTCATTTAGAAACACTCGTCTAATTAACCTGTGCTGATTTGGACTTTGCTGAATGAGACGCCCTGCACATACAGTATTAGTCACTACAGGTGTATGTGTTTAAAAATAAAACTGGATGCCAAATCCATTCCCTGAATATTGTTCCACCGGGTTGTTTTATCCACCAGTATGTTCAGGAACACTGATTTACAGTATGTACTATAATTTTTATGACAGCAAAGGAAGAACGCTCGCACATAATGGAAGCGCTCCTCAGATATCCCATAACACCTCCACGTGAAAGGGTGTGTGATGTGAAAAAAAGGTCGAGTTGACTCTTATCAGGCCAACACACCCCTGTTGAGCCCCAGGCTCGTGAACTTCGGCGCCCGGTGCTCGTAAAGGTCATCAGTTTAGCTAAACGCTGCCAATACATGGAATATCGGCCCATCTCTTATATTCAGGAACCTGACATTCTTCATCTTTAACATTTCCACAGTATGATTTGGATGGACAGACATCATCATCATCATCATCATCATCATCCTCTGTCACATTTCTTTATTATTATTATGTTTCTTTTTCACGCTCTGTCCAGGTTCGGGTTTCTGATTCACGCAGCTGTAAGTGATAAACTGTAGAACAGAGCGGAGGAAGAGATAAGGAGAGATATTAATCACTATAGAGCTGTGTATCAGTTATGCACAAGGTCGTGTTAAAATGTGTGTTAATAGAAAATACAGTAAATGAAGACAATAGAAAAAAGAAGGGTATATACAGTAAATTAATGACATGCCTCCTTTAAAAAAAAATCCAAATTCTAAGACAAATTATTGTATGATCTAATGAGATACAAAAGCTATAAGAATAATATATATATATATATATTTTTTGTTTGTTTGTTTTTTATTAATAATGACACAAAATGACTACAACAATTGGTGATAAATTACTTAACAGTAACAAGACAGATTTTTTCTGCTTTACTTTTTTTATTTAAAAAATGTTTTATTTAATATGAAGGTTAATTTTAAGTGTCTAACCTAGCATAAAACATAATACTTCATTTCATAATGCAAAGTTTTATTTTAACAACTTAAGGTTAATTTCAATTGATGCATCTGAGATAATTAATTAAACAACATAATTAAAACAAAATAAAAATTTGAAAAATGGAAAAGCTCAAATAACCTCAAAGATTTTCCTGTGACAACACATCTCAAACTGTTTTATCTGTTTTATACCGCTGCAAACATTTTTATCGACTCATGAAGAAAACATACTTTTTTTCCATTTAGAGCTACATAAAAAAATTCTGCAACGTCCAAAACCTGTTACAACAACTTTAAACAGTCTTTTTCCTACCTGCCTGTTTTTTTATTCTCTCTTATGAAGTCTGAACAAACACACAAATTGCTTGTTGAGTTACTGATTTTTTTTAAAAATGCAAAAGAAAAAATGGCTAATTTCATATATACTGAAATAAAATTGTTAAAAAATAACCTGAGCTATGAACTCGTATATGTTTTTCTAGTCTATCTCATTGTATAACAAGGAATCATAAGTGGTTTTTAAAAAGTTTCTATTAGCAAAATGTAGCTCACATATAAATATTTGCAAGGAGTTTAAAGAAAAGTCAAAAAGAAAAGAAAAGAACGAGAAAGACATCCTCTGTCAGCGATTCCTCAGAAAGCTTTCCATGTGGGTGTCTATTCTCTGTTTATGTGATTACCTCCAGAAACGTCTGTTTATATTTATGCGACGTGTTTATTTAATTTATTCGCTCAATAGGGGCTGTTTACATCTTAAACGGATACGCCGTTATCGGTGAAAGGAGACATGAAAGCGGCGTGCCGTTTAGTGGAGTGTTCAGCTCTGCCGTGGCTGGTAATAGGCTTTCTCAGGCCTGCGATTGCACTTTGAAGCCGAGCTGACTTAATGATCCCACGGCGCGCACGCTGCCATGAGTCTGCTTCTCACACATTTTTAAACACTTCATCACTTTGGATGTATAGCCGCTTTTCCTCCAACACTTTCCCCCGGCATGTAATACAGCTTAAGACTGTCGCCGGTATGCAAATACACCGCTGAAATCACTCGGAAATGGAATGGCAGGGCCTCTTCGTTCCTGATTTCAGTCTGTGTGCTGCGGAATAATAATAATAATAATAATAATAGAATCCAAAGATCTTCATGATGAAAGGGGAGAAGAAGGAAAAGGAGAAATACAAATTCATTAAAGATTTCTGAAATTCATTTTGGTGTGTCTCTTTGTTCTGACAGTTGATGTGACTTGACATGTGATTATTATAAATATACCTGTATTTACTAAATACATTTTAAAGGAAGAGCGTAAATGCTTTTAAAATGCAGATTTTGCAGGATTTTTCTATATTGTTTTATTCTTAAACGTGTGTGTGCATGTGTGTGTGTGTGTGCGTGTGTGTGTGTGTGCGTGTGTGCGTGTGAGGCCTACTTTTACTTACTTTGGAAAGTAGTGTTGGTTGGTAACTATGGCAACGAACAAAACTATACTTTGGGTTTGGGCTGCATCTTGCTTATTATGGGATGGCTGCTGTTTTCAAGTGAGCATTAAATAAATGCCGGTGTCTATTTGTTTATTTTTTATCGTCTCATTGGCGGGTAAAGCAGTTTCTCAATTCTGAGGCACGTTTTATTTTATTTTATTGTTTCTTTTTAGCATTGATCATTTTCCTATAATATCACTTCCTCAAGCGTTTTATTCCCCTTACACCACAGCAATTTACCATCTTTTTTATAAAAATAATTACAAATCAAACCATACTGTTTAACTGTTTATGTGTACATGCCTGTCATGTTGTCAGCTTGTCAAACGCAAAATGCAAAGTACTGTGTCCACTGACACTGGAGACTCCTTCCATAAACTGGCTAGTGTTAATAATAATGAATTTTAAAAATAAATAAATAAAACTCATCATAGAGCTGCTGTTACAATCCTACAAACAGATCTGTGCCGGCAACACAGCATAGGTCAATGATGGTAAAAAAAAAACAATGTATGTACTTATATGGAAGGAACAAGGAGGTCTGACATCAAACTGTGCAGTTGGGTTCAGGCAGGACTAAAGTTGTCTTTACTTTTGTAACATTCAAATTTTACCTATTTACATATGGGAATGTCGCAAAAATGTAGAACGCTCAAAATGAGCATATTATTATTATTATTATTATTATTATTATTATTATTATTATTATTATTATTATTATACAGGGTGGGTCATTTATATGGATACACCTTAATAAAATGGGAATGGTTGGTGATATTAACGTCCTGTTTGTGGCACATTAGTATATGTGAGGGGGCAAACTTTTCAAGATGGGCGGTGACCATGGTGGCCATTTGGAAGTCGGCCATCTTGGATTCAACTTTTGTTTTTTCAATAGGAAGAGGGTCATGTGACACATCAAACCTATTGGGAATTTCATAAGAAAAACAATAGTGTGCTTGGTTTTAACGTAACTTTATTCTTTCATGAGTTATTTACAAGTTTCTGACCACTTATAAAATGTGTTCAATGTGCTGCCCATTGTGATGGATTGTCAATGCAACCCTCTTCTCCCACTCTTCACACACTGATAGCAACACCGCAGGAGAAATGCCAGCACAGGCTTCCAGTGTCCGTAGTTTCAGGTGCTGCACATCTCGTATCAAATGGACCACCCTGTAGTTTTGGTCATAGATCCAGAAAACAACATTTTTTGCTTAGTCATGTTTGGGTATTAAAATGACATAATATTCACTTGAAAAAAAGTATTTCTCACCCTATCCCGAGCCCTAGACGTGTTTATTTAAAAAACAGCAAAACAAAGATAAAGTGTCCAGAACGCTCTGAGCTTTAAGCGGTCTACAGAACACTAATCCAAACTTTCTGACCAATCAGAATCGAGGAGCATTGTATTATTATAATAACATCTTAATCACAATAACTGATGCCTGTGGTTTACAATCAATAATATTGATTGTGGTTTGTATCATTTTTCTCAGCACAGATTGATTGATGATATAAATACACACACACTTGCAGAATCGCAAACTTGAAGTGCTATTTAGAGCAAATCTCAATTCATTCACTCTCAAGCAATACCTCAGACATGTTCTTTCATGACTTTTACAGGCTACAAAAAAACATGTTTCGTAAATATCACGGCCATATTTTTTGGTAAAACTGATTATCAACAAAGCGTGTCTGATATAATTGTATATTCACTTGGCGTTATTTATGGATTTGACAAGAAGATACAAAAGCTCAAAGATTCTCACAAGCTGTGGTTAATATTGCTGGTATGCAGGGATGCTAGAGGGCACCAGTCCATAAAAAAACCAGTGTATTTAAGACGGACTGAACAACTGAGACACAAATTATACATCGTAACGTTCCGGTGGAATGTTGTAGCCTGTAAAATGTGTCGTAAAAATCAGGCCTGTCTGTTTCTGTGCGAGGCGATGGCGCAAAAACTCTCTCTGCTGCCATCGGATGCTGGAATCTGCTCAACCCCACACCGCGATTTAACTCTCAAACTAGTCGGCTAGTGTCTACTCGACTCTGCCAAATGCAGCGCTCCGAACAGACGCAGATCTTTGTCACGCAGCTCCATCCTGCCGGCGAGTGTGATACGGTGGCACATCTGTCATGTAAGCCGTTTAAGTCGAGTGTGATAAAGGGATAGATTTGCATTTGCGTATTCGTCACCGGAGCCCAAATAAATCATATCAGCAAATGAGACAGTATAAAACAACAGATCGAGTCGGAGAAAAGAACTATTGAGCTGAAGAGCTATTTTAAAAACGAGAACAGACAGCTGAGAAGAGACGGCCGCGCTGTTGGTTTGATTTCTTCCATCATAAGCGACAATCAACCGAGTGCTGGCCTACAGTACGTCAGCGCTGTGAGCCGGGGAACGATACTCTAGCAGAACATATGGAGGAAAAAAGTCCATAGTCAGCAGTTCTGCGAGGATTCGAACCATTACCGCTTCTGTAACGGAACCTCTGTGGCATAAATGCATTTATAGACATGAGCTAATAACTAATGGTGAAGCAATAAAAAATTATTTTGTAGAATTACAAAATAATTCTACAAATACACTGTTATACATTGTTTGAGATTATACAGTATGGTGCGCCACTCTTACACTCACTCACTCTCTATACCGAATATCCTGTACAATATGTATATAACATATAGCAATAAACTTAGTATTAAAGTATTTATACAAGTTCTTCACTTCCTGAAGGGTGTCTACATTTTTGGCTATATACACTAAGTCCCCTACATACGAACACAATCTATTCCGAGAGCTCGTTCGTAAGTCTGATTTGTTTGTAAGTCCAGTGAACTGTCTAGGTACTAGTGTACTAACACAATTAGCTATGCTACATACATATATCACAGTATAGCGTTCTTTAGTATCATGCCGACGGTTGAACGATTCATGTTAAAAGAACAAGCAATGTCTGCGATCATTCCACCTCGCTCCATTCTCTCATTTATCTTCACTTTTGTCTCCATCATTATTGCGTGGCAGTAACAGCTTCATCACCGCTGCTTTTACGCTTGACAGGATCCTGGGCTTGGACTGCACTCCTGTACTCTATATAGTACACGACACCACAACCATATGGACATTTGTTTTAGCTGAATAGCTCAGATTGTTAATGCGATTGACAGATTAATAGTGAGATTGTTTCCAAGGAAGATGGGTTAGGTAGTCGGCTGATCCTAAACAAAATTTGATAAGAGGGGTGTTAGGGTTACTGTATCATGTTTCAGCACAAAACAAGCTCACACTGGCACTTTCACGGGATGAAAGAAAAAAAAATAGAATCTAAGCTCCATCAGTCGACTTTTCCTACTTTGCATCGCTGCCCATGTCACATTAGTACATAATCAGTATCCATAAACCTATAATTGGCCGCGTTTTCATTTCTGGGTGTCCTTGATCACGAGAGCATTAAAGCCGTCTCTCCTCTGCTTCCATTCATCCGTTCCCGGATTCTTTCTTCTTCTTTTCCTCTGGGCACATTAGCATGCGTCTGCACACTGCATACCTCCACTGAGCAGTTACAGACAGAGAGATGAAGAGATGGAGAGAGAGAGAGAGAGAGAGAGAGAGAAGACCGCAGGGCGCACACATGTGGGTCTTTCCCTTCCCGCATGCTGAGATAGACAGAGATTTTCTTTTAAATGGCGTACGGAGACACCTGTCCCGTCTCACCCCCCTCCCTTCCTTCAAAGGAGGTGTTCAGCTCAATGCTGTCAATCTTTCAGCATCTCAACATGTGGCACAAGCAAACTACTCAGTGACGCATAGAGATAAAACGCACACGGGTCTGGACTCGTACGCAGCAAATAAAAATGAGATGTGGGCTTCAGGGGAACCGTTTGTGCCTGGGTCTAGACAACACAGTATCCGATTTTCAATAACAAAAAAAATAAAAAAACGCAAGCTGGGTCTATTATATAATGCTGAAATGTTTGACGTTGTCAGAAAAGATTTTTTCTTTTGTATTTGGAAATCAAAAACTATTTAAAATATAAAGAAAATAAAATTTTTGTTTTATTGAATTTAATCCCAAATGTGAAATAGAATTTTAATGTTTGTTTGGACATTACATTATTTTTATAACCATATGCCGTGTTTATGATATTTTAAAAAGAAGAATAAGAAAAAAATAAGTATTTTTTGTAATTATTATTAAATAAGGTATTTTCATGAAATCAAAAGAACAAAAAAATCCAATTGAGGGGGATTGTTGTGTTTTTTTCTTCATATTTTATAAAAAGCCTAAAAAAAATTWAAAAAAAAAAAACATTTTCATATCTTTAGTAAAATATTGTACATGTAAGTTTATAACTGTTTTCTTTTTGTATGTTTATACTGTGTAGTTAAAGTTATAGATGCATTGGGCAGAAAATTTACATTTTAGTAAAACACCATCAACAATTTGTCTTGTTTTGCAGGAAAACAAAATGTAGACATAATCCCATTGCATACAAAGTTAATAACTTTAGTTTGTTTATCAGATTTTATTTTTTAAAAAGCCTAAGATTAAAATTTTAAATAGCCATTTTCTTTTTTTTTTTTTTTGGTAAAATATTGTACACATATAGTTATAGTTATATCAAGACGCATTAGACAGAAAAATTTTATTTTTGGTAAAACACTAGCAAAGTCTAGTCTAGTCTTGTTTTGCATAAAAAAAATAATCCCATTGTATACAGAGTGGATTGCTGTATTGGGAATCTATGCAGGATGCTACATTCAGAAAGACCAATCAAGACTCAATCTTTTGCACAGGATAGTCTAGTCAAATCCCACTGAAATTGTCCAAGGAATCCAATGTATGATACTTTCTTTGTCATACAAAGCATAAAGTATACGTTTCCAGGTGTGTTATGCAGAAATATATACAATAGCAGCTCGGTCCTGATGGGATTCAGCTTCAGGTGATCTGTGATGAAGCGTCAATATCTAAGTTCCAGCCAGGGTTTCTTGTCGGAAGGACAGGCTGATTTGCAGCCATCAACATAACTACTTGGAAATAATTTTTTTTTTTTCACGTTCCACAATCTCTCAAGATGTCAAGAATTATTGCAAATGATACATGGGCTCTAACAAGGCTTGCCAGTCGTTATTTCCGACAGCTCAGGGTGTCATGGTCTTAATCCCTGCAGCCAAGATCTAATACGAACCCATTTATCATCCATTACGCAATTTACCACTTAACCCTAAAACAGTCAGTTCGGCGTCTGCTGGTTGCTTGGTTGGTTTTGCTCGGGCTCTAACAAGCTCATCAGACGTTCAGAGCTCATCAGACGAGAGCACTGTTAAGCTAAATTGTCATTTATTCATCATTAGTAAAGGCTTTATGCTGGTCAGGGTTGCACTGGCGCTTTTCGTTTTTATGCTTATAAAATCATAAGACAAGCAGACGGACTGCTGGGATGAAGCACTGTATTTGTGCTACAGCACAATTCAAGCTTGTTTAAGCTCTTCCAGTCACAAAAAAAAAAAAAAAACGCACAACCTTTATTGCCGAACTCCGTCTAGTGAGCGAGGAAGCGGATCTGCTGCTTGGTATGCTAGTGAGGACACGCGGGCGTGGGACACGACAAACAAATTAAACAAATGAGAGTGATTAAAACAGCTGGATCCACAAATTGCATGACCAATCCGGGCAATTATAGAGCCAACACATGCAATCACCGCAAATGAGATACACCCACTTTGGCAGCGCTCAGATGTTGTATTAATTTGAGCCGTCTGCAGGCAATTTATAGCACGTTGAATTAGCAGGCGGGTCCCCTGTGTCCTCAGTGCTGTGGAGCGGCTGTCATCACGTTGTGGGCTCAAATTTCTAATGTGATTCCGAGTACAGTTTAATCTGGTGAAATGCAAAGCTTCATCTGGTTATTGATYATTTAATAATAGTTACCGTTTTTTTTTTTTTTTAATGTTATTATTTTAGTTACGATGTTGCTGACATGCTAAAGAAGTCTGTCTTTCCAGTAAATATGTGCGTCTAACTCTCGTGTTAGTGTGATTTAGTGTGTTGTGTAACAAAACCTCGCCGTTTCGCAGACCGCTAATAAGCGAATTTGTAATTAGCGCTAACGACAGTCAGTTCCTGAGATTGGCTCCAGAGCCATGACGACCCTTACTAGGATAAAACGCTAGCACAACATGAACAAATAAACGGCATTAATTGCAAGCTTTGCACCGGATACAGTATATACCATAGAACACGTGTGAAAAAGCATGTTACATTAAGCATGTTTTGTAAGCATGTTACAAAAAGCATGTCACAAACCATAGCAATCAAAAGGTAGCGGCTCAAACACCTAGTGCACATTCCCAGCATGCCTTTTTCCATCGTTGTTGTGCGTTGTCATGGACAGGAAACAGTAGTTTTGGAAACATTAGTGAGGGAAAATACGAACATTTATCAAACTGACCTGTATTTGTGGAGGCAGGGAAAAAATATGAACCAATAATATGTTACTCCAAACCAGTCGTAGATAATGTGACTGGACTGGATGTACTTTTCCGCTGATAAATATGTCACATTACTGAAAAAAACAGAGTTTTTCTAGTTGTCTTCATTGCTGCAACTGAGAAAATGTTTAACACAGAAAATGTTAAGACGCACGGCTTTGAATATGTATTGACCACAAAATATGACAACTCAAGGGGGGTGAATACTTATGCAACCCAACCATTTTTCTTTTTTGTTATTTATTTTTTTAATGAAAAACTTTTTTTTTTTTTTAAATACATGCCAACTATGGTGTCAAGTTAAGCCTGATCAGAAGCCTAGAACCAAAAGTTTTGATTCTACATTTTTGGAAAATCAGATCTTTAACTTCCATGAATTTTCTACATATATATACATATATATACTTTTCTACATATATATATATATATATAACCACTGTACATATATATACTCGCACCTGTACGCTATCTCCACACACACACACACACACACACACACACACACACACACACACACACCTGCCATTAGGGGGATCCTCAAGCAGGTCCTCCAAAAAGATGAAGGTCTTTGTACCTCTGTTCATAAACAATGTTTATCTGGTTGTGTTGTCATCATTTTTAGCACTGTATTCCTGCGTTAGCTAAAGCGACTGTCTCGGTCAGTGAGACATCCGCTGCTAAGTAGTGATCAGAACATGTGGGTTAAGTAATATTCGAATAAAACATCAAACTTGTGCTCCAGACGACTCACCTTTCAGGAGCCACTCGCACATCTGCAGCTCCATATATCAGCGAGGCCTGTGCATTCCACCGAGCCTGAACTCTGTGTGATTTGTGTGCTTCCCTCCTTTTTCTTCTTCTTTTTTCCCCCCCTTTTTAATTACATTCTCATCTGAGATCTAAACGGCTAAAAAGCGCCGCCTCTTAAATCAATCTCGCGGCCCCGGGACGTTACGGCTGTATCCCATCCCTCTCTGCAGCTCTCTCGCTGCGAACTTGGACGGCGGATATATTGTCCCGTGCTAACAGATGGGCCGGTCCTGCAGCCAGAGATGCATAAAAGTGTTTAATAAATGTAATACAACCTATGTAGTTTGGAAGGAACGGATGTAAAGCAGAACCAGGTGTGCGAGCGAGGATGTTGCCGCCGCCGCCGCCGCCGCACAGGGTCCTGTCGAATATTGGACACGTTGCGAGGATCCGGCCTCATTTCTTCAGAAAGTGGACTTCAGCCATGCGTTAGATATGATTCTGTGACTTATTACGTTTTTTTTTTTTTCTTCTTTACACACTCACACTTCAGCGGGGAACAATAAAAGGAAGCAGGTGAGGTTGGAATGCGGGGTCTTTGGACGGTTTTTAATGCCACTCCAGAGGCAGTGAAACACAGTGCAGGCTTCAGAAGGCAGTACATGAATATGATTGACAAATTGTCAAATTAGGGATAGGGGTCGTGACCCTGTGCGCAGCACGCTCACTGCAATGAGGTTGTTTCGTTTTTATTAAACCTAAAAATAGGTTGTAGGTGTAGGCTGTAGGCTGTAGGTGTCGGGGTCAGGTTTCGGTCTGAATAACACAAGACAGGGGGCAGCTTGGGGAAACATTCACATCGGACACTTTTCCGCTTTGTCAGCCGAGATGCGTTGTCTTATACTAGCAAGTAATGTGAAAGTGTGTTTATTTATGCGATGAGGTTTTCTGTAAGTAGGTATTTATTTACCACTTATGGAAAGAGTCTCCAGTGTCAGTGCCTTGTAACAGGATGGYCTCCTAAGCGTCACCCACAATGTCTGGAGATGAAAAGTATCAAGAAGCTGACAGTTACACAGACGACAATATATTCCAAATTGGACTAAAACACGGAATTGTGAATTATTCCAAAAAAACATCCAAGAAAGAAAACAAACAAACAAACAAAAAACAAACAAACAAACATACTGTACACACCCTCTTTCTGGAAATCCACAAAGTCTAGATGGTCTCCTTATCCTTTATTAGGATACAAATTTGTATATAATATATGCAAAATAAACAGAATTCTGTTATGCAATCCATACATGTCACTTTTATATACAGTGGAACCTTGGATTACGAGCATAATTTGTTCTGGAAGTGGGCTCGTATTCCAAAACACTCGTAAACCAAATCATCATTTCCCATAAGAAATAAGAAATTCGTTCCACAGCCCCAAAAAATAAATACATAAAAATAATTAATACAATCTATAAAATGAAAATAAAACAAATTAATCTGCACTTTACCTTTAAAAAAAGTACAAATAAATCCTGACAGATAAGTGTTTCCGTTGGTGCGCGCAGGCGCTGTGTGTGTGTGTGTGTGTGTGTGTGTTTGTGTGTGGAATTAGCCCCTTCCCTCGCCTCGTTTTACACAGTAACACTCCTCCTCCCTCTCCCCACCTCGCTTTTTAAGATTCACAACAAACACACACACAATGGAAACACTGTTTTAACAGGAAAAAAAGAAATCTCTCTTAGACTGGCGTGAGCGTATATTAACAGACTCACTTTTTAAGTTTCACAACAAGCGCATAAACACAGAGAGAGAGTGACGCTTGGTGTCAAAATAAGAGTCGCATGTGTGAAGCATGATACTCGGCGCTCGTAAACTAATACTTGCTCGGTTTCCGTATAAAAAATTATTAAAAATGTTTGCTCGGTTTGCGGAACACTTGTAAACCACGTTACTCGCAATCCGAGGTTCCACTGTACATTATTACTAAATATAAGACTTTTACCAGAGTAAACTATAGTGCATACCATAACACATACCATAGCATTACCATTTTGTATCAGTCGTTACCACAGGACTGTATAGCACACCAGGGAAGGTACTATGGTAGTCCTCTGAGTCCTGTAGTAGTACTATGGTGCTTCAGTACTTCAATACTTTTGGTAAATACCGTTGAACTTATTGGGCACCACAATGGCTACTAAAGTTCTCTTATGATTTGTTTGTACATACTGTACTGTACTACATAAGATATGTGAGTTATACTGTATATCAGGGCAGGTGTARCTCAGTGGTTAAGGCATTGGCCTACTGATCAGAAGATCCCATGTTCAAACCCCAACACCACCAATTTGCCACAGTGGGGCCCTTGAGCAAGGCCCTTATCCCAGATGTGTAATGAATTAAAAATGTAAGTTTCTCTGGATAAGGGCGCCAGCCAAATGGCATAAATGTAGTACATACTGTACTAGTGATATGATCCACTGTAGCACAGRCAGAACCAATTTGTTGTATGTAATATTAAAAGTTCCAACACACACTGTGGTATGTAATCAATCCTACATACATATAATGGTACCATACTATATAACATACATCCCCGGTACATCTACAGTACATAGTACAGTACTACAAAGTATGTACAATAGTGTAGTACAAGTACTATATCATCAAATAAGAAAAAAAACACCATGCCATGTCAAACTACTATGGTGGCTAGCCTATAGCATTGTAGCATTTCTAATGGAATCACAGTGAGCTGGCAGACTTGTAGAAAATTCAGCCAAAGTTCTGACACCCTTTTCCCAAACTCCATATTAGAAGTCCAGAGTGTCTTTTGTAGTCTTAGCCAATGATTTTAGCAGTAATAGTTAGATAGATGGTCTACTTTATTAATTGTTAATCATWTATTATCAATTGTCATGTCACTGTCATGACTTTTTTCTTTTTCTTCTTTGTCCCCAACCTCATGACCCGGCTCTGTGCTTTATCTCTAAAGCTTTTACAGCAAAAGTTTTCAGCATTTTGAAGGTCCGGTGTGACCTATTTTTTAAAGCCAGCCGTAGGATTCCATGCAGAACGTGCGCTGGCAGTTGAGAAAAATTGCATAATGTGAAAGCAGCCTCATATACTTCATGATGAATGACTGAATAAAAATGTCAGCGGTTTTTCACAGGATTTACAGAAACAGTTTTGGGTAAGATAGACTTCCATTACTTTTACGTACAGTACACTAGTCGTGTTGTTCAGATATGTAGTCCAAATATAAAAGAAAAAAAAAWTTGTCAGACATCAAAGACTGCGTTTGTCTAAAAGTGGAAAAAGTGTAGGAATGTGATTCGCACTTCAAGCTAAATGTTCATCTTCACCGATGCACAGAATGGATTGTAAGTTGTTGCATCATAGCATTAAATGTAGATATACACGTCAACCAGGTAACAACCCGCACCAGATACGTGCTGTTTTTTCCGCCTGGTTTCATTCATCATCTTTGTCCGTATCTCATAAGACGCTCTTTCTTCCCCCCACAAAGACGTTCCTCCAGCTGTTCATCGGTGCATGAGACGAGGCCTTGACTCAAAATGGCGAAGAGGACGGCTCCTCCTCGTTTTAAACTGTCCAAAACACATTTTATACGACCTCATATTTCACAGCACTGAAGCCATTTTCTTGCGGAGATACACTCCAGATAAGAGTTATAATCTCCACGTGATGGATGGGCCGAGCTCGTGCCTCTGACTCCGGCATGTACGCACGTCACGGCAGAGCGAAAGAAAATGGGAGAGCATGTGTGTTTGGTTAACGTGGACTTGTCGAGCGGCTGGTGCGCGCATGTGTGTGTGTCTGTATGTGTGTGTCTATATGCTTATTCAAATGAAGCACTTATCTGCACTTCAGTGTCCCCACTTGAGCAGAACATGAGATTCTGCCAATAGCAGTCACTACATCCACTGACCTGTGTGTGTTTGTGTGTGTGTGTGCGTGTGTGTGTGATATACTGGCAAGCAGCAATCACACTAGCTGTCTGCAGGTATTTAACATAAGGATTAAAACACTTGAAGGTGTGCTGTTCTAGGAAAATAATCAACGAGAGTTTGATGCAATGATATGGAATTCCTGTCATTATCTAAAGCTGATTACTCACTCACTCATCGTCTACACCGCTTAATCACAGGGGGCCAGGAGCCTATCCGAGGAGACTCCAGGGGCACAAGGCACAGGGGTACACTCTGGACAGGGTGCCAATCCATCCCAAATCCGGCCAATTTGGGAACGCCAATTAGCCTAACCTACATGTCTTTGGACTGTGGGAGGAAACCGGAGTACCCGGAGGAAACCCACCAAGCACGGGGAGAACGTGTGCACAAAGACGGGAATCGAACCCGGACCCTGGAGGTGCAAGGCGACAGTGCTAAGCACTACACCACCGTGCCGCCTTCATAGCTCAATATATTCCTATAACAGGACAGGTTTTGATAACGTGTTAAGTAATCAAGTAATTTCAAGTGTTTTATCACTCTTATACAGTACCAGTTCAATTTGCCAACTTTTATGTAATAAAGAATCGAATGACATGACTGCCTCTGCAAGGAGGTTATTGTAGGTTTTGGCTAAGATTAGGCCTTTTACAACAATACACATTCATGTAAGAACTAAATATACAGGTGTAAATTTATGGCAAAATGAATCCACCAAAAGGTGTTAATTTTTTCTTTTCTTTTTTTTTTTTTTAATAAGAAGTAAGGTTTTTGAACATTTGTACAATATTAATACTTTGTTGGCAGTACTGGCTGTTACTCACCTAGACAGAGAATCAGAGGATTGTTCTCAACAGGCTCAGTCAAGTCAAGTCATGTCAAGTCAAGTAGGTTTTATTGTCATTTCAACCATATACAGTTCAGTACACAGTGAAGCGAGACGACGTTCCTCCAGGACCAAGGTGCTACGTGCAACATAAATTAACAACATAAATTAACAAAATTAACTAGCTAACTAAGGAACCTAATTAGCCGGCTAACTGAGACCATTTTTAAGTTAACAGAGAACTATCCAGAGAAGTCCTGTACAAAAGAGACAACATAAAGTTACATAAATCATTTAACATAAAACATTTTGCTACACACAGTTTAATTTATATATATGTGTGTGTATATA
>QMIH01000414.1:176463-190903 GCA_003987875.1 Clarias batrachus | reverse complement strand
TTTATTTATTTTAATTGATTATTATGGCTAGGAAGAAATATGAAATAAATAAAATACAGAAAAAAAGAAAGTAAACGAATCACTTGGAATTAGACATAATTTGCAGCACTGCATAAGACCAGATTGATTGAAAAAAATATTTATTCAAAATGCATAAAATCACCCAACCCCTATCATCCAAACTGATGTCTTATATAAACTTTCCAACTTAACATCTCGTCTTTGCATGATCTTCATGCTTGCATTTTTTTATCAATTCTATATATTATAAAGAGCCTTAGTCACGTGACTAAGTCAGCTTTTCTCTTGCATTATTTGCATATTCATCATTAAAATTGTGGCGGGACCTGTCATGTTATATAAATTGCTTTAACTACCTAACTTAATAAATTAATTAATAAATGTTTTCAGCAGTGTTGAAACAGTCGGCAATTTAAGCTTCAGGGGAAAATAGAAGATGAATCCCTTAATACAATAAGGCTACGGCTCAGGCGCATGCGTAGAACGCGATTAGCGCTAATCGCGCGCACCTGGAGCTGAAGTCAGGTAGTTAGCGCACGCGCTGATCGGAACCTGTTTAAGCAAACGCCTCAGAGTGAGAAACCCGCGAAAAGTGTGTACGTTTAATGTTTGTTGATTTATTTACTAACCTAAAACTTTTAATGTTGTTGTTTAGTGTGCTTACTAGTCTGTTTGGAGGAATTATGACAGAAATCAGGACTTTTGTTTTATATTAAAGCAGATATTCATAACGGCAGCTGCGTACATGTACAGTATATGTGTGTAAATGTTAGTTTGTAATAGCTTCTCATACATTCTTATCAATATTACAAGTTTTTTAAGCATTCAGTTCCTTTAAATATTAAGTTCTTGTCTGGAGATATAATTATGCTTTAAATCATCTTTTGGTGATTTAAATCATCTTTATTAGGAAGAATCTGTATTTTCTCTCAATAATTCTGTCTTKCACTTTCTGAGGGGTCCAAACAGGAGTCATATGAAGGTTTTTTTCTTCTTCTTGAAATTAAATTCTATTATGAATAGTGGTAATCACTGTGGCTTTGCACCTGCAGGGTCTGGGTTTGATTCCCCAGGTAATCCGGTTTCCTCCCATCGTCCAAAGAGATGCAGACTAGGCTAAGTGTGTGCGAGCCCTGTGATTTTTAATACATTAAAAAAAAAAAAATTTTTTTTAATTTTATCTGTACGTTGGTCAGAACTCGCTCTTTTAATATCTCATGGTGGAGGAGCCGAAACCAGTCTCAGAAAAAAAATGTCTGTCCGTCTGTCCAGACAGATTGTCACAGCATCATTCAAATCTGATGCTGGATAGAATTGAATTTATAGAATTTTTTTGCAATACTTACTGTACAAACACCTTCACCAATAGATATTAATTGGAAAAGCTAAACTGAATATTTTACTGGGATTAGATCATATTTTCCACATATTTTCAGTGTTAAGTGAATTTTAACACGCTGGAGTTCTTCTACTTTTTCGATTTCTCATCTGTGATTCACGCTCCGATTACCGAACAGGGAGTGTATTTGGCTGATGTCGAAAGAAGTCCAAATTGGTTTAAACAAACCATAAGCTACTCACTCTTACAAAATTTTATTTTGTATTAATAAGTACAGAAAGACAGACTGACATGTATGTGCGCTTTAACCTAAATTATTACATTAAAGCTGATGAGCTTATTTTTAGCTTTAAACTTTATAAACTATTTCTACACACTGGTTAAACCGTCAACAATAGTACTTATACTAATACAGGATAAAGACATAGAGATGACGATGAGTGAGTGAGTGAGTAAACTACATTCTCTCAGTCTGTTTGAGGCTCATGACTGTTAGGAAGTGGTGTGTTGGGCAACAGGGTGGCTTTTCAAAAGTCCCACCTCATTTGCGTATGTGAAACAGGAATGAAATCTTCTTGTTTACAATTTCTCTTAGATTTTCTCTCTCTCTCTCAGGCTGCTTTGTGAATGAAAAGACATTCTGCAGATTAGCCTATTGATATACTCTCTCTCTCTCTCTCTCTTTCTGTTTCTCTCCTTGACAAACCAAACCTCAGAGACTTCAACAGCTCCTCCAGTCCGCTCCAGGAAAGTTAGAAACAAAGCCCAGAGATGGAGAGACGTCCTCTGCTTTCACACACACACACACACACTCACACACAGTCACATGCAGGGGTATTTGTTCTCAAAAGCAGATTAAGTAAATGGCGAGCATCTAATTGGGCTGTTTGGATGGAAATGTGTAGCAGTGGTCCACTCTGAAATATCATTATGTTGTAACTAGTGGTACAGGAACTAATTTGAGGGCCGGTGTTGTATTATCATGCTATTATCTCTGGCAGAGCCTGGAGGGGTTGTGACGACACCGGTTGCTAGAAGGTCGGTTTACTGAGGACTCGTTTGCATATTCATGGTGCCGTCATGATCATTTGCATATCAAAACCCAACTTCCTGCAAACACTCCTAATGCAAAGTGTCTCAGAAGTCTCTGTACATAGAGCAAAGTGACATTTTTTTTAAACACAAAAAGTCTTTAAACATTTTTCATACTTCTTTTTTTTTCCCCACAGATAGCCTTTATAAATGGAAATCATCCAGAACAAAGTTCATTAAAAGCGTACAGGTTGCCCTGTACAGTGCAGTACCAGACTCACAGTTCACTTAATTTTGTTTATTCCTTTTTTTTCTTTTTGGGGGTTAAGCAAACAAGTTCTCCCATAGTTCTTATTGACCTTTTGGCATATTTGGAGGCTCTCATATGGCTGGTATATTTATCACTTTAGTGATTCCTCTAGTCAAACAACTTCTGATCCAACTTCAGTGTCAAACCACCTGTTTATTAATGCATATTAATAAAGTTCTATTAACCTGTATGACCAGCAGCTGTGAAGTAGCTGAACAGCCTTACAGTATATATATTTTTTTTATATTAATGAGTATATTGACTAGAGCAAATCAATTTTAGTGGAAAATCTGCAAAGTTGTCCTTATAGCTAAAAATATGTACCAGTTCAAGAGTCCTGAATGGTTAAAGTTATTGCAAAGGGGTGTGGTTAGTTGTTATAACTTAAAATATATATGTAAAGTTAAGATGTTTGTTTTTTCTTACATTTTCTGACCCATTCAACAATTGTTAAAATAGAAGAAAAAAAACCTCAAAATCTAGTCATTGAGCAACATGTTCGTTTGCTTCAACTTTTGAAATTATTAAAATAACCCTGTCTATTTAAAAAAAAAATTCAGGGCCTAAGTCTTAATGATTTGGGTTGCACGATTTGCACTGCAATGTTTGTTTAACTATTAAATGTACCACTTTGTATTCAAATGTATTCAAATTCAATATTTATTAACTGTCACAAATGACCTCATTAAAAGAATATTTGCCAATATTTATTAGCTTAAAAGTATTAAACAATAAACGAATTCTTAAATTATTGAAAGCCTTGCATAAATTTCCGACTGTGTGTATATTGCCTGTAATATATTTGCGACCTGTTGTGATTTAAATAATCGCTCAGATTTATACTGCGATTTATGATTTTTATGCAATTAATTGTGCAGCCCTAGGAATGATTTTWAAAAAGTTTATTCACTTGGCCTTATAAATGTGTTTAAGGAATGTTAAAATATGCATCTATACAAACTATTCCTGTTTTTTGTTGTTGTTGGGGTTTTTGTGTGTGTGTGATGGACAGATTTTCTTTCACCGGTTCCAGTTTCTTGGAGAAAGAAATGAATTAAGACAAATAACAGAAAGTATGTTACATGTTTCTCTTTGCACTGTTTCCTCTGTTAGWCTTTTGCCAGGACGGAGGAAGTCATTTCAATTTGGAGTCGTCGCAGATTCGAGATCTGACTTTGGGTTCAGCTCAGCGATGGAAGGCTTGGTGTAGGAAAATCCTGTTTACTCTGGTAATGTAAATGCTCTGTGTGGGTAAGTGTAAAATGTTTTATGTGGACTTTATTCTTAGATGGTGATTCCAAGATGGGTTTAGTTCATTTAAGGTTGGGAAGCTTAGCATTTTAATGTGGTGACCCTTATGGGTGACAGCAGAGCAGCAGAGATTACCTCTATATATACAGGTATTAAACACCACCACCAATATCTGAGTAGCTTTTATTGGTTCACTTTTTTGTGGCCTGCCTGTGAAGCGTAGGTGACACACAGACATTACTATCCTTCATCTTGTGTCGTCTGTCATCGGTTTTCATCATASTTTTCTTCTATCCACAGTCCCTACTAAACTGTTCATGGGAATTTGATCAAACCTTCACAGAGCCTCTATTAGGAATCACAGATCAAGTTGTATTGAAATTTTGTATTGCGAAACACATTTTTCCATAGGAAATACTGTAAATGCAGATTATCCGTTCCAGCCATTCAAAAATATTACCAATATTAGCATGTTCCAACACTATAAACACTATATTTGTACATATAAAAACAATCAAAACATTTAAATGAAGTAAACACAATCAAGACATGTAAATAAATKAAATTAAATAGACATTAAACCTCACTTAACTTATGATTCCTCTTGGAACTGGCTGCTTTAAAAAAAAAAGAAAAAACTGAAAGTTTTCACAAAATGCAAAAAAAAAAAACACACACACACAAAGAAAATATACCTTTCCTGTGACACGAACAAGTTTTGAACAGCTCCCGGATATACAGGCAACTCAGCCGCCACTCAGTTCGGCTCAGTTTATTCGCTCGTATGCTGGAAATGCTTCAGATTCCGAAGCAAATTTCTTGCAAAGTTTCAGTTCTTAGCGCAGTAATTCGTATTTCAAGGTACCATTGTTTTTGTTTGTTTGTTTGTTTGTTTGTTTGTTTAAACAGTAAGCCCATTAAAAATAATAATAATAATAATAATAATAATAATAATAAAAAAGATAGGAGACAAATACTTCCATGCCAACCTAAATTTATTTAAATGAGAATATAGTTTAGAGCTAAATTATTTAGCTTCTTCTTCTAAATCTTTTGAAAGATTTAACGCCATATTTTGATGTTATACAGTATGTGATGTCTTATTGGTCAGCTTGTAGCTTTTGGCTTTCTGTATGTAATTAGCAATAATTAGCTTTGTTTCTCCAGGAAAGATTGAAATGAGCAAACCGCAGCCTTTCAAGTAAAAGGAAAAGTGCAAAAAAAAAAAAAAATGTGAGGCTGTTTTTTTGGCAAAACTATGAATTAAGGTCATGTTGGTTTGATTCTTGGATTCATGAGTCAAGGTGCAAGAGCCTTTAGGGGTACATTAAGAAACCATTAAGCTCAAATGGTGTACTGATGAGTAACTGATCAACGAGTGCGGTGCAGTGAAGGTGAGACTAAGTCACTCATTTGTTCCAGTATTGCTTTATAAGTGAGATGTATTTTCTTGGTGGGTTTAATGATTTCATGAAAGTCAGGCGTTTTCCCACAATCCATTGGTTCGAAATACTCCCTCTTCTCCATAGGAACCCAGAAAAGGCTGAGTAGTCAATAATGACTCCCACTCACAGCGCTTAACACTGATTAAATGAATGTTCCGCCTCATAGTGAAGTTAAAGATTGGACGCAAAGGTGTAATGGTTAATGAGGTGAACTTTCAATTAGTTGTATATTAATTATCCTTGAGCGAGGACGTGAAATTAAGCCAAATCTTTAAAGCTTTTTTGTTGTTGTTGTTTTYGGTCAGCATGCAGTTCTGAGCTGGCAAGATATCACTTCTCTTGAGAGTAAAAAATTAATTGCGTTTTTTTTTTTTTTTTTTTCATGAATTAGCAATGACTGACGCTCAAAGTGGACACTCCAGGTTTTATGTGTCATCCATTCTTTGGTGGCCTAATTGGAACATTTACCATAACATTTACACATTCATTGATGGAAGCTCAAGGCCCGAGTTTCAAGGTGTCATGTCCTATGATATTTAATGAAATGCAATCCAGACGCATGATGGCTAGCGGTCTTACCTTTAAATATGGCTGCCTTTTAAATATGGATGGGCGTCCTGGCTTCAATGACACCCGGCACGCGTCCTTTTAAAAAAAAAAAAGAAAAAAAAAAGTGAAATCCGGCAGATGGATGATCCACTTTGGAGCATGAATGCAGGGGTGTGTCCAGCCCACTGCTCTGTACTAGAATGAACATGACTCTGCACACGCCAGGTGTCAAGGTTAAAAACCCTCAGGCGGACAGTAAGCTAATACGAGGAAGCGCATGGTTTATGGCGTTGTGTTCAACCAGGTGTCAAACGAGTCTATGCAGAGAGGACAGAACCTCCATCAGGGTATATTATGTGGGCTTTTATGTGCTTGATTGCTGCCACGCGTCCAAGATCGGGTGAATAAAAACCAGGTGACACTCTGAGGTGCTGAAACAAAAGGCGCTGCTCTGGTCAAGGGTGCTCTTCAGATGTCAAACGACCTGAATATAGAGGCATTTAAAAAAAGAAAGAAAGAAAGAAAAAAAGATCACTATTAATGAGTAAGCAGGTGTACACCATTTGTCATTAATACAAGTCCAAAGACAATAAACTTCAGCTCAATTTCATTTTTTTATAGCAAGTTCAGAATCTAATCTTTGATTCCTAATGAAACTGCTGCRACTCCAGGATGAGGGGTTGTGTGACACTGAACAGTACGATTATAGATTGTTATAGGTGTATTCAGGTGCAGAAGAGTAAAGACAGTGTATTGAATGAATGGCATATCTCTTTGTATTTTTATCATCACACGGGTATAAATTTATAGCATGATGTGAGAGTGATACAGCACATGGGCATTCGAACAAGAGGGACTTTACACTSTTTTTGGTGAATGCAAATCATCAGACTATCTAGGTCTAGGTGAGGCCATTCACGGTAGTAGAAGAAATAGTCAGAAGTGCAGAAGCTCCAGAGWGTCCTGCTGGTCTGGGGAGAAGACGGGAAAAAGCTTTTATGGCTTTTTTCCTCCCTGGTGAAGCCCTTAACTCTCAAAGCATTTTAGAAATTATTTGTTTTGCTGTTGTTTTTGTTGTTGTTGTTTTAAATGAACATATAAGGCGCTCAGGATTGTGCAGTGACACACAWTTTTTTTTTCAGCACAAAATGACCTGAATTGTAGTTCATTTTAGTAGTTCACAACTACAGTATACTGTACAAACATGCCTGAGTAAATCTTTTTTTTTTTAAAGCGTCACACAGGCGAACAAACGGCACAGATACAGTACACGCAATCACATGTTTTAGTTGTTGTTTCTATAAAAACAAAAAAAAAATTGCTAATTTGGGAGTCCTAAATTTCTGTGATGTCATTTCCATATTCCAGTAATAATAAAAATTACCCTTTATAAAAGTAATGATAACTTTTTATTCTACCTGACATATCTGAAAACGTAAATACACAGTTTGAAGTGTGAAGCCTCCCTGTTAACACACACCAGCAAGGCTACAATACCACAGTAATATCCGTGACTCTCGGGTTTTAAGGCTTTGAAACAAAGCAAGTTGAAAAATTTGCTTTGAATAAAGCTGAGTATTTAAAGACGATGAGAAGTAGAAGTACTTTAAACTATCTTATCTGTTCAGAATCGCCACAACAAAACTATGCAACTCCATCAGACTTTATCATACATACTGTAGCCAAACTGTACATTCATTACTGATGTTTAAGCATTAAAACTTAATCGTTGTTCAGTCGTCATGGCTGCRTATCTACTGACTGTCGGACTGATGAGCTGGTAATCTGTGACTTCTTAATTTTAATGAAGTGGGCTCACTTCTGTCTAAATCCTCCCGTCTGCTCGACACCTCGACACCGAGTGCCTTGCTCCCCGCCATGTMCCTACTCTGTATCTACTGCCGCTTTACCCGTTCTCTGTTTTTCCGCATAGTCATGTGCGTACGGGCCGGCATACTMCCCCGGAGCGATGAAACACGATCCGCCTTTCTGACACAAATGTTTTCTCACCCTGTCCCGTAATTGGAGTTATTCCTAAGGGAAGAATTCCAGGTTTGTGAGGTGTTGTGAAAAAGCTCGTTTGGCAGACGAACTGCGTGTTAACAGCAATAGGAGTCGATGCTCAAACCCTGCATCCTTCCTCGATCTTTTCATCGAGACTCCGATAACTAGACGTGGATGACACAATTATTTTATGACTAATGATCTGTCCATGGCGTTTCTCAGCCAACTTTGTTTAATTAAGGAAGTGTTTGTAGAATTTTTATTTGGATGGGTGAGATACTGTACTGTATGTGAAGACTGAGAAATGAGAAAATTCGGATCACACGTTGGCAAGAGCGTCCTGGATATTTGAGGAGCGATACTAGGCCAAGTTGCAGCTAACCACTCTTAATATGATTACTCGACATGTTAAAAGCCATTTCCTTACTTTTTAACAAACTGAAAAAGCCTGAATGTGTGCATGACTGCATTTTGTAATCAAAGTGACCTTGTGGATTTAGTTTGAGAGCGTAAACATGCAGTATGATCGCCTAGCTGATGCAGTTGCGACGCAATTGTAGAGGGCGGCCCATTTATATGGATACACCTTAATAAAATGGGAATGGTTGGTGATATTAACGTCCTGTCTGTGGCACATTAGTATATGTGAGGGGGCAAACTTTTCAAGATGGATGGTGACCATGGTGGCCATTTGGAAGTCGGCCATCTTGGATCCAACTTTTGTTGGGTTAGTGTCAGACCAGTTGAATGGCCCCCAAGGTCTCCCAATCTGACCCCCTTAGAGGGGCACACCATTGTTTTTCTTGTGAAATTCCCAATAAGTTTGATGTGTCACATGACCTTCTTCCTATTGAAAAAAACAAAAGTTGGATCCAAGATGGCCGACTTCCAAATGGCCACCATGGTCACCACCCATCTTAAAAAGTTACCCCCCAACACATATACTAATGTGCCACAAACAGGACGTTTTAACAAAACCATTTTATTAAGGTGTATCCATATAAATGGCCCACCCTGTAGAATGTGAGCTTATGCTAGTTTGACTGTGTCTGAGGATCAGCTAGTCAGCATGTAGCCATTAAGGCATTTATGCGGATGATGAGGTACTGTGACGGCAGAACATTTTTCATATACGTTGGTAAATTCCTAGGCTCGTATGCATATTGATGACTTTACATTATAAGCTGCACATCTATGAGTTCGGACATATTGACAAATCTCGTTATGGCATCACACTTAAAAGCTCTTAATTACTCACTCACTCATCATCTATACCGCTTAATCCTGTATTCAGGGTCACGAGGRGCCTGGAGCCTATCCCAGGAGACTTAGGGCACAWGGYGGGGTACACCCTGGACAGGGTGCCAATCACTCACACACTCTAAAGGCAATTTGAGAACGCCAATTAACCGAACGTACATGTCTTTAGATTGTGGGAGGAAACCGGAATACTCGGAGGAAACCCACCAAGCACACAGAAATGAGAATCGAAACCCGGACCCTGGAGGTGCAAGGCGACAGTGCTAACCACTACACCACTGTGCACCAAGAGTTCAAAGCTTCAACTCTTTAATGGAAAGGTTTTTTTTTCCGCTAGCAAGCAGTACGTGTGGTACATACTTGTCGTCGGTCAAATATTTGCTGTCTGAATTTCATTGTTCAGGAGTGGAGTTGTTCACTACCATAAAGGGAGGATGGTTGTAAACAGAGCTGCCGAGTGGCATCCCGCCATGCCGTAACAGGCCTACTCTGGAAATGTCAAGTCTCAGAGATGCAAATAATCACTCAGTGTGTACGCCACCATAAATTTGGGGCAAGTTATGACRCGTCTATATACTTTTTTCCCCCCTCGTTCATTCCSCTTCAGTTTGTCTTTCTCTCTTGGCCTACATCACTGATTGTTCAGTCTACAGCGAGAAAGTGGTATGTGAATAATCTTTCTTGTACCACAGGCCTGTTGTGATTAGTCATAAAGTGTTTAGTTTAATTTTCCGTAATAGCAGCTTGATCTTGATGTGCTTTATTCCGAGACTGTGGTTTACATTGTGACCGCTTGGTCATGTTTTATAGTTCACACTCAACATATTGTTTACCTTTTTCGTTTTTTTTTTTTTGGACGATGCAAAACTTACTGGCATACATCCCAAATCCCTCAGATCATACAGTACATGACTGTGCCATGTGTTAGTGTACCGTAGTGGATGTATGWGACTTGCAGTCAGTTGCTCTTGGTTTGGCTGTGAAGCGTGCGCTTGTTGGGGAGAAAAAGGAGAAGCAGAGTGTAATTAGTCAGCGACAAGTTAACAGAAGTCGAGGTGATGGAGGCCGTGATTGTACTTGTGACTCGCTCTAGATCACTGAGACGAATGCTGTTAATTGAGCTGTCTAAAAATGGACATCAGAGCTTGGCTCATCTTCACGGCATGGGCAGTCTTTAAGAATACGCCAAGAAGTGCTAGGAAGAGTGTGTTTGTGTGTGTTTGTGGTGGTGCTCAAATCATATTTGGCAACAAGAGAAKTGAGCTACTAACCAGCAGCTGAACAAGCTTTAGTTTTTGTTGCGAGTCTTATGTATGGGTATGTTTGTCTGTGTCCTTTGCCCTGATGGCTCTGCCAAGTGTTTTTTTTTTACTTATTTATTTATTTAATTATTTATTTGTTTAGGTGAAGGTGTGTGTTTTGTGCCTTACTGCACATGTCGTATTCAGACATGTGACAAATAATTGAGATCCGCAGCCTTTTGTCTCACAAGGAATGGCTTTTTATATGACACAAGTATAAGGCATAAACCACTTGGGGCGGTGCTTCAAAAGCAAATGTTGTGGCCTGATGTGAAATGTAGATAATAATAGAAGCCAACAGGTTATTTGAATAGCGGTGGTAATGATTGTTACTAAGGAATACTCCTGAGGCAGTGTGTACCTACCCCAAGCGCTAGTTATATGGTGCATTACTGTACTGTAAGTGCTGCTTTGCATATTTCTAACATCGTTTCCCATCTCTACTCACACACACACACACATGGTCAACGTGCAAAGTGGATGAAACAAAACATATAAAAACAAGCAAAACATAAAGGATAAAAATCCTCACTTGAGTTGCTATTGGTTCTGTTCTACTTCAGTGAGCTTTAAATGTTATTGCAGGATTTTGGACTTTTGCAGATTATGTTGCAAATTGAGGAAGGTGTTTATGTGGCTTTTGTTGGTCTTGCAATGACTCAAAAGTTGCAACTTAGCATCGGATCATTTGTTCCCCTCTCTCTCTCTCTGTCTCGATTTGCTCAATGAAGAGTTCATATGTATTTTTGCATCCGTACATCACCACCAGGATTGTTGGCAATACATGTGACTATTAGTTTGTCCAATAAAATTTCCTTTTGGGTAATTGGGTATTCTGCTTTCAGTAAGTGGAAAAACCAGCTCAACTAAAGAATATAAAATTTCTGTGCCTATCAATTTTTGCAACATTTGACAAACTAAGCGGGAAGTATASCGGCTTCTATCAGCAGTCACGTCATCAATAAACACCAGTCGGCAATAACGAACCTTTTCAGATAGGGGAGGATCCTTTAACCTTGGAGGACATGAAGGAAGACGAGGAACTTTCTAACTTACCTTAGACTGAAGAAGCTACTTGGATGAGTTGTGAATCGTATCTACTGGAAAAGAAAAAGGTCCAGTTGACATGACTCACCTTCACGTGTCTAGGCACTCTGAAATGTCTGGGGTGTTTGTTGTTGTTGTTGTTTTTTGGTGGTTGTTGTTTCCAGCCTAATGGTAGCCTCGTTCACCTCGTTCACTTGCATCGTCTCATCTGTAGGTTACATGTTGTTTCCACRAGCAGCTAGAACTACAGTACCTCATCTACTTAATTTGCAATCAATGTAACGAAATCAGGCCACCATTGGTTATCGAATGTCCAGGAGCTTTTAAACCTGTAATTTTATTTATCAAATTTTTCCTCAATAAAGAAGAAAATCAAAACGTATAGAGTGGACTTTATGATTAACTTGCATGGGCAAATTAATAATTCACAAGCACTTTATCTTGGTTAATGAAAACACATTTTGATTGAGTAACTGAGTAAACCTATTTAGATTTATTAATAGTTTAGTAATATTCAGTCTGTATAATGGTCGTGCAGGGTTTATAGCGAGTTTTATTTTGTTTTGTTTTGTGCAAAGATTTTGAATGCTCTGTGGTATAAAAATCCAGAAAGCTGTCTTTTTCGAAATTAGCTAGGTTTTGCAAGGCTCGCCTGAGGATGTTGACAAATCAAAATTTTGGCCCTAACTGACATGCTCATCATTAACCTCCCTGGGCTGTTTTAGACTTTTAATTACATTCAAATAGATTTTAATTAACATATAAAAGGTTTTTCTTGGCAGAGAGCGGAATATTAGTAAAATAACTCTCCTCTCCCGACCGAATGTAGCGACGGCGCTTCGCTGGAGCTCTGGTACATTTCCTCATTGCCGCTGTACACTGTTAAGAGGCTTAAGCTATTAAAGGGCCAAAGTGCAAAATATTGACCTTGGCTTTCATTGTATATGGGAACCCATGATGGATTGTGCAATTTTATAGCTATTCATTATTTGATAATGAGCTCCTGGAAAGTAAGCGCTTTCGATACAGTATTTTTCCTAGATGATTGCGAATTCTCCGCTCTTCTAATCTGCTCTCTCAGTATGAATGCCAGCTCACCTCCATTACCTCTCATTACATATTAAAACGTTAACGTAGAATCTCATGTGAATACTGCAGGTATATAGGTGTCGGGGTGCTTAGTGTAATTTCACTCTAATTCCTCATCCTCTCTGCAGATGATACGATTTCCTCAAGATCCTTTTTTTTTTTTTTTTTTCTTCCCTTCTCACAATGTTGCCGGTTCACATTGAGGATTAATTAGTCGTTTTGTGTAGAGAGTTGAATTCTGGGAAGGAGAGACTGTAGTAAGGATTTGATGCTTCTTTGGCTGGGTTCTGCTCCTTCTGTATTGACATTTCTGCCTGGTTTCAACATCTGGGGTCACGCTCCAGATGTTCCACAGCCAGGAGTTTTTTGAGTGTTTATCTGCTTCTGGTTATCAGGATTAATTTTCTTATTTATCATAATGCCGAACCTTCATCATTAAGCTGATGTGCACCATTATTAGGGCTAAATGCASGGATTTGAATTTAATCACTACTTTCTGCGCTACTTTTCTGAGAATAAAATAATAGTCCTTTGCTCCTCCGTCATGAAAATCGGGGTCACTGAAAAAGGTGACTTTTTTAAAAATGATTATTGTTATGATTATTATTAGTAGTAGTATTTTTTTTTCTTTTCTTCCTTTCCCCCTCCTCCCCTTTGCATTTTTGTCATTAAGGAGAGGAGCAATTAACCAAGTGACCAATTAATTACAACRCAGTAATCTACAGAAATGACGTGCTGCGGAGATGTTCACCACACACGGGATTTAACAAAGACTCCCTAATCAAATTAATCTCAGATAAACAAATGGCATAAAATGGCTTCCAGTCAGATTTATACCGGTATTAAAAAATAAAARGGGGTAATTAGCGCTAAACGCCTCGTTCTGTTCTCTCGGTGCCTCCGTGCTCCCTCTCGCTCCGACTCTCTTTGCATCACACACGTTTTAGTTTTTAGTTCTCGATATCTGTTCTCCCTATCTGCCTACATTAATTTTCTTTTTTTCCTTAGCTTTATATAATTTTTATCTTTATTGCTGCCTCTTTTTCTTCGCTTTCTTCATCTCTCCCTTTCTCCCTGCCTTCTTTTTTTCCATCCCTTACTTTATTTATTTTCATTCCTTAAACCTGTCATGTTCCTCTGCTCTTAGTCCTTAATCTCTTCCGTGACGCTTGTTGTTTCTGCATCACTAAATGACTGACTTTCTATACACACTACAAAAAGTGAAAAGTTTGACCACACCTTAATTCAGTATTTTTTCTTTCATTTATTTTAAATTATTTCTTTTATTTATTTATTTCTACACTGTAAAACAATGCTGAAGGTGTTCAAAATATGCAATCTATGCCATTTGCAAAAATGCAATCTCTTTTGAACATATTGAGATGTACAGTATCTGCTACTTCTCCTCTGTAAAGCTTCATAACGACTCTAATCTGTGGTGCTGTTTGGTAATCGGTGATTTCTGAGGCTGATATCTCTAAATGAACTCCTCTGCAGCAGAGGTAGGTTTTGGTCATTCGTTCTTGGGAAGGTCTTCATTGGAGACAGTTTCATATTCAGATTTTATTTGTCTCGTACACAGTATGATGTGAAGTGGAATGCTTACACGACAGCGGTTGACATCAATAGAAAATAGAAAAATTTTAGTGCAAATAAGACACTTAAAAAAAAAAAAAACTTTTAAATTTACATAATATACAGGCAATAGGAATGAAAATAAAATAGTAGAATAAGATAGAAACATAAAGAAATTAAAGAATATATAATAAAAATTGAAATATATATATATATA
>QMIH01000414.1:123724-156692 GCA_003987875.1 Clarias batrachus | reverse complement strand
ATATATATATATATATACACATACACACACACACACACACACACTTGAGCTGACTCACAGATTTAGAGTAAACTTGTTTGTCAGTGACATATTATTTTAAATTCAGACATGCGTTTAATATACTGGGGAAACGGTGCTGTCAATCAACTTGAATTTTTTTTTTTTTATCTAGTGAATCACTGTCATAGTCTGTGATTAATCACAATTTTAAAATAAGATTTACTTGTATTATAAACATGCATTGTTGGATTAAAGAAATGCATGACCAGCTGGTTAGGGAAAACAGATGATGCAGTTTTATAATATCTCAAACCTTAACATTTAACAAATGTTAAATTGAAATCTGAACAAAAAGGGACGGGTACTGCATGCAGTCACTGGGTAGTTATGGAGTGTGGCAACCCACCGACAACAGGGCTCGAACCTGGATCCTCAGATCATTAATAATCCCTTGAAGGTAGATCGAACACACAACCTGTACTTTTATCCAAACATCCATATAGAAGCTTTTTTATAATGTTTGTTTATAATGAAACTTGCAGTTCAGCACACCAGGTTTCCTCAGACATCTTATTATCCATATGAAACATATTTATCATATATTATTATTGTATTAACACATAGTATCAAACCTGGTCATATCATTTAATTTGCATTTTAAAAACTGTAGCGTGTTAAAATTTCTACATACTGTATATCACGCTACACTGCTATTGATTTATTTTCCTGGAACACCATTACGAGATGCCGCTCTTTTTGACTCCGATAACAAAGCATGTGCTGGTCATATGAAAGGGTGGATGAGCATTGGGTTAGTGTGAAGAACTGAAGCTGGTTATGATGCTAGTAGCGCACATTAACCATGAGTGACCCTGTTACAGGCTTTAGGTCGTTGACCTCCTCTCATGACTAATTATAGACCAAAAGAGTTACTACCATAATTTTAGTGGTGGTGTAGCTGATGCTTGCCTGTTAGCTCTCCCCCTCTATTCGGGGCGTCTTCATCTGCGTGGGGCGAACCCTTCTGGGAGTCGTCAGTGCTTCTAAATTGGCGCTTTCTCAGGGGGGCTGCATGTGCTGGTTAGCCAGACCGTTTTGCAATAATCTCCTTTTTACCGTTTAGAGGCTAATTTGGTAACATTACACCTGCCTCTGTGAGCCACTGCTTTGGCATGGTGAGGCCTTTCGTGGCTTCCTCCACCCTCCCTCCTTTTCCCTCTTTCATTCCTTTTTTTTTTGGTTAGAGTTTTGTAATGAGATTAGTCTGATCTGCTTTGCGTCACGTGGGATGTGCCGAGGTCCCGGATCAATGGAATCAAAGCGAAGAGCTCCAATCAGCACGAGAAGCAGCCGAGGAAGACCTCGATTCACGCGCCCCCTCCCCCCGCCCCTTTTTTCCCAACCCTCGTACCCTCCCGTCCCAGAATCCTCTCTGCGTGTGACTTGGACGACATCCACCGCTATCACACGCAACATTGTGCGTGAGCTTTGCATAGGAAATATCTTTGTTCTCGCGCCGCAGTGTTTGCTCGCCAGCCGGGTCTTCGCACTTTCTCTTTATCTCGTCGTCCGGCTCGTATTTATTATCGGATCAAACTTCTCCCTGAACGTCGTTTTGTGCTAAAAGGCAGATGGATTGAATTCGAAAATCGTTTTTTTTTTTAAAAAGAAAATAAAAACCGGCATTCCCCCTTGTCACATCTACCATAAACGTAGCTGCGGTGAAAGCTAACACCACCCTCGCTGTCTTTGTTTAGCAAAAATATTGGGTTCTGTACCACAACTTTAAAGAGCCAGACAGTGAATCAAGTTAACTAGCAATGTTTAGATGGGGATGCACGAGACAGACATCCATAACAGACACTCATAATAACCCATATACAGCCTTAGCCTTTGTTCTGCTTAATTTATGCCAACCCTAATGTCCTTGCAAGGCAGACAAAGGCCTGAATGCCGGACATGCAAACAAAATGAATAAAATGATACAAAGGGAATGAAAATAGAGCATGGTGTATACTTTACAGGACAGGAAAAAAAAACCAACCTCACCACACTGGTCTCAACCCAAAACCCACACAGTCCAACTGCAAAACACATCGGAGCATATACAGTAATGTGTCTATATTTCGGCCTCCCTCGTCGCAGTATGATGTTGATTAAACGTGGAAGGGTTGGGGTTAAGGAAAGGGTGAGGATCAGTGTTGTGTGCTGTGACTTGGGGTTACCATAACAGCCCGGCTAGAAGAACTAGTAATAACAGTAAGAGTAATAATCGCTGACTAACTGACTGAAGTCTGCATGCTTTCTAGACCGAGTAGAGATATTGTGACAAAGGCCCGACATTTCCTTAAAGTTTAACTCGTGTACAATGAGCTGGACTTATAGGCTGTGTTTATTAGGATGATAGTCCAAGTTAACAAGAATACCTTTTTGTTTGTTTGTTTGTTTGTTTTGTTTGTTTGTTTGTTTTGTCCAATAATGAGCTCCAAAAGAATGAAGAGACAATTTGTTAAAAATACAAAAAGACCAAACTTTTCTGCTTTTGTCTGCATCATCTTAGTTGGTCAGCAATTGGTCAAATAATTGCGTGGCCAGTTTTACACTAAACGATAAACACTAGCTAATTTTGGTTGAGGTTACTCAGACGGACGTGTGAGCAGCGTTATTGCAGAATCTTCATGTATCATCAGAATGTAATCAGCACTCGAAGGACCTCGAAATTCCCAAAGAAATGTTTTATTTGTCCATATTCATTTTCAGGCTACAAAGCATATTTAATATTTATTTATTAATTAAGTAATTATTGTGCAAGTGTATTTTTTGGAATTCTGAAAAATTCATGGTGGAATGAATTTATCGAGAAGTAAAAACTAATGGAACTAATATACTAACTTGGGGAAGAAAAAAAAACTGGTGGGAGAAAAGCATATATTTTTTTTAACCTGATGATGTTTTAAACAGTCATGAATTGCTCTATAAAACACATTAATCAATAATTTCTTTACATTTTTYAGCTTTTACTGTGACTTTAAACATGCATATAGTATATAATGACTTGTGCATGGTACTCTCAACATGCTCGTTAAAATAAAATTGTTCAAATTAATAAAAAGCGCTTTGCTGCATTAAGTACATCTTCCCCATTCTTGTTAGGAGAATATAAACTACTGAATATGCTGCGGGGCAAAAAAAWTTAAATAGAGCATTTTATTTTTCCAAGTATAGCAGGTTAAAATCAGCAGAAATTGTATAATTCAGCATCCTCTCAAAGTAGCGGCCGAGGATTAACTGGTGTATTGAAACTGGAAGGTTTTCGCACTGAATTGCACCTGATTCAAAGGGGCCGTTTTGCTCCRTGCAGATCAAACTCCTTCAGGTTTATCTTACATACTGTATGCTTTAGAACTAAATCATTTCAAAATCATAAATCCAGCAGGCTCACGATTCAGTGGCGCTCCGTCTACATGTTTCACGGCGTGCGAGCTAGGCTTCGACACCCGTACGCCGCTTCTAGGGCCCTCCTGTCACGCTGGAGGAAAATCCCGTTTGATGTCTGGCCCCTGTCTTTCACACTCCTGCTAAAGCTGTGGGTTTAGCGCGTCTTCCCGTGCAAAGCCCGTGTCCTCTGCCTTTGTGGCTCCCTCTCTCGCGGCTCCTTCCTATTGTGTCTCATCCTGTCACCGTGCCCACATTACACTGTGTGGAAAATAGACCCGTAGCCTTAGCCTGGGGCATCATGGGAGTTGGAGTTGGAGTGGAAGAGCTGTGTTCCTGATTCCTGGGTTCCTGCTGTTTTTTTTTGTTTGTTTGTTTGTTTGTTTTTTTTATATTCTAAAATGCAAATCTTTTATTGTATTTATTTATTTATTTTTCATCCATGCAATTATTAATCTTCATGTGAATGGCTGCTGAGATAAAAAAAAAAAAAAATTAGCCTTTATAATTTACATCTTTGTTTCTATTGTGGTCATTTAGGACGCCGGTCTCTTTCTCTCCCGTCTTTGTTGGCCTCGTACCCCTTTAAGCCAAGCTTCTTAAACTCATGGCATATGCATGCGCTGTATCTTATCTGCATGAATATCGCAAACATTTTCAGTAGGGCAAATATTTAAACAGGCCAGACAAAAAAAAAAAGAGGGGGTGGTGGGGGGAAGTGGGAGATTTAGGGGAAATGGAGGGGGTGGCCTCGATTTTGTGACGCTATTTTCATATTGAACAAGCCACATGATCCCACCATAAAGAGAGTTCCTGAACCTGCTCTCTTAAACTGTAGCAGGCATATATTACCAGGCTTAGAGCTTGGCAAACGCTTGCCTTTCCCAAAATAGATTTTTTTTTTTTCGCTCAACAATGCTGCACGAGGATGCATTAAATAAATCTGCGCTCGGGTAATCCAGAGAGCGGCTTGCGAGTTAAAGAGAGGGAGCGATGCGGGACAGACGTATTTCAACTGCGCTTCAGAAAGGGGGAGTAAAAATACTGTTAATGTGAAAGAAAAGTGAAAGCGAGAGGAAAATAATCTCGCATGCATATCGATGCGTCATGTTCCCTTTTCAGTTTGAACCTACAGCAGGCCTGGGGCCGAGGGGCCGTTTAAAACAGGTTGTAGATAAGTGTTAATCCAGTTCTCTAAAGCTCCATAAATAGCACAATGAGGTTGATCCCCTTCTCTCTCGCTCTTTTTTTTCTGCCATTGAGAGAAAATTACAGTAAATGAATAGTTTTTTGTTTGTGTTTTTTTTTTTTTGTCTTTAATGAAAGCTTGGCTCCTGGGCTTTCCTCCACAAAGCCCAATGGGTTTTCCACTTCTCACCAAAAGAACAACATGTTTTACTTTTAATTAATAGTTWTTCATTAAGAGCTGACGGTTTGAACTGGGGAGAAACAACATTTTCAGCGAGGGGTCGATGAGTCATTTGTGTGCTGATGCTTCTGAAAGACTTACAGTAACACAAAAAGAATTTAATTTGTGGTTGGTGATCTGAGTAATAATCCGGCCAGTATATTTTACTTGATCACAAACGTCAAGATCACTAACCACCAATATCGAGCAAAATATATTGGGCGTATTATTACTCAGAACCCGACTCGACCRTGTTCTTAGACGGTGCGGCAAGTTGTATGCAGACCTTCTTGTATGCTGGTTTAGTATAGTGTATGCTCTGGTCCTGTGAAGATATCTACACTTCAAGAAAGCAGCATGTGGAGACTCCAGGTAGCATACAGTGATGCTTAGAGAACGTTACTTGAGGCCTAGAGGCTGCTGTGCTAGTGAATTGTTTGTGACTGCAAGAGTTAATAGTCTTAAAGCAGTATTACGAAAGCTTATGAATCACCGGATGCATAAGAAAATAAGATCATTTCCATATATTTCCTGTCCAATATAAGATTCAGTACTGTTCATCAGTCCCAGCTATAGAGAGATCGGTTCAGATGCCTCCATTTAAAAAATTTATATATATACAGACCAAAAGTTTGGACACAACTTCTCATTGAAAGAGTTTTCTTTCTTGTGTTCTTTAGCCCAAACGCGTCTCTTCTGCTTGTTGCCTGTCCTTAGCAGTGGTTTCCTAGCAGATATTCTAGCATGAAGGCCTGATTCACACAGTCTCCTCTTAACAGTTGTTCTAGAGATGTGTCTGCTGCTAGAACTCTGTGTGGCATTGACCTGCTCTCTGATCTGAGCTGCTGTTAACCGCCGATTTCTGAAGCTGGTGACTCGGATGAACTTATCCTCCGCAGCAGAGGTGACTCTTGGTCTTCCTTTCCTGGGGCGGTCCGCATGTCAGCCAGTTTCTTTGTAGCGCTTGATGGTTTTTATGACTGTGCTTGGGGACACTTTCAAAGTTTTCCCAATTTTTCGGACTGACTGACCTTCGTTTCTTAAAGTAATGATGGCCGCTCGTTTTTCTTCACTTACAGTAGCTGCTTTTTTCTTGCCATAATACAAATTCAAACTCTTTGAATGAGAAGGTGTGTCCAAACTTTTGGTCTGTACTATACATATGTGTATATATATGTGTGTGTGTGTGTGTGTGTGTATATATATACAGTACATACACAGTACTGTGCATATATATATATATATATATATATATATATAAATTTTTAATTAGTTTGTGCTTTTGTAATCTTATGTTGGTGGGTTTCCTCTGGGTACTCCGGTTTCTTTCCACGGCCCGAACATGCAGATTAGTCTAATTGGCATTCCCAAATTGCCCTTAGTGCATGAATGAGCTTGTGAAGGCGTGCATGTCTGAATGAGTACGATGTACCCCTTCTCGGCCGGAATAGAGTAAGAGTAACTGTCACATTTGCTGTGAAGTAACTGAAATAAAACACTTGGTGAGATGAGAGGGACTCTGTTACCACCCTGAAGTTGATTATTTTACTATAATGAAATCCAGTTTTGGCCAACAGTGACAATTTATCAACAAATGATGTTCACTTTTATTATTTTGTAATTCCATGCAATTTTGTGGAGCTTATTTCTTGCCATTTCTTGCCATTGCTTACATTAAAGCAGCTATAAACATCCACATTCTCAGAGACTCATTCATAAAAATATTAAAAACTTTACCACATAAAACGTTGTAGGATTAAACATGTCTTTTAATCTTTTTACTAGCTGTTACAATAGAAATGATAATGCGCTCATTCTAATGCATAATATTAAACAATGATTTGACTCACAGCCAGAACCACCGCCGTCAGATCTTCTGCTGTAGACATCACTTTGTCAATCAGAGACGGGATTTCTGTGGCTCTGTGGTGTTTTTCTGGACAGCGCAGTGGTGAATAAGTTGTGTGTTTGTTGACTGATGTGTTTATCATCTTGACATTTGCCAAGTTGTTCTCCGGCGTAGTGATGAGCAACATTTCCTCACAAAGCACAGTTGTGCATTAGCCAATGTATGCGTACTCCGAGCGTCAAAAAAAAAAAAAAAAAACAAGCTCTTGAGGTGACTGACAAAAGAAGAGGCAATGTTAGCACCCACTTCAAGCTGATGTTTGTTTAGGGCTCGAATCTCCACTCACGGCTAACGATTAGCATACATCTGGCTCAGGCGGCGTGATGGGTGCATTATGTACACTGCTTTCAAGTCATCTCAGACAGCACTGCGCAAACATGCATGTCTGTAGGAGTGGATGTTAGCTAGCCTCTTATAGTGACTTTAAAAACCAGGAAAGTGACCACAGCAGGTCAGTAAATGAATTAGCCAGTGCTTATGTTTGGGCTAGGCTTCGATTCGACAGAGGATCGATCTGAAAGCGCGATTAATGCCACTCTCATTTAGCAGCAATGAGCAGTTTTTTAGAGGCAAAAAACTCTTCTATACTTTTAATGAAAAAAAAATCAACACACATTTATAATTTTTATTTATTTAGTTCAAGTAATGGACTTTAACTCTTGAAGCTTGTCTTTGCTTATAAACGCTGAAGGTCCCCAGTAGATCCTGCACGCTGGTTTAAAACTAAATAAAATCTTCAGTCCTGTTATATTATCTATCCATCCTCTGTGATTTATCATCCTCCTAAAATCATTTCCTCTATTTTCAAAAACTGAGTCTATAAACTATTTTTTAAAAAAACTTTTTTTTTTTTTTTCTCCTGTGAAGTTGTACAGCTTGGAGTCGTTTGGTTTTGCTGAATTTGGCGCTGTCACAACAAATCGACGCTGACATTGAACAGAGTCCGAGCAGAAGCAGGCGCGGAAGTTCCACTTTAGAGACGTGGCTGATTTCACAGAGATTAGCGTAAATCGCGTGCCACTTAAGCTTATTACCCTGGAGAGCCAATAACACTTTGACACCTTTGTGTAACTTGTACGACGTGGGCGATTGCTTGGGTCTTTTTAAGATTTCTTTTATTGTATATTATTGTTATTTTTTTAAAGGCTAACAGCATTCTGAATCTTCTTAAACCAGACATGCTTTTATTTTATATTTGTCCTTGAATGTTTTTTGAAAGGAAGTCATTAGTTAAAAAAACTCCATCGGACCATATGGTGACGAGGCTTTAGTTCATTTTAATAAGAAAGAACTACATAGCAACATAACCAGAACTGCTGAATCAAGTGTCAGGATTGAGCATGACTGCATCGTATCATCTGTAGAAAATCAGGAGGAATGTAAGTGAACAGAGATTAAATACATCGGCATACAAATTTAATCCGTTCCAGAGGCGATTTCTTACGGCGAAATTTCGTATTGCGAAACGCATTTTCCCATTGGAAATAATGTAAATGCAGATCATCTGTTCCAGCCCCATAAAAATATTATTTCTAACGCTATAATCATATTTTTGCATATGAAAACATTTAGAAAAGTCATGTAAATGAAATAAAATTGAAAACAGACAGACATTAAAACTCATTTGACCCTAATTTATGATTCCTCTTGGCACCAACTGCTTTAAAAACAAAACTGAAAGTGGCACTCTTTTTCTCTTGCTGCTGTCCCTGATCGAATTCTTGAGACTCATGATAGGATGTCTTCACAAAACTACATAAAATGCAAAAAAAAAAAAAAAGAAGTAAACTTGCTTCGCTTTGCTTTCCATTGATACAAACAAGTTTTGAATGGCTCCTGGACGTTGTTGAAAATTCGCGAGGCGGGGCGTCCATATGCTGAAGTTCCACTGTACAGGTAAGTGTACATGATTGAAAGTGGAATGCTTACTGTTACTTCTGAACTTTAATGCTACTACAGTAAACGTGCATAAGTAAACAAATTCTGTGGCAAAAGTATAATATAATGTACTTAAGTGTACTTTTATAAAGTAAAAGTTCAAAAAAAGATTTAGCAAAAAAAAAAAAAAACATCTGACTTCAATTCACTCAAAATTTTAGCTAAGGCTAACTAATGGCTGTTGTCCTAATGTTAGCTAGCGTGATTACAAACTAGCTGAATGCTAATTTCTAGTTCTTGTTCTAGCCTTTAAAGTCCTGATATTAGAGTACGGATACTGGAAGCCCTCATTTCATTAACCAGTGAACATCTGTCCCATAAGGAGCTTTTAATCCTGCAGGTAAAAAGGCTGTGTGAAGTGCATTTCTATGCGTTATGCATGTGATGTGATGTGATCAGGCAATAATATGTGATCGAATGTGAGAAGGAAAGGAACTCATCTCCACAACACAGGAGGAAAAATTCGCAAGTGGAAATCAATTAGTCAAGTTTCTTTTTTCTTTCCCATGACCACCCCTCCCTGCGTCCCCCCTTGTACAAATGAATCAATTTTGGATTGTTCATATTCACATGTGAAGTTTGCGTCTCAGACATGTTCTGATTCTTTTGTTTGTATGCTACTTTCATTTCATCACCTCTCTGATGATCATGTTATAGTTTCAACACTGTTTTGAAACACAGTCGTCCCACATGTCCACTATTTAGAGAAAGACAGAAGCGTTCATACGTTCTCATTAGTCTGTTGACATTACTCCTAASCACCCACTTCCTCCTTATTCCTTTTCCTTCTCTTGTCTTTCAGAAACCTCCCTCCCTCTCTCACACTCTCTCTCTCTCATGCTCTCTCTCTCTGCACGTGCCATGAAGGCGCAGGAGACCAGACAGGCGCAGGAGAGGGACCCGAGACTGTGGCATTTAAGTAAATAATTCGTATGATAATTCATTACAGCACCGTCTTTTGGACTTTAATTGGCCTAAATGAAGAGACATTTCACAGCATTTAGATAAAAAAAAAGAAAGCGAAGCCCGTCCTAATGAAAAGAAGAGGCCTGCCTATCGGACTTCAGAGGTTCGCTCTAAATGAAAATGTAATTGCAGGCGGAATGGTACGAGAGGAGTCGACCCAGCGCACCAGATCGACGGGTATCTTCAGACGGCGGCRCAAAAAAGCTAATGACGGAGCAATTTGGAACATTTACTCACCCCAAAGACTCTCATTAAGTCAATCACAGGCTTAGCTGAAGCTCTCTCTCAGCAGCCGAGCGAGCTCGAGCCGCTTATTCCAACATCAATCAAGAGGGCCGTCTCTCTCTCTCTCTCTCTCTCTCTCTCTCTCTCTGCCTGAGATAGCAAAAAAAAAAAAAAAAAAAAGCGACGGGACCCCAAGTAATTTATTCGGGATCTTTGAGAGGATAATGGCCAATTATTTGTTTATAACACTGGTTAAATTTTCATTAGGCAGATTAATGGAATATCATGTACTGTCAACAGTGGACCGAGGGGTGGTGTGTCAGAGATAAATTTGCCTGCAGATGATGTCGCTCTGTTGGTAAATTGGTTTTCTCCCCCTCTTCTCCTGTCTGTCCCTTTCCATATGGAATTGTAAAAGGAGAGAATTGGGTAGGCCGTGCTGATGAGAGATGAGAGGAAGAGACAGAATAATGCCTGTTTTATCTGGTTCTTGTCTTTTTCTTTCTTTTATTTCTTTTTCTTTTAAGCGTTAAGACATTCAGGTGTCTGTGAAAGTTTTGTATTGTTTCATCAGGTGTTTAGGGATTTTATGGAATTATTTGCAGGAGGAAAATCGATGCTTGCAAATAGTCAATAAAGCAATATCCTTTTATTTTTGAAGCACCTCCAATTTTCTGCTATTTATCTCCATCATTTCTTCCGGGTTGCTTAACATGCTTTTACTTTCATGCCTGAAGTTCTAGTAATTTTATGAATTACTGAAATGTTTCCGAGTCAAGTGAGCATACAGGGTGTGTGAAGGCACCTATCGGGGAGCCGAACCTTCTTACGCTTTTATCATTTTCAATTTAAAGTCCAAACAAGGTGCGTTCGGGAGTTCAGTGGGCCCGCAGCGGACCAAGCTGTTGCTGCTGTTTAAATGATTCATTTCAACAGTTAAAATTTTCAGATGGTCTCATAAATAGATTCATGGACTCATAAATAGATCTTTTTTCGAGCCGTGACACGAAGGGGACAGTGTAATCTGACATTATGCAGCTGACTCGATTTCTGCGAAAACGGCAGTTCTTGGCGAGGCAGCCAGCACAAGGAGAGCGTTTGACCCACACACACTGATGGGATGATAAATAACGGTTTGAACCGAGAGTCAAAGGTCCATAAACATCCACTTGAAACATATCTGAGAGTTCCTATTTTCAGCACAAACCTGTGGCCCGAGGCATATCTAGACACACACACATGCTCAACTTTCCGACTTCAAAGAAAAGTTTTTCAAACCTTCTAAAGTAACTCGGGGGGGCAATGAATATTTAACAGTAGACTTCCTCTACGTATTACGGAGACTGAGAATGTGATAAGGACCGTCTTATTAAACTAAAAGATGTGAAAGTCCAGCTACTTAAAATTCCTTGCTTTACAAATTTCCAGATAAGCAACTAAGTGGACAGTGACAACAGGTTGCCTTTTAGTGCCTTATCACTGGTGGCTATAAATGAAGCAAGTTTTGTGTCACTGTTGCAGTTCGTGGTACCACTTTTAACTAGTGCAGAAGACTTGGAACAGAAACGAATACAGAATACAATGCTGCGTTGTCACACAACTAATCAGACTGTAGAGGATAAATGGAATTAAAAATCTGCCTTTCCAAATTACATAAATCCACACAATTGGATTACAAAAAGCAGCAACARAATCCTCGTTGGTTGATGTTTGCACAAAATAAACACCGGCCAATCTGTAAGCTTGTGTACGCAGATGAAAGTAGATGGCACTTTACTCCTAGTGTTGCACTCTTTCACAAAACGTACTGTACATCATATTGCTATAGACCTGCTGTATAACCCAAGCTGTGGCTGCTCTTGGACATACACGTCCAGCTTTTCCCCGTTCTAGTTTGTGGTTGCTGTATGTTGGGTGCGAGCTGGTTGGTGAGTGGCAGGTGGCAGGAATTGGCAGGTGACCAATTTGGAAAGAAAATTGAGAAAATTCGATGAACTGTGGCCAGTTTGTTTTCACACGTTGCTCGTTTCTGCCACAGAGTGCTCGGCTTGATCCAGTGAAATGTTCACTCGGCCTGCCTCTGGATCATGGTCCACCAGTTAACCACAAATTGGCTTAAATTAAATTAGAGAAAGCCTTTGAAATACTATCTTTCCTTCCAGGGTGTGTTCCCACCTCAGGATAAGATCTGATGTAACACCGGCCTGGGATAAAGTCCCTTCTGAAGATAAATGAATAAATAAATTTGACCGTGCATGTGGCACTAACAAGTTGTTCTTCAGTTGTTTCCACTTATTTGATGTCAAATAACCCTCAGGTAAACTGAAGGAGTTGGTTCTCAATGTTCAAGTGTTATGTAGCATTTCCTCAATTTAAATAATAATAATAATAATAATTAGCCATGTTGAGTTACCCAGTCAGTTTCAGTGTTCCCGTCCACCAAAGCTGCCCAGTTTTTCCCCCCAAACAAAACAGTTGTTGTTCTAGAGGTGATGGTTATCATGGGCCAAGCTATCTGCGGCTGGACACAGCAGGACAAGAGCCCCATTTAATTAGGCCTGCTGCTCTTCTCCGGTGCGAAAAAGCCTCTCAGGCCGCTTTGATTCCCCCCGTTGCTCGCCCAGCAGGAAGTGCCTGGTGATAATTGACCTAGGATTTCCTTGTTAACCAGCCACAGACTGGCAGGATTAAAGTGATAGAGATCTCAAGACGAAAGTGGCAAGCTAAGGGGATAAGGGGAGGAGTTGTAGTGGTGGAAGTAGAGAAAATAGAGCGACTGAGGTGGAAGAAGGTGGGCTGGGGGCGAAGCAGCTATTTACCTCAAGAAACCAGAGGAGGAAATAGCAATAACAGGTCCTGCCGTGAGTTGTAGCTCCCACTTATCTCGGCCATTTCAGCTTGGCTGATCAAAGATTGGCTTCCATCCGAATAACCTGGGTTCTAGCCTGAGTGCGTGCTGCCGTGCTGGAGGTTTTTTTTTTTGGGGGGGGGGGGGGGCAAATTATCACTTTTTTTTTTCTATTTTCCACTGCCTCATGCTCTCAAGTGGTGTTACTGTTTGCAGAAGGATTGAGAGATGATCTCTTTTTCATTCAGACAATTATACACTCGTACAAAATAGAAGTGCATTTGCAAATGATACAGTTTTGACAACTTTGTACCGACCAGGGTCAAGAACATCAACAAAAACCATTACCATACGGGAGGAAAGTGAGTGAGAGGGAGAGAGAGAGCAGCACTGTAGGCTTCGCTAGTCATTGGCAAGCAGTGCAATGACTAGCGATTTCCCTAATCACTGTTCACTTCTAGACACAGCATACACATACTGTCGGGTGTACCCAAAAACCCACATATGGAAGTAAATGAGAAGTGACCAGGAAACGTTGCAGCAGGATTAAGAAATGGTTTGCTCCCAKTGAGTTTTTTGGAAATGAGGCAAACGTTCTTCCCCTACTCCTTTGATAAACTTTATACAGTCCAAAACAATGCTSTTGAATGTTTGATTTGGATATGTCGAGTAATRATTCCTTTCCTGTAACTCCAGTAATCAATTTAATAAATAAATAAAAACTACACTCTTTCGAATACGTTGTTTCAATGGTAAGGACCTTCACTGTTGCAGATGTTCCACATTCTTATAAACAGATTTCTTCCTTTTTTTTCCGGTTCGCCACAGTGGATCATCTGATCCATACACGACTTGGCACAGGTTTTATGTTAGATAAAAAGCATAATCACTGACAAGTTTTCTATATGCACATGTACAATTAGCATTAATGGACAAAATTTTCCGTGTGGGCGCGTTGTAACAGTCAAGGTGAAATTGTGCCTCTTAAGTTTTCTAACATGGCGAAGTCTTAGGCTTTTGGGTTTCTTGGTAACATGATATAAAATTAACTTAAAGTAGTAAAATAGGAGCGATTTAACCTAAACATATTTTCTTTATCATCATCTCCTCTGTTATTTCAATGTAGTAATATTTTATTATTATTATTATTATTATTAAGTAGTGTGTAGTAAGAATTAAAAGGAACATTGGTGCTGGACAGTTTTGTTTTTTTGTTTTTTTAAATATCGGTTTCTCCCTTTATATGTAAATATATGTTTAGCTTTTGAATATAAAAATAGCAGTCATATTTTGAAGTGTGCAGGAACTGGTTGTTCTACAAATGTTAAGGAAAGCAACAGTAAAGCTGCCGTTATGGCAACATCTCAGGTGCCGTATTTCCTTCTGTTCTTCTCTCTCTTAATTAAAACTATCCTCTGAACTCTGTGCCTGTGCAAGTTTTTTTTTTTTTAAATAAAAATATTAATTTGCTACTGAAAGTGAATAAGCGGTTATTTGGCTGCGTAGTGAGGTTTTAAACATTCTCCCACCAGCTGTCCCAGTCTAAGAAAATAACCAAAGCTTGGGTCTGTAGTTTAATCATATCTGTTTATTGTCCTTTAACGGCTGCAGTAGTTCAGAGAGAGAATTGTTTCCACCTACAAATAACATTGAGCTTGAGTGTCATGGATAGACTTTTGATTAGATTTAGGGCTTTGTGATTTTAAATTCATTAATACTGAAGTTTACTGTGCAACTTATTTCAAGAAGCCATATTTTCTGCTATATTTGTGTTAAAAACGTCTAAAACTATTTAAACATTATAATGCTGTGTAACTTTTTTTTTCTTGTCCTACACACTCCAGTCCAGTAGGTGGCAGTAATGCAAAGAAGCAATCATCAAACAAAATGAGTATTTGCAGAAGATGCGAGATGTATATATTTTTCTGCAAAGCTGTTGCATATTTTTGGCCAATTTGACCATTTTGGACCATTTCTTTGTATGTTTACCTAAATAATTTAATAATTCGATCTAATTCTTAATACAAAAACTAATTCATCGAGTCAGTGAATCGAATTTGCCAACAAAAGATTGATGAAAAATCGTAACTGGTTAAATCGCACAGCTGTACTTGCGAGACGCTTTCGACTAGTCAGAAATCTTATCCATATGACCGTTTAAAAAAATTGAGATGGATAGAATGATGAATAAGAGTAAAATATTACTGTCGAACAGTGGAATTTTTTAGGAGGACAAGCCGTTGACCCTATCCAGTATCCAAGTGTGTGACCTCTACATGGTTCGGGTTGACTCACTGGAAGAGAGAGGGAAGCAGTCAATTCCTAAAACGGCTTTTATCTCTTAGATTATTAGTATTGTAGACATTTTTATGCAGGTGATATACTCTCAGAGCTGATAACAAAAATAAGAATAAAAACACAAATCTCTGATCCAAGGTTATTTCCATCATCAATTAGCAAGTACAGTGTTATTCTTTTAGATATGGTTTTCAGGAATATTCTGAGAGAAATATATTCTATTTAGTTTATAGTTGGACAGAGGTCAGAAAAAGCTGTTACTGAAGTTCTTAAAGTCTGAGGATGCATAAAATTTATTTATTTTTGTTTTATTTTAGGAAAAGAGAAAAATTGAGGTTGTGTAAGGGATTTGACGTGTTTTGTAATGAATGTCAGATTTGAATCTTGGCCAATTTACTCTTTAGTAAAAAAAAAAAAAGCACTTCTGCATGTAATGGTGCAGAAAAATAATCAACTTCAGCACTAAACTGCATCACAAGGTAAAATTGCCTTTTTAAACCGTCAACGTTTCACTCTGTTATTCTTGTGCAGATATTTGCATGCGTTCGATTTAATACGTCAGGCAGACCTATTTAAGGAGTTGCACTACAGTTCTTGGTGATATTTCTCGGTCAGTGCTTAAGCGGTCGAACTTCAGGATCCAAAAGTTGTGTTTAAACACTTGAAACTTTGTTAACATGGCGATTAGGTAAAGAAGAATACCGAAGTAAGAAGGACATTTTATATTTTTTTCCCTTAAACCCTTTAAACACAATATCCCACTTTGACAGAAACTTCACCTCAGCGCTCTGGGGCTGTTATCAACACCTACGTCTGCAGGTACTGGATCTAAACCCGCTGTAAGACTTCAATATGTGAGTATTAACACGCTTCAGGGTGCTTGACTTCTGGATCCAGAATTGCTTCCGAGCAGCGCGGGCGGAGAAGCAAGACTGCGGGTTAGAGATTTGCCGTTCTCTCTGACCAAAGTAAATATGATAGGCAGGCAAGGCAATCATATAAATGCACATATGTTCCCCTATCAGAAAACACAGGAGTCTAGATTAAGATTTTGTCATGAGTGAAATCATCTCTGGTTAATTGAATCGTGTTGAAGATAAAGTCCTCGAGCCGAGCCCRCTCTCCCAGTGGCTTAGCTCTGATAAACAAGTTCAATGGAGTCACACACGGCCTCTTTCTCTTTTCCAAGAGATCCAAGTCCTAGAAGCCCAGGAGAAGTAAGAGTGAGAGGTGTCTAAAGTTTGTCCATTATTCCACCCTATGGTCCTTATATAGTCCATATATTTCATTCTAATGGTGAACACCAGAGGTTCCCTGTTTGTCCAGAGTTCTCATTATGTCGAGGTCGAGTCTGAGTTGAAACAAAGGGTTGTGATGTCACCCCTTAACTCCCATCTCAGGGTCCTCAGATCGCATCCTAAACTCAGGTTACTGTCCAAATGTTTTTTTTTTTCCTTTTTCTCCCAAAATCATAGAAATGGGACTCTAGATTTTTATATATGGCCTCCTTATGTTCTTAATACTTGTATTCATTTCTTTAAAATCATAGGACTGAAGGTGTTTAATTATATTGACATTGATGAGTGAAGCTTTCACCAAGGAGGATTCTGGAGACTCTTTCCATAATTGTTAATGTTGTTTAATTGGTGTCCAGGTGAAGCACTGTGTGTAACAGCTTTGACAACATGGAGAAACATGGGAACCAGAATCCACAATCACAACGTTCAGCCAGGATTGTTAAACATATTCAGTCTTATTTATATTGCACTCTGAAGCAGAATGGTGATTTTGGTGTTGACGCCTAGGTGAGTGGTGCGAGTCCACAGGTGAGGCGAGCAGCACAGAGCAGGAGGTGCGCGGCAGGGAACATACGGGAGTCTGAGGCAGGAAGCTTCCTTCTCGGTCTGCAGACAGAGAGAACGTGGGTAAGTTCAAGCTTTGTAATGATCATCTCACCAGTCGAGATTTGCATGACTCTTTTATAGGCCGCTGGTAACGGGTGAACGTAGATTGCATTCCAGCCCAGGTGTACCAGGTGGAGCCCCGCCTCCACACACACACACACACACACACACACACACACACACACACACACACAGTGGACTGCACGTCCAGACGAACAGCATGTAATGTAACCGTGTGTCTGAATGGTTTGAGCAAAAAGGTTTTCCCATTGTGTGTGTGGCTGTAAGGCCACGGTCACATATGTTACTAAATTTATTTTAAATCAATAGCCACCAATCATGCAGTGATTTCTTGGCGATGCCTACGATATTTTAGTTTCACTTTTAAGGCAACTAACCTGTGAGTTTGTTGAACATTTCTATGGGCTGAAGCACAAATATGAAATGAACTGCGTAGAAAAGCTAAGTTGAATACAAATGGTAGACTGTTTTGACAATTTAGATTTAATTAACACCACAAAATGGTAATTTTCCAGTTTTTATTCAATCAGTAATTGAATAAAAAAGTAACTTTGCAAAGTAWCTTTTTAACCAATGGTATTTTTTTTACAGTCATATTAGTTGTACAATTTTCTTTGATATTTATTTTTCCAGGAAACATAGGTAGGGGTTGTGTGCTCCATAAAGATCAGATGTGTGTCACATTTAGGATTAAAAAAAATCAGAACTTAATTCAGTTTTTGAATTCAGCATAATTTTTTTTTTCAACTCAATTTTTTTTTTTATGTACTTAAATATTTATTTAAGATTTATTTTCCTGTGCGGAGCTACTTGGAAAAACTGTTCATTGTACATTTTCACATAAGAACGTGGCGTGAGATGGAGATGTTTCTTCTGTTTGTGTATTTACTCGTCGCATAAAACCATTTCATGAGCAATCAAAATCAAATTAGTTGAGTGTTCTTCAGTGTTACTCGACACACTTAGATAAGATCAGAGGAAACCCTGGGATAGAGGACGAGGGCGAGGCCTGACCAGCTGTCCCGGGTGGCTTCAAGACAACCATCCCGGGAGGAGAAGGAAAAGGTCATGGCCTGTGACGACCAGTGCTCTCCAGCCGATAGATTAGTGCAACAGCGCTGGCTGATGAAGCACAGAGAAATCAGAACCACCTGCGTGTGCAGAGTCGACCTGAGGCAGAGGGCAGAGGTGCTTATTTGTTTTTGCTAAATTAATGGAGCCTAATTAATTCCATTGCGTCATTAGGGAGGTGGTACACAGAGGGCAGAGGAATGTTGCCAATCAATCTCTGGAGAATGCAGAAGATGCAGGTCGATAAGGATCTGTAGTCCTAACCAAGAGCAGACGTGCTAGGCTACTATATCTTTCTGGTTCCAGGTAAAGTACTCCTAAAGTACTCCTTAAGCACGAAGCACCAGTTAGAGATGATGTAAGTACGCTTTAGGGGTGGTTGAAAATGATTCTCAGGGTCCATCAAACCCTAGGAGGCCAGAAGTTAACCACGAGCAGACGCCATGCTACGCCATGTTGGCTAAAAAGCAGGTTGCAGAAGAGGGGTTCACGTCCACTTTTGCATTAAATATGACCTTTTACTCAACCAAAAAAAAAAAAAAAAAGGTGTGGAAGTGTGATATTTTGCAACAGCTGTAAATTTTGAGCGCAGTCGTGAAACACTAGCTCGGCGTCTGCGTTAGCATATGAACTAGCTCCTTTGCTAGAGCCCGAGTGTTGCGAGTGTTGAGAGAACAGCTGCGTGTCCAATGAATGTGGAAACGCTCGAGCGCTGGGCTTCACCGGTGATTTAGATGACAGTTAAAGGAGGCAAAAAAGGCAAACGTGTTCATTATAGTTTTCTCCACTTCCCTATCACTCCCCTAGGAGCAGTCAGTGAACGGCAGGAGAGAAAGGAGAGGCCGCGGTTCCTCTACTTCAAAACATATTAGCGGAGGCCCAAGGATGAGAAGAACATCTACTATCTGGCCTCAGTGTCCTCGACCCTTAGCCAGGAGGTCGCAGGTTTTTTTGTTTCCTCTTCCCCCTCATCTCAAACATTTGTATTCCTCAGTTTTCTCTCAGCACAACTTTTTTTTTTTTCTTTCCTCTGGCTAGGTAAAAAATGGCAGAGGAGGTTTGCTTGGTTGTAAAAGGAGTGATTATGGGGTCTCCATTCTTAGCCTAATTGGATCAAGCTGACTCGGAGCGTTGAACAAGATGTTGCTTGTCTCAATGCTGATAGATGAGCAATTGAATTTGTTTCATAATTAAGTGGGATGCACTGGGAAACTGGGGAAATCAATGTTTTCTCACATCATTAGCAATGAACAAGGAAGTGACGACATTTTGATTTGGAAAATGTAGTTTTTATTAAATATTTACCTTAAATTTTTTTCACAGATTAAAAAAGGGTTTCAACATTGTCCAATTTGTATAGTTTTTACGAACATTAAAAAAAAAAAATTATATATATATATTATTTGTTTATTTTATTTTATTTTATTTTTGCTTTTAATAATTTCCTTTTTGTGCTCCAAACTGTAAAATGTGTTCAGTTTGTCTAAGAAATATTAACTCATTTGAGTTTAACTTTATTTTTAGACGTAGTAATAAAAAAAGCAGTACATTTTATTTTTTGAGACCTCATGCTGTACTTTATGACAATAAACAGGCAGGAGTAATTTACTGTCCTACTGCTGCTGGATCGCTTTCCCAAGCAGCGAACATAACTTGTTATTGCTAAAAATGTTATTGTTAGCGTTGCCGGAAAATTATATTTTACACAGTACAAGTGGCGTGATAACATCAGTGATGCATCACCGTATCGTCATCAATCAGATCTTAGATCACGATGCACAAATTCCGAGCGCCTAACCGCTAGCTTGATTTGTTCAGCTCGGGGATAACGCACCGCCTTCGCACCTGTAATCCGCTCTTGAGCAACACGTGACTCATCAAAAACCTAGCTCGCACGTCATTAAACTGTCACCCAGGACCTCCAGAAAGCTGCATTTCACCCTGCCCGTCCCGCCCGGCAACCCAGATAAGAACCTCCTCCACCTCCTTAATATGCGAAGGCTGCCGTTAGCATGCTAGCCCGATGAAGCGGAATCATTTATCAAAAGCTTATTTTAAAGCTCCATGAATGTCAGCTTGTGTTGCCGCACTTAATTGAAATGTAGTCAGCCAACACCTGAAATATATCGTCCTCCAGCTGGCTGCGAGCGGCATGTTTTATAGCGATCTTCACAACACCTGTTTAATATTAGCGAGCACCCTTTACAATATATATATTTTTTACATTCCTTATGTTGCTCTCGCTTTGATTTATTTCCAGGGAGGTCAAGCAGAGATAAAAATGGTTTATTCACGCACATTTAAATGTTGTGTTGCTGATATTTGGATCGCAAGCCTCGGCTCAGACAGAAGGTTTTTTTTTTTTTCGTTCAATCTTTTTTTTTTTTTTTGAGGCTCTAAATGAATAAATGGCGTGACGTGCTGTAGCGCTTTGCTAATGCCTGTCAAAGAATGGTCGTCTGTGAGCGATTCAGGTTGGACCAGAGAGGCGTTGTGCATGAGAGTTCAAATCGCACGGCTAGGCTGCAGCTGCACAGTGAGGACCGTTAGCATGGCTTGCTATCGAGCTATGTTTTGGAGCTAAGTTTAATAATGCTCTTCTACTGTAACAGCCTCAAATTCACTTTTCCCCCTCCCTTTTTCATAAACCATGACGTGTGTGAAGTTCTGTAGACGTGCGTGTAAAAAGCTGTCACGAACAACCTGCTTTGTTTTTGACTTTTTCTTTTTTTTTTCTTTTTCTTCTTCTTCTCACTATCTGCCCTTCCCCCCTCAGCCAACCTTAGCATAACCCCAGGCTCCTGAACTCGCTTGTACATTTTAGTCCCCGATAATAAACCAACATCTGCAGAACTTACAAGTGCTTTACCCCGAGTTAATTGAGTAAATTGAAGCAAGCTGCGGCGCAGTAGTGATCTATGAGTCCCGGTCCGGGGCCCAGAAGGGAGACAACAGATTTACTGCGAAGACAGTGGGCGGCCTTTTGTTCAAGCGCTGGTTCATGGGAAGTTTGAGGTCAGGCTGGATTAAAATATCTCCACGAACAAATGGAGTAATTTGAGCATCATATATGGAGAGCTGTGCCAGTTTCCACCAGCCATCCAGGTGTGATTTATTTGATTTTAAGCCTCCTTTTTTCTTTCTTTCTTTTTTTTTTAAACTTCCCCATCCCCCTTTTTTCTGGAGTTTTTCTTGCTCTGTTATTTAGGATTTATAGGTAAGGCCCTATTAACAAGTCCTTTAGTCATGCTCGACGTGTGTGTACGAGTGTGTGTGAGAGAGAGAGAGAGCGACCCATAGCAGGGATAAATAAATACCAGCGGGGGATAGCCTCTACAAGGGGAAGCACTCGAGTGATTTCCTCCTGCGCTCGTGCCCTCAGGGGTCGTCAGCGCTAACGTGGTATTCATCTCAAACTGCAGGGAAAAAGTGCAGAGTTAGAGCGACGAGGGGGGGGGGGGGGGGGGGGGTGGGGGGGAGTGAGGTAGTGTGTTTGTGTGTCGCAGCGTTCCTGTCCTCCCTGACGTGGCAAGGCGGTCCACTCGTGCAGTGATTACGGTAAATTGAGCATGCAGGCCCGCTGCTCGAAGGAGCTATAAAACACGAGCGACCGTGACTCAACGAGAAACAAATTCGGCACTGTGTACGCATACGAGCGATTCTACGACTCAGTGTGTGTGGTGCGGCAGTTTAGGCTGTGTAGCTTTTAAATAAAACTCATTTTATCGCTGAATCAAAGCAAGACATTAACCCTGTAAGAGTTTTTGTTTGTTTGTTTGTTTGTTTTTCCCCTTTTTTTAAGGCTGTGTTCTCCTCTTTTTTTGACTCCGTTTTTTTTTTAACATAGTGATTACCCCAAATGCACGGTTATGTATCATCCAAGCTAAGAGTGTAAGACCATCATAATGGTGTGTGTAAAGAAATTAATCTGATTTCTTTGCATGATTTGCGTCACAGGTTTGTACCTTTTAAAGAGAAGAAATTAAAGTTTATTTCTTCTTCCCAAAATCCAGACAAGCGCATGTTCTTGTGTAGACCTTAATATTTTACATTTGATGAGTTGAGTTGTGAAGTATGCTACCCATGTTTTAATTATATTTGAAGATAAAGTTTAGTTCTTGTGACTGAATCAGGCAGAGTGCTGCAAATATTTTCCTCATGATATCATAAAGGACCTGTTGCACATATTTAAAATGTTTACTCCTATCTATTTGGGGGTTGGGGGGATTGAGATTGTGGCTAGACTCTATCCCAGGGACTTGGGGCAAGACTTGGTACACCATGGACAGATTGCCAGTCAATTGCAGGGCACACACACATTCACACACTGCGGGCAATTAGGGAGCATCTGATCTGCATGTCTTTGGACTGTGGGAGGAAACCGGAGAACCCGGAGGAAACTCACCAAGCACAGTGAGAACATGCAAACTCCGTGCACACAGACCCCGAGGCGGGAATCAAACCTGGACTCTGAAGGTGCAAGGTAACGGTGTTCCATCACTAAACCACCATTAAAACCGAGGACTTTTTACTCGCTTACACTTTCTTTGTTTTTGAGGCATTTACGCTGGCTTTAGGTCTCGCTTTCCCGAACGCAGCGTTTACCTTTTTATACGTCAGGTTCACTCTCTGCAACATCAAGCGTCAAATCGTGTGTAAGATTTATATGTTCATTTCCATTCTTTGGCAAAACATTTAGTCATTTATTGCCTCGGGAGTGTTTTATACGCTATGTAAATTTTCTGGACTATTTCACCAACACTTTCGCTGAGTGTTTTTCCTGGAAGCCCTCGATCACACTCTCGAGTGTATATCTATATATAAAAAGTGCTTGCTGTTTAAAAAAAATAAAATAATAAAATGAAATAAAAGTGTTGGACATAAATCTTTGGGAGCATTATCTAATATGAGACAACACATCATGTTCCTGTAGCTCGCCAGCTCTAACTTGCGAGTTAAATTCAGGCCACATGCTGGAGATTCTTCAGGCTGAAGGTGCGTTATAGGTGAAATACTATCCGAGTCAGAGTTTGTATAATATTAAACATTGGATATTGAATAGTTTTTATTGTTGTCCATTGCTAAAACAAAACATTATTATTAAAACCTCCCCGACATGACCGCCAGTTACAAAAAATAAATAAATAAATAAATAAAAAATTAAAGCACAGATGCTGACACTGCTGTTGGGCTCAAAGTCTCTCTGTCACACACCAAGCTCCTTACAGCTCTAATAAGGTTTTATGAAACATATGCTATCCTTGCAGAAGATCATTTAGCKGTTATGTTCATCAGTTGGCGCGCTTCCCAGTCTGGCTTTATTAGTCATCTCCTTCGGCGCGCGCGATCTGTAGAAGCAGGCACGGCTCCTGCGGCGTTAGCGCCATGCTAATAAACGCCATAGGAGACGATGGCTTAGATAATTAACTGGGTCTGATCAATGGCTTATAAGACCTCCTGTGCGCTCTGTGCTTTAGACTTTTTTTTTGTTTGTTTGTTTTTTTATGAACATTCACATTTCATTTGCGTACCACGAGACCGAGGCTTCTTTAGAATACTATTACACTGATGTTGAATAGGGAAGTAAAATCATTCAACTACCTCACGGAACCTTACAGTAACTAACAAACGCCTGTGTTTTTTCTCTACTGTTACACTTCTGGAAGAGACTCGTACCAAAAGTATTTAGCAAGTAGACAGGATTAATACAAGATATGATTGTGTTCTCTCAGTGTTACACAAGGTTTGTACAGTGGTGGATTTACATGTGGGCGTATTGGGCAGACACCCAGGGTGGTGTCAGAGCACAAATTAGTGGAAATGCAAACTATTGCGCAATCTTCTTTGTGTCTCTTATGTTTCTTATGCATATGCACATTTCCATTCTCGCTTACTGTGCGGCATCTTTAAGTTTTAAAATTAATATGTATGTATCTGGCTACCAAGTTTCAAGCAAAGTTGAGGCAAATTTTCTTTTCTTTTTTTTTTGTGACGTGGTGCTGGAGGGATGTTTGCACCAGTGATTGCATGGTCATGAGGGTGAGAATGCAATAATTGCGAATAGTTTATGTACTTTACGTGGTAACCCATTTGATAACGGCCAGTGCAAAAAAAAATTAGGCCGAAATGAATAGATCTTTAGTGCAGAATTTGTTGTGGTGCTGGAACTTACTAGCCAGATACATGGATATTAATTTGAAAATATACACACCCTGTTCAGCTTTCTAACATTTACTGTGGAAGAAGGTGCCCTGGTGTGATTAATCATGTTTTCTTGATCTGGGGAAAATTATACTGTATATACGACATTGACTGTAATGGTTAACGCATTTATACGGCTGGTAGTGGGATGTCGTTTTCGATGCTTGAACTAGCGGTGTGACTTTCTCCATTGAATTTGAGTTAAACAGGTAGCACATCACGACTTATCTTCTAGCTAGATATTCAAATATCACTGGAGACATAAGGAATTTGTACAGGTTTGAAAAGTCAGGTGAAGTTTATTTACAATATAATTCAGCTTTTCATGGTAAGTGGTACTGTAACCGGCAGGCGGAATTGATGTTTCTGATTTTGTCCCATTTGACAGACGAAGAAAAACCTTGGGTGATGTATATTATCTTCCTCCAACAGTGACCCGCATAGTCGAGATTTCAAAAATAACAAATGGATGTAGTGTATTGCTAATACTTACTACAAGTTGTGCAAAAACAGTAACAATGCCATCATCAGRAGCAAATACTCCAAATAATGTTTAAAAAGTCCTTTACATCTTGTATATTTAACAGATCCATTGGTTGCATCATTTGCTATCGAGAGCCCCGTAAATRGCTTATTACACATATACAGCGGTACCTCGGCGTACGAATTTAATCCTTCCCAGAGGCGATTTCTTAAGTCAAAACCTAAACTTTCCCATAGGAAATAATGTAAATGCAGATAATCTGTTCCAGCCACCCAAAAATATTACCAATTTCCAACAGTATAATTATATTTTTGCATCAAAAACATTTCAAAAAGACRTGTAAATAAAGCAAAACATGAAATAAATAGAAATGGCACCGGCTGCTTTAAAAACCACCAAACTTAAAGTGTCTCCCTTCTCTTCTTGACACCGTCCTTGCTAACATTCTTATGAACCATGGTGCTGTGTCTTCACTACATATTGTACAAAATGCCAAAAAATAAAAAAGAGAAAAAAAATGTTTCCTTGCTTCGCTTGGCTTTTCACTAACGCAAACAGATTTTGAACGGATTCCTGACGTACGCGCAGCTTACACAGCTTTGGTTTGGTTCAGTTAGTTCGCTCTCAAATTTGCAAAAAAAKGCAAATTTCTTGCAAAATTTCCGTTCTTAAGGTGGAAATTCATGAGGCGAGGTGTTTGTTTGCATGTCGAGGTACCACATACAGTAGATTTTTGTTTGTTTGTTTTTTGTTTGTGTTTGTTTCCTTATGTATTCAGCAAATTCAAGTTGTATATTTGCAAGTTAACTTGATAATCACTGAAAAACAAATTTCACATCCCTCCTCCTCCCCCCACTCGCACTTCGCTCTCCTCTCTCATGAGCTAAACCCAAAATACTGTAGTTTATTGACCGGTTACTTGGCAGCAGGTTCTGTTCACTCTATTYTTTGCACWTTATTTCCTCTAGTACTTTGKACAGGTGGCCCTGCGCTGTCCTTTACCATGCTTGTTTCATGTTTTCTGCAGAATTGTACTGTCACTTGCAGTGTTTGTCCACTCTTTACTGTATGTAGTGTTGTATTGATGGTTAGTTTAAGGTAGTTGTGTGTAGTTCTGTGTGTTTATATACAGTAGCACCATGGTTCTGGACGTTGTTTGAGTTGTTTGAGTTCATTGTGTGCTGTACCTGCTGCTGAGGTCGTATGCTGCGTTGTTGCAAGGTTTGAAATGTTCTTTAGAGAGACGAGCCTTTTCGCATGTAGTTCCATGAACCGTGACTAATGTGACGTACGTCTGTAAAGAGCTGTGTGTAAATGAGGCCCGTGTAGATCGAGGTTGCTTCAGAAATCCAGTTTTTTGTCTCTCTCTTACTCACTCGCTGTCTGAGCCCATGGCGGAGAGGCAGGGGAGGACCAGCAGGCCGTGCTCGTTTTCCGCTTSATAGGTTGGCTGCGGAGAATGTGCCTTGACGAGGTAAATGATTAAGAGGCGAGGGAGGGAGTGCAAGAGAAAAACCTTTGCTGCTCTGCCATTATGTACTTCAAAGGTCCGTTCGGGCAGGTTAAATGAAAAGCAAATGTGTTGCCCTGCTGCGCGAATACCTCGAATGTTTTAGCAGGTGCAAGCAATGAGGGAGGTGGGCAGTGACGGAGATATGGCTGCACCTTGCTTCAGAGAGAGAATGAGCAAGGGCAAGAAAGATCTCATCAGTGTGGGAGGCAAAACTCTGGCCTGCTACAGAGGGTACAGAGAGGTCAAGTGAATGAAGGTCACGGAGGCCAGGAAGTATTGAAAGTAGAACAGGTAGTTTTATTGTTGCTCAAGAGATAAAAGCGCAGGCTGTAACCGGCATAATGTCATGTCACGTACATACATAAATAAGAACCTGTTGTAGAAAAACGATCAACAGTGAGATGGTCTGTAGTCTGAGGTTTAATTATTGTGCTTTTTATTTATTAAAGAATATCAAACTTATGTCTTTGTAGTTATATGTAATGTGCTATGAAATAAAACTTTTTTTTTTKTTTTTTACATTTTTAATTTTTTTTTTTTTACAGTCTACTAGTTAATTTTATGAAAAATAAACCTTTACATTTATATTTATATTCAGCCCTTTAAACAAATATATGTACCATCGTATAAATGGTTCACTTCCGGAACTTTCCATTTCCACTATACCATACAAGTTACACGGAGTAGTAATGTAGATTCATAACGCAATTTATAAATTAGCAGCACCTTCTCAATTTTAACAAAACTTCAGTTTGATGGAACATTTTTGTTATTAGTGGTTTTATTAACTTTTTCTTGCATGAAACATGAATAAGATGGAGTAATTAGATTTACAGCTATAAGGGCTGGCTGTAATAACTGGAGGAGATGATACTCAGGATTGCAGTCGAATCATTAAAGACGCACCATCATTACATCTGAATATATAATTTGTATAATCATACACATTACACTTTAGTGATTTAGTTTAGTTGACTGGAACTAATAAATACATATTTATGAATGAAGATTGTTTGGTTTCATTCACTTTTGGAAGTGGAAGTTGTGCGCACGTTATTGTGCGTGTCTGCGTGCGTGTGTTTGTGAGAGAGAGATTTTTCCAGGTTTTAATTCAAGTTGCCAATAGTTGGCACTGTTTCCTTGATCAGACACCAGCACACTCGGAGGGTGGCGTTCACATCAGCATTGAGGAAGTGTGAGTCCATAGTCARGCCTTGATTAAGTGAAGCGAGTGAGGTCATTTAAAAAGCTGGATGTTCTTCTGCATGATGTGTGTATGAAGTGCGTTCAAGCAAAATATATTAAATGTTTTGTACAATTACTTACTTATACACTCGTGTTATTGTTACCCATATTCCTTTTTTTTTCCTCTCATGAGCAAAGTGTTATGAAGTTATGTGATTGTGAATAATATAACCGATTGTGAAAAGTAAATGAAAAATACATTGATGTATATTCAAATATTGTTGAAATACAATTGACATCATTGGAAAATCATGTGAAAATAAAACATGCATGAAAGTAAATATAGTAAACATAAAAATAAAATCTTAAATATATGTGAATATKACATGTGAAAAGTTATTAGGAAAAAACATGAAAAAAGTAAAACGTGAAATTCCCATGTAATGTGTGGAGAAAGAAAACAAAATGCTGTAGATAAGAAAATTTATACATATACTGAAAATAATACGTAAAAATGTAGACATTTGACTAAAATAAAATACATGATTTGTGTAATCACATGAGAGAATAAATAAACTATGTGTGAAATATCTGAAGTGTATGAATTTCACGTTTGCGTGCAGTGATTAGTTACACATGAAGTAGGTCTGAGTTTTCCGTCGAGGCTTATCCTTGGTGTGGTGTGAATGACTGTCATGCCGGATCTGATAGCGAGTGGATTAACCGCTAGTCACTGCCTGATTTTCATACTTATTACAGCCGACATGACCYCTGACCCCGATCGCTTCACCCTCTACATGATCCGAGATGGAGCTTTCAACGTGCAGTGATTTGTTCCTGGCGTTCCTGCAGCAGAATCCGAGTTAGCTGTTGTTTATGTTTAAGTCTGGCTGCCATTTGCAAATCCATATTAGAGGTTGCCAGGTGCTGTTAAATCCTCTCGACATTTTCCCCAAACATCCTGCACTCCCTCACTGACATTCTCTCATAGAGCATTGTGGGTTTAATACACCTTTTTGGTATTTTGAAATCTTAGAGGATTCGTGATAACTTCAGCTTGTACGATGGCCTGTGATGGAACCTGAACGAGGTGCTGTTTGTAGTTTCTCTTGTGGTCATGGCGGACACACATTATACATTAAACATTATAGTTGCATACAGGGTGTGCCCWTTTGACCGCGTGTGTCATTATTATAATTTTTTTATATATATAGTTTTAACTAGCGCAACTATGCGTCATTGATGGTTAGAGAGTTTGTAGAAATAGTTTAAATGTTAAAGCTAACTTATTAATACAAAGAAATACAAATTTGTAAGGTTGAGTGTCTTACACCAAGTTATACTTCTTTTGTCGTTTTGTCTTAAAAATGACTCCAGCGCGTAAAATTTTACTTATACTATTATTTCAGAGGTGAAAATATGAACTAATTCCAGTAAAAATATTCAGTTTAGTTTTTCTAATTAATATCTATTGGTAGATTGGTATTATGTTATATTATCTTATAGTGTCGATTCACATTACTGTTTATTAGCTCAACGATTTCTGAACACATGAGACAAAATGGTTTYAAACTTCATGCAGGAAGAATAAACGATCAGTCTATGATCAGTCTTTACATCCTTGAAGGTTCGGTTTTCATAGTGCACTTGCCCTTTTTTATTGGAGTAAGCCAAGCTGTGTCTCAGTTTTGTTGCTGTTTCGTCAGGATTTGAGTTCCATACACATGGATTAGTTGTTTCTGTCTTCCACATACTCTTACTGTATAATAACTCTTACTGTATATACTCACAGTAAATGATGGGGTTGATTTGACTCATTTGAGTGACTCGTTTAGCCACGCCCACCTTGAGCGAAAAATGTGCTATGACGTAATCATGCTTTTAGAATTTTACATTTTATAACGCACCTTCTACTCAACATTCTGATTTCATTTATGGCGAAAGCTTAAATACGGTCAACAAAGTGTCGATAAATTCTATCCAGGCAGTTTTGTGTGATGCTGTGAGAAAAAATCGTCTGGACAGACATACAGATATACAGTTAGACACAGGTTTCTGGTCCTCCAATGTATGAAATATAAAGATGCACCATATTGCCAAAAGTATTCGCTCGACCTGCCTTCACACGCGTGCCTGTATGAATTTGAGTAGCATCTATTCTTAATCCATAGGGTTTAATATGATGTTGGCCCCGCCCCCTTTGCAGCTATAATGGCTTCAACTCGTCTGAAAAGACTTTCCGCGAGGATTAGGACTGTGTTTATGGAAATTTTTTGACCGTTCTTCCAGAAGCACATTTGTGAGGTCAGACACTGATGTTGGACGAGAAGGCCTGGCTCACGGTCTCCGCTGTAATTCATCTCAAAGGTGTTCTATCGGGTTGAGGTCAGGACTCGGTCGGGTGAAAGCCAGGCAAGTTCTCCTTCCACACCAAACTCGCTGATCCATGTCTCTATGGACCTTTTAGTGCGCAGATGCACTAAAATACAAAACGTTGGGCTAATCATTTAAAGGTGTTATTATTTTTTAATCCATTTCTATTTAAGAATCTTCAGATTAAACACCGCTTACTTTGACAGCTTTGTTGTCAGCCAACAAGTGCTCAACACATGCTAACTAAGATCAGAATTGTTGGAAAATCATTACAAGTGGTCACCTAGTTGAGAGAATGCCCAGAGTCTTCAAAACAGTCTTCAAAGCAAAAGCATATATTACTTTCTAAGAAAATATTACTGATTTTTGTGTACTTTTTTTTTTTTCTTTTTTTGCTTGCTCAGTAATTTTGAGTGTTCTGAGTTTTGATGCCTGCAGTATTGTTTTGCAATGTAGAAAAATGTAAATTTTACCGGACACAGACTACACTGAAGGGTTAGGGTGAATTTTTTCTTTAAAATAAAAAGAAGCCAGCAGTTATGATAAGGTGATGTCCTTGAAAGCCAGGATTTTGCAATTAGAACTTCAAGATTATAAAATAGAATAAACTTGACCAACTTGCATGTTTATGTATAAAATATATACCACGTTGTTGCGTTTTTCATTCTGATTATTAGAAAGTATTAATATTGATTTATTGTTGCTGTCTATGTCTTTTGTATAGTTCTTTGATAGTTTTGTTAATTTATGGTGTTAACGWTGTTTCATTTYACTGTGCACTGACCGACAGTATATTTGGTTGAAATGACAATAAAAGCCGACTTGACTTGACTTGACTTGACTTGACTAATAAAGCTCCTGTTGTAAATCAAATCAAAGATTTATGTTAACGGGCTTGTTCTAATATGTCGGCATTTCAATAGAAGCAACTCTTTTTTTTTTTTTACAACACAGTGTTGACTGAAAGATGTTTATCATTAATAGGAGGAGTCAGCTACTTGTAAATTTGTTTCCACCACAAGAAAGACTTTCGATCAGATGGATTTGCGCTTACAGTTTCTTGGATACATGACAAGCTAACATAGAAATAAGAATGAAAGACAGCCTGTTGAGGAACTAGTGTAACACAACAATGAGTGGCTCTCGCTTGTGTCAAGGACGTTTCATGGTTTATGTAGTTAAAATGTTCACTACCTTCTTCACGCTCGTTCCTGATTTGTATTTCTTTCTACATTTGTAAATTAATGCTGAAGTAGACCGAAGTATGCAATAATCTACTTTGAAGGTAAGTTCTGGTCCTGCTTTCTTGGGAAGGTCTTCCTGACAGCCAGTTTCATCATGGTGCTTGATAGGTTTTACAAATGCACTTGACCCAATACGGTTCTTGCGAGAACTGTTCCAGAACCGCTGACCTCCGCGTCTTAAAATAACAGCTGACTGTTGTTACATACTTATTAATTCTATAGGTGTTATTTCATAGTTTTGAGATCCCCAGTGGTGTTGTAGAATAAATCACTAAACAAAAACAAAGAAATTTACAAACTATAGTGTAGTGTACAGTATTTCTATCATTTCTAGATTAATTAAAAGAATATCTGATTCCATTGATGGCACTTTGGGACATTCGCTCCCAACAGGCTCGTAATTTTAATTCCTTGCTTAACTAATTGCTTCGCTATTCACTTATTCATGAGATATCAATCCACACGTCTCTAACAGTTTATGATGGAACAACTAACTACTTAATGGCTCATATGACAAATTAAAGCTGCGCTATCGATAGCATGTCATATTTTCTGACATTTATTCTATCCATAATTAATCTGACCTTAATTGCGGAYKGGTGTTGTTTAGCCTCCAAAAATATATRTGTGTATGCATCGAGCGTGGGTTTCAGGCGTCATTAACCGTAAGGCGATATCTAGAGATCAGCTGCAGCTAATGTCAGGGTGTTTGTTCATGACAAGGCGTTTTGTGTTTCTGTAATTACGAAGCAGTTGGGAATGTTCCACATTGTTGAGGGCGGGGGTTTAAAAAAAAAAAAAAAAAACTCGATGGTGTTTTCAGCCCACCTCCATTGTGTCCAGGTTGCTTAACGGCCCGCCCCTTCTGACAGCACGTTTAAGTCTATTTTGAGGGAGATCGATTGTTTTCCTGAGAAAACCGAGCGCGGTTGTGGTGTAACGTAGGAACTATTATGCAAAGGGGCAGGATCGTGGATGAGGAGGGTTTTATTTTCTCATTTGAAGAGTCAGGGAGGTTTCTGACGCAGGGGAAAGTGGAGAATCTTGGCTATCCGGAATTATCTGGTGAGCGCAGAGCGGGGCACGTTTCTTCCCTCCCTCTTCCCCTTCATTTCTTCTCTATCTCTGGCACCGAACTTATCACAATAACGTCGAGTAAGATCGTTTTTGGCTCACGCCTGACAAACCTGATATAAATTTCCATCTGACTCTGACAGAAGTTTTTCATTTTGCCAAGAGGGCAGAAAGTTAAGAGAGAGGGCGAGATATACACGYTGCGTGAGCACAAGCTAAAATGCGAGGATTTTTCAGGATGGCTGAATCAGGTTTTAAAACCTCAACCTAAGTAGGATCTTCCAGAAATTAAATTCTTCTTAAATGAATGAAAAACTTTGAGAGGATTTTATTTTTGGATTATTCCAGGAGCGAAAAAATTGTCATCCTACCAAGCCATGTGTGTCTTACTTATTTATTCTCCACGTTCTTATCATAATCCCTTATATGCCACAAGTTTAGGTCAAAGGTCGCCAAACAGTTGAAACGGTGTCCCTGGGYGTAGCCGCGGCAGTGGCGGTTGTGTGGTGAAGGCCATCTCCAGCCACATCCAGCTTGGCACGAACAGCACAACGGGGCAATCTAGCACCCTCATTACATACCTGCCACTCTAATTACAAGCTGCTCAAGAGATGTTATTCTACACCTGGCAGTGACAATGACAGCGCCTCCGTCTCCCGGCTCCTCTCCACCTTTGTGTAACTGGGCGCCGAGTGCAACACAACACCCCTGTAAATAAATGAAGCTTCCACAGCTCKGCRGTACGCAGCAGGAAGAAAAACAGCCTCTTCAGTAAAAAAACAAAAAACATCTTGTTCAAATGGGTAAAAGATGTCGTCAACATTTCACTTTTTTTATTTAAGGAAAATCTTTAAGAAACAGCTGGCTCCCA
>QMIH01000414.1:97135-107914 GCA_003987875.1 Clarias batrachus | reverse complement strand
TTTTCTTTTTGTTGCATAGGAATGTTCCATGAAGAGTTGTGTTAGATATTTTATTTGTTCCTTTATTCCAATAATTTGTTTTTTTATTCCATGTTAATTTAATTTATTCCACGTTTATATTCGTACATTACAACATACAACATATCTCAGTATAATTCTGCACCTGATTGTTGATGATCTATATGAATAAAAGGAATTTCATACACTGGAGGACCCAGAACCACTCTCAAAAACGAAACATTTTTTTTCTGTCTGTATATCTGTCCAGCCAGATATTGTCACAGCATCGATGCAAAACTCGATCTACAGAATTGAATAAACCTTTGGTAGTACTGTTGTATTTAGTCTGTATTAGTGAAATTATGAGCATCATGTGGCCGTTTAGAAACGGTACTGCGCATGCCTCCGTCTGTGGGCGTGTCTTAAACCGACTGGACAGAATTCAATGAAACTTTGGCASGATGAATAATTTTGCACCTTCATGTTTACATGTTTAAAGGATGAATTGAAAGTAATATTAACGATGAGATCAATTAATCACAAACTCAATGTAATTACGCTTCTCCTATCAATTGGCAAAAATTTGTGTGAAAAAAATGTGACTCGCGTCTACTGCGTCAAGTAAGCTAGTTGAGTGATACTCCTCAACCTCGTAACATTACAACCGTTTACATTACATATGGCAGACACGTACGTGGGCTTCAGCCTGAAATAATATCATCACTACTTACATTAAAGCTCATCAGCTTATTTTTTAGCTTTAACCTTTTAAATATTTCAACAAACTCTCTTCTGTACGCTAGTCCGAATTATTCACAATATACACCAATCTAAAACATTTTTAACAGAAGATGAAGGTAAATAAGTACGGAATGGAACCTAAGCGGACTTTTATAGGAAAAATATGGCTGATTTATTTTTAATTTAACACATAAAGGACAGATTGTGCATTATATATTCGTTTATAGTTGCATTAAAAGTTCCGGTTATAACTTGCCTGAGTTATAACCGCAGCTACCGTATTAACACTCGATCCCTCACTAGCATCTCTTTTCCTCTCTTTAGATGAAGGAAACACTCGACTTTGAAATGTTACAAAGAAAGCATAAAGAGGTTATGATTACTGTAGTTACAGCCTTCACCTTTTACAAAGAGCTTAATCAGGAAACTCCTTTTAACAAATGACTGCACAGTGCGTCTCTGCACAGAAACCTCCATGTCAGCAATTAGAGATTGTGCAAGTTACCACAGAAGCAATAAGGTGGGGAAAAAAATGACTGTCAGTAAGAGCTGCTGTTTTACAGAAAATGAATCAACACCTTCTGACTTTAGAATTGTGAGGGTACAAACTCTTACAGCTGAAGAAATTCTCCAAACTATTATACATTTGCGAGAAACTTGATTTAAGTTTGACCGTTTTGCATATGTGCTTTTATTTATTGATTTATTTATTTATTTTCCCACCCAATCCAAAGATATTCCAAAATCTGAGTCTGTGATTTGTATTTGTAAAACACCTTGCCATCCCGATGGCTCCGTAAATGTCCACTGTATACTTCCTGTGTGTATCTCGGGATCTTGACTTCTGCCTCAACATCCTACACGTCCTGTTCACACAGTATTAGTCCGTCGTTTAGCCGGCACTCAGCTGCGCTTTGTAGTCCGTAAGCCAGGCTCTTAGCACAGGTTAAGGATATAATGATTCTCCCCTCCCCCCGCCCCCCTCAAACTAATCCTAAAATGATTGCCCAGGCATGGGTTTTGGTTTCACCAGATGGACCGAATGAGAGGAGAAGCACTCGAGTAAAATGCCCCAGCGTGTGTGGTCACGACCACGCTGAAGATCACCTCTGATTGCGGTGGCAGCGATGCTCATCATCCATCATTAACAAAGCGAGAGAGAGAGAGAGAGAGAGAGAGAAGGAAGATGACTGGTGGTCTGAGGATGGCCGCTCGTGATTGTGCTAAGCGTTCTGAGTGGGTGAACGTGCATGCGTGTTTATGCATCGTCTGCTTCATGACATCTAATGAGCCGGAAAAGAGGCTCATTTATGATATTAGGTATCAATTGCGGTCCGTTTATGCCAGAAGATCAAAGTGGTATTTTTTTTTTGGAGGCAGGCGAAAAGGGAAAATGATCAAGAACRGTGCTCTAGGAGAGAAGTAGAGGAAAAAGGATGAGACCAGACGGTGTAGAGAAGGCTGAGGAACGTGAGGAAGGCTCGGATGAAGAGGAGGTCACTCTGGTCCCACTCCTTGTCTACTCATGATGCATAACGGTGCAGGATTACGGAGGGACAAAATGGGCGCCGGATGGTTTTGGCAAGCCATTAAACCCAACCTCCTTTGGGTCTCATTGAGAAATGATTGCCAGTGAAGTGTTTGAAGTCTCTAAAAGACCAATGTGCACTGACGGAGGGAGAGACGGAGAGAAATGGAGAGAGTAGTGACAGTGAAACTCTATCTGTCTTGCTTATGCAGTCAATTCTGCCGCTCTTTATCCCTCTAACAGCACCAGGATGTGTGTTTTGCTCATTGAGGTTGCCAAACTCATTTCACCTTCTGGACCTCGGCTTGACTTAAAGCCAGACGGCCTCGAGCGATAAGGCCACAATAAGGCTTTGCGCCTCTAAAGGAGCGTCCTTTTACAGGCAGAGAGACAGAGATACCATATTCCTGGCGAGAACAACAGGTAATGCAGTGTTGAATTGCATTTATTCGCTTGACATAAGAAGGACTGACTTGATTTCTTGAATAAAGAGTCAAAATCCAGCCGAATGGCCGACTGGCTCGTGTAACTTCGCACACATCGCATCTGAGAGAACAGGCTGAACAGTGTCTCGTTTTAACAAGATTACTTCGCTGAATGACTGAAATGATGATATCCAGACTAATGGAACATGAGGGAAATTTGAATGAAGTTAATAAATGATAAAAAGGGATGTGCACTYACAATATCATTATCAGTGAAAGCTGAGGGAAAGAAAAAACAGGACTTTTCTTCTTAAGGGATCATGAAATTATAAAAACCAAAACACGAAATTTTCTAATCACAAATACAAAATTTGAATTATTATTATTTTTACTTCACATTGTACAGTGGGCGCTGCCTGGCCTGTAGTCGGTTCTGTRAATGTTTATCCTAGTGCCGTCTCTATACATATTTGTAAATATAACATGAGACACACGTCACCCGAGTCGTGGGATCGCAAAAGTATTGAAACGCAACATGTCTCGTTCCGCGTGCTGCATCCAATTAACTTCGCTCTTGGACAATTGACCGTCTGTCAATCTAGTGTACACTTACGTTTTCTCTAAGATCTGCGCAGGTCATTCTTTTAACAACAACAAAAAATAATAATAAAGGCAATACATCATGGTCTGCTTTTTTTTTGTTTTGTTTTGGGTTTTTTTTTTTTTTCTTCATTTATTATGAATCACCGCTCCAAAGTCCCGGTCCAAACATGTTACTCTATAACTCATTCGATAGCCTTTAGGAGTCATTTGAAGTCGGCAAACGCCAGATGAGAGCGATCTTGCCCCGGGTTTAAACTGGTCGGTATTCACGTTGTCCACCTCACCAATGGCACGGGCTCATTTTGGCAGGCCCATTGCTTTGGTGTCATGGACAGCGGTGACAAGTGCAGCCCAGAGCTCTTTCGCAATACTCTGAAGGAATTCAAGGTCTGCCRTTCTGCATCTCTCTGTTCCAGTGTCTCAATGGAGTATTATTGAATTATGTTCTTTTTTCTTTTTTTTCTTTCCCATTACGCTATCAAAGCGCTGGACTTGTCACAAGGTGATCGTTTTCTTCTGCACAACACATGCTGAATCTGAAGAACAAATGTGATTGTTAGATGTCACAGGAGGTTTGCAGCGSGGTTACGCAGTTTATAACACAAGCTTATGTTCATGTTCTGATGTTTTAGCCTGAAAGTGTACTGGGTACTGAATGTCAGATCTTTTGAGATTTATTATATATATATATATATATAGTCAGTAATGTATTTCAGGCTTAATGGTTGAGTAAGGAATTGAACAACTAAACAACTACTATAGGAAAATAATCAACAGTGAGGTGGTGTGATGCTCCCACGCCAAATCCTAGKGCTTTTTTTTTATTATTTTAATACCATACCACATTCATTACATTCAGTAATCAGTAATTTTAGTAATCATTTGTCTACGTATAACTCCATTTAATAAAAAGGGATTTTGTGTCTCTTGCGCAACAAGTCTTGCTGGTAGCATTTGTTTATCACATTGCTTCATGTTTGTTGTCTGACCCATCCACAGACCATGAGAGTTCACAGACTGACACTTCACTCCTGTAATGACTCATTACTCACTAGTCGTTTGTTTTAATTGACATTTTCACTTCCTAGAGTTTCACGACTTTGCTTATCCCAGAGCGGCAGGTTTAGTTTAACAACCGTAATGAGATCTGTGTTGGGCGGGTGGGGGTGGGGGGTGGGGGGTTATGTTAAGTAGTTTGTGCAGTTTGGGGCTAGGGGGTGAGGGGATCCTCCTGCACAGGACAGGTGGAGGTAAGCTGATCCAGGTGCCACCCAGGCTCAGGCTGAACTTGAGACGTGTCCTCATCATCCCAGGTCAAGGGGAACGTCCAATCAGCCGGCTCTGTTTCACTGACTCCGGTAGGCCCAATTAAGGCCCATAAAACATCATCGAAATTCAAAGGCCCCTCGTCATAGTCGCCATTACCGGGGTGGTCGGAGCAGCGAGGCCAGGGCCGATATCAGTCAATCAAGCATCGGAGACAGACTGTTGTCTGTTCTGGAGTGTGGACGCTTCATTTCGGTGAACTTGAGTCTAAAATGAGGCTAGGATCAGGTCTTTTCTAAAGGGAGAGAAACGTGCGTGCCGTATAGTAATTGTGAAATAAATTATAGATCTGACCCGGTGTGGAATGGAGCGATAACAAATAGGATATTACACCTTGATTGAAAGATAATTAAAAAATGTGGACTGTATGATGGGTTTTAATAGCAATGTTGGGAAATCAAGTAAAAAAATGCACTCGCTGAGTGACTGGCGTGAAAGTGAGAAGATGTCAGAAGGTATTTTCTTATTGTTTGGGATTTYTCTACGCTCATTATAACCGGATTACACGGCAACGTCARGAGAAACAGATTCTTCATTTCTTAAACGCTCCTTAGACAAAGAGTCCCATATAGACGGAGAATCGTCTTCCACCCAAGCAGACCTCGCTGGCCTCGGGCAGCACCTGCGCTTGACATCCTAACAGGACCGGATTAAACCTGCCCGTCAGCCTACAGACACACAGCCCTCGGCTCGACACCTGTCCAACAACAAACACGCAGCGAGGCACCAGGCCACTCGCTCAGCACTCACACACACACACACACACACACACCATGCACTACAGTCTGCATAGTTAGGATGTGAGAGGTATGTAGGTGTGTTAGCATGAGTGTGTGAGAGCCCCGAGGTGATGGTAGAAAGTTCCTTTTGATTTTGAAGCCTTTAAYAGGGCATAAAAACAAATTCCAGTTTGATGAAGTTCCTGTCCGCTGGCTGAGACTTGTCCTTTAATGCTGACTCTGGTGTTACTTTTTTGGCTTCTAGCTGTTCGTGTTATTGTTTTTAGCCCCTGGTTCTCATCGGCGCTCGTCATGGAGTAACTCGGGTTTTGGGAGTGACTATTGCAGAGTAAGGTGTCCTGCAGACGTTTTTCAACTTGTTTTTTTTTTTGTGTGTGTTTGTTGTTTTCTTTAGAAATGGCTTTAAAAAAAAAAAAAGGATGGATGGTTGTGCATAAGAGATRAAAACAACGGCTAAATGTTTCAGTCAAACATGATTCCAAACGTTATGTCAGTGTTTAGGTGTTGACGTTTCCTCTTTTTTTCAGGTTACACCTTGAGATTATGCAAATCACAGGTGTGAGGTACAAGCACGCAAGAATCCCAGCTTTCRCAAGGTTTCCGCTAGTACCATGAAATGCAAGCGCTTGCCTTTAAAAATGAAAAGTGTCAAGTATTGAGAATGCAGCCTGAATAAGGAAGTAGTGTAACTTGGGGTATGTGATGTGGTGCAAATGTTTTAAATGGACCATTCGTTTCATTGAAATAAAAAAAAGATTTATATGATTTGAGCATATTGACAATATATTGCTGCATGATTAGCCCTAGCTGTAAGGATCACAATAATTTAACGTTTCATTATATGGTGGAACCACAGCATACAAATTTAATCCGTTCCGGAGGCGAGTTCTTTCGTATTCCCATTGGAAATAATGTAAATGCTGATAATCTGTTGCAGCCACCCAAAATTATTACAGATATTACCAATTTCCAACACTATAATTAGAATTTTTGCATTTTACAACAATCAAAGCATTTAGTAAAGTTATGTTATGTAAGTTTTTTGGCACCAGCTGCTTTGAAAACCAAACTGAAAGCGGCTCCCTTTTCTTCTTGCTACCATCCTTTCTGATATTCTTGGGACCCATGGAGCTGTGTCTTCCCAAAAAAAAGGAAACTCCACTTATACCCAAGATCAGAATTGTGTGTCACACCCAATCTCATGAGCTCTGTTCAGAAGTTATGCAAGCGCTACGCCCTAGTTAGCGTTTTAAATGCCACAGCGGGTAATTTCACCAAGCGCTGATGTTTGTCCATGTTGAACAGTGTGCAGTTTTAAACCGATAGCGTTCTTAGTCTGAAAGATTTCTCCCGTCGTGTTGTAGAGTCACTGAAGAGAGATTGCGCAGGATACAGACGGCTGGAGGCATGCTCAGCTGGCAGTGCCCAGGCTTGATTAGCATGTTAGGAGCTGTCTAAAATAAGCACGGTAATTAGATAGTCCTTTAGCGCTGAAGCAAGATGCTGGAATTAAATCTTCTGGTGAGTGAATGTGGAGCCTCTCTGGCATTCACGACACTGAGAAACAATGCAGTCTGGCTTTCCAGGCAGGATCGTCCAGCCAAGGACATCATGCAGGTGAACATAATTATGTCATCTTTGCATAAAAGTAGTGTCGTGTGTCTTTATTTATTTGTTTTGCTTTCATGTGACGCGCCTCTGTATAATTGCTGCCTATTTGAGAAGTGAATAAAAGACCCCCTGTATTGATATTAACTCTGTGCTTCATTAAGAAGATAATTATTGGCTGCCCTAATCCGCTTCATTCTATACAATACATCTAGTAAAAAATGCAGAACTTGTAAATCTTACAGTGAGAGATGATGCAATGGAGTTTCCTTTATTCCACCCAGACATGAAAAGTGCTTCTAGGCTTCTGTGCTCTTAAATGCTTGAGGCACGTTCCAGAATAAAAACAATGGTTTTGTATGAGATAAAATCTTTCCGGAAAAAAAAAAACACAGCACGGGTTGGTTTTTCCTGCCAGGTTGTTGTTCGGCAATACATAAGGCTCGTAGTTGTGGTTTAGTTTATTCCCTTTGGCTGTAAGGAGAGTTGTTTTTTATGTTTGATCAATAGTTACATTGCATCATGGGGCAAAGGACGCTGTATGGTGCGTAATATTCTCACGAGACACGGACTATACTGGTTTGTGCAATTTGTATCCTGCTGAACGTTTCTCTTTATTCATAGCGGATAACCATAAATTTAATCAACATCTTCAATCAGGAAGCGTTATACCCAACAGTCCTCATCTGAGGATATAAAACAATGAAGAAAATGTCACGCCCTCGTAAGAGGATATTCTCAGGAGGATATGGCAACCATGACTTCAAATGGTCATAAACAGAAATAGCTCAGTACTATGTTTGAGGCATGCGGTTTTCATACCAACGTGGTGGTGGTGTTGTTGTTGTTATTATTGCAGTCTGCATCACTGTATGGGAATGCGCTTTTAATGCGTAACCATGTGATAACTATTAATTATGTAATGTTAAGCATGAGTGTTGTGATGGACACGCTCTGGAACATCCGTCACTTCCAGCAGCTATTGAACATTTACTACGTTCTTAAGATGAACAACGAAGCCTAGGGAAATAGCCGCGTCCCTTTTTTTCCCCCCTTTTACAGTGAGTTAGACACAGCAGACCGGAACAGACGTATAATTGCGCTTTTAGAACAATATGAAAAAAAATGTAACTCCCTTATTCCGTTTGTCTGAGTCAACACGGCGTGTAAGGTTTTCAGGCCTAACCGCACTGCCGAAGCCGCTGTGTTCGAATGAGGGTTCGGCACCGAGTTTATTTTTCCTCTTACACCTACATACGCCGTCATAAAGCTATTTTCTGCTCCAGCGAAAATCCTAATTGATCGCCTTCAATCTGAGCTTTACATTGCATGGGAAGATGATATCATTTGATACTGATATTTCTCTCCCTCTGCTGTTTTCTCAGCTCTGGAGTAACAGAGTGTCTAGACAAAGGCGTATGTACACAAGAACACGCTCAGGATAAATGTTTAGACAGTCATTATTGTAATTTAAAAAATGTTAAGGTTGACTTGCTTTGGAGCAGCTGCGAGCGCAAAGCCTTGGCCTCCGGCAGTGCTGCGTCTCTCTCTCTCTCTCTCTCTCTCTCCCTCTCTCTCTCTCGCACACTTATTGCTGTCTCTCATACCAGCCGTGTTAACAGGCGACGGTCTAATTAGATAAATAAAGATCTGCTCTTGTTGTCAATCATTAAATGCCCAAAAGCTGCATCAGTGTGCTTGTGTGACCGTGACATTAACTTAAAATACAGTGACGAGTTGTGGAGAGTTTTACAGGCTCATGCAGCTGGTGGTCAAGCATCATGCTGAAGGATTGATCCGAATATCGGCTCGGTTTCGTTATAAGAAATTTCGTTTTCTGCACATATTCATAGATACAAAAAGTCAGCAGTTTAATACTTTATAACGCTGATGATGTGCTAAATAATAATGCATCAAATCTGTGTATTACAGTGATACAGTTCGCATCCATGCCCGGTTTGTTTGATTTATTTATTTGTTTATTTATTTATTTTTAGATTTTTTAAACCTCCTTTTAAGATTTGAGCAGTATTGAGAGTGAGTCAGGAAGATTCGCCATAGTATGAATTATTTAAGCAGCAATGTCACATTTGTACAGGTTCATTTTTACCGCAACATTCATAGTAAAAATTTAAAAAATCTCAAAGTCTTGGAAACCCTTGAAATCAACGCATCTAATAAGCGACACTGGAAATAGCGCCAGGAATGAATAACATTGAAACTGTACGAGGAAAAACAAAAGCCTAAGTGACAATAAAACCTGCCAAAATAAAGGCTCAGAACTAGTGACACACAAGTAGCTATTCTTGTACAGTTACACTGTTGAATTCTAAAGTTTGAGCTTTATTTCAATTCCTGTGTTCATATTAATGCACCTTTCTATTCTTATCCCGTTTCTGTATTATCCTCCACAGGTACATCATGTATGCAGAATTTAAAAACGTTTTTTTTAATGATATTATTTCTGTTGTTTCCAGTATCAGTATGAAAAAACATAATGCTAAAACATATGTTAAAATATGTCGATAAAAGTATTGGTTTCTTACAAAATCATCTTGAAATCCATGCAATCCTGGATAAAATTAGGGAATGTTAATGAGACAAGAGTTGGTTCCATTAGGTTGTAAGTAAAATTGGGTTTTACCGCCTCTAAAGTCTACTTTGATATACTGTATATATCAAAATATATTAGATATATATATTCAGTCCGCGTAAAGATGGCTAAACTCCAGATATCTAGTTAGGCAAGAAGTCTTTACACTAGCTGCACTCGGATTGTGCCGAATAAAATCCTTAAGCAACTTTCTCTCTCTTTACTGTTGTTATGAACTTTATTACTGTTTGAGATAAGAGGACCCAGTTCAGTCAGGAGAGAAAACATGAATGTCAATACCTTTACAATCTTATTGTTTTTTTTCTGCAACATGTACATTGAGAAAGATAAAGGGCCAAGGCTATTTCCCTGAGGAATACCACATCTTAATGTTTCATGCCTTGGGGAATTTATCCTTTAAAAAAAGATAACTATTTGACTTTTTTTAAAATAAAGTAAACATGATAATATGCCAAAGAGCTATATTTAACTAATCTACACTACTGGGGGGGGGGCATGTATCATAGTATGTATCCCTGGTGCTTGTATCATAGTAAATCCTTTGCCACGATGAGGCCAACACATTATTGAAATCCAGTATAGATGCTGCTTTTGATGAAGAATGTACAAAATTGATGGTAGTTGTCAGTTTTCTACAGGATGTATGTACAGTATGTGGTGGTTTGAAAGTAAGTACATTCCACTTCATATATAACAGTACAGTATATCAGTTTAACAGCTTGGACAGATGCTGAGAGCAATCACCAGCAAGTCAACACCTCAGGTAGCAGGTGATTCGTTCTAGCTTGAGTGCCAATGAACATTTAAAACAAGAACACGCAAGAAAAACAGAGGGTGTGAGGAACGGTTTCTTCTTTCTTTTTTTAAATACATTTTGACCCCATCAGCAGCCATGGGGAAACGCCAGGGCAGTTTGGACGGAGGGTTCGCTACAGTATGACCAAGTAATGAAAACAGGACTCTCCCAATGCTGCGATTTCAGTGGAGTCATCTGGTGACTGGCCTACACACACGACGTGCACAGACCTAGTCACAAGGGAACCGGCGTCTGTCGAATGGATTGAAGTGATCAGAAAAGCACACGGCGGAGGATGTCGTCCACCACCCCTAACGAAAGCTGAATTATTGAGTAACAGGAAATTAAAAAATTCCTGCAATGCTGATCCACCACTCCAAGCCATTGTGCTGGGGCTC
>QMIH01000414.1:44440-68436 GCA_003987875.1 Clarias batrachus | reverse complement strand
ATTCTTGCTACTTCTGATTGGTTGATGTCAGCTTGTGGCCACATCAGGCTTTTTGCAGCTAAGACTGGCCCCTTGCATTAATAATTCCCCCATCGGGACAACCAAACATCAGGCGTCTAAAAAAAATTCTAAAGTGTGTACAAGTTGGATAATGTTTTTAGAAGGAATTGTTTTTTAAGGAATTTTTGTAAACGTCAATGTGCTTATTTAGCACTGTTTGATGCAGGGCCACTGTATTGCATTGCCTAGACACAATGTCATTGGAATTAATCGTGATTGATCTCACTGACATGGCCAAACCTCATGACACTGAAGCATTGACCAAACTACAATTTGAATTTGAGAGCTTCAGATGTTAGCTTTAAAAGCTTTAAAAGTTTTAAAAGTTAACTTACATTTCAACAGGGGGTTGATGTGCGTTTGTAATGTGTATTTACTTTGCCATTTTCATACAGATGATGTGTAAGAATCTATCGCTGAATCTTTTTGCCATTGGATACAAGGGTTACCTCCAGTCTAACTATATTTTAAATGATTGATAAAAATGATGAAAATGCCTCTTAGAAATCAATTAATGCCTGTTGAAATAACTTTTCCACAGTATCAGGTATTTCAGCTGATTAGATGCAATCCAGAGAATGATCTGAATTAAATTGAGCATCATGTGGAGCATCTGTATTATCATGAGAATCAAATGGATATTTATAAACAACCTTGTGTGATTGAGTGGTATGATTGAGTGTGATTTTCAGAGCTGGTTAGTTTATGAGATCATTGGTTTGCTGTTCCAGTCTCAGGAACTCCCTGCCTTGAAGAGTTTGAACTTTTCCTTAGGTTTGCATGATCCAAATAGTTAGTTGATTATCAAGCTCTTTGTGAGGTGGAAATGTGCTTTTGAAAATTGGGGGAAACTTGAAGGCATGGCAATTTATGAACTGAAGTTTAAACATTTTTTGTGTATGTGTAGGGGGAAAAAAATCCAAAATCAGACGTTAAAGAAAATGAAAGAAAACATTTCTTATGTAGAAAATAAATGTAGAGTGGTGTCGAAAGAAACATACAAACGTCTGTTTGCTGTATTGTTAGTTTGTTGGATGGCTGGGTGTTAATTGCTTCTTAGCCTTTAATGTTTATTGCTGAACCTAAAATTTCAAGGTTTTTAGAGCAGCTGCTGAACCGGAAATAAGCAAGTTTGTTGTCGATCTGCATTGTGTCTGTGCTCTATTCTGCTTATTTAATTAAATAATTGTTTATTTAAAGGGGAAAACCCCTCTGAGACGGAATCCTTAGTTTCAGGGAAGCCCAGTAGAGTCTAAAAACATATGTGCAATCAATGAAACACACTGAGAAAAAACACGCACAACGGCTGCTCCAGGGCAAACACGTAAACTAATTAATTAAACACTAATTAAAAAAGCGTTTTTAGATGAACAGTTGTAAACAAATAGGAGGAAGGAAAAATTAACACCCTGTTGTATGTTGTCTATATTTAAGAGATGCTATAAAACGCAGTGTTACTTTATTACCAAAAACAGATCTTTCTTTTGAGTTTTAGTAAAAAATATTTTAAATAAATACAATGTAGCAAATATTTTGACTTCTTATACTTTTGCAGTTTACTACAAGCCTAAGTGATTTTTTTTTTGTAATAGCTAATATTTGCCCTATTAGACAGCAACTGAATTTATGCTGAGATAAAATAGTCTGCCTTAAATGTCCGTATCCCAACTTTTGTGTTTGATAAATAAGAATCTGTGAATAATTMAAGTTGCCATGCAGTGGTTCTCTTTTCCACGGACAGGTTAAAGTGACATTTTCTATTKTCTACGTCGCTGTAAAAATCGCATGACCTATATTCAATGTATTCTCTAATATTAAACATTTTTATGACTTTATCATAAAAAAATATTGCATGTAGCTGCCATCATTTAAACTTTAGTTTGGTAAATAAAGCATGCGATACAGAGGCGTGTTTCTACCTAACTACTCTTTACGCGTTTTTAGTTTAATATTTATTTCTGGTTTGCTCATACTTGTATAAAGTCGCTCAAAATAGGAATAATTTGGTGGAGTCAAAAGGCCGATGGGYGACTGCAAAGTTTCGATTTTTGGTTTTGATCCTTAATTTGTCCAAATACCACAGCGCCGAGTGTCAATGCCATTTTTTTTTCTTCATCTCCATGTTTACAGGAGCTGTACGTCAATGCGTGGCTTTATCCTGCGCACTCAGTGCGTCCTGGTAAAAGTGCTATTCACTCGGATGAGCGGATGTAATTAAAGCTAGTAATTGCCGATTAGAGGTTTTGGGTCACCGGGGTTATTTGATAGGAGGCTTTTTTAAGAGGCGACCAATTAGCTATAAAGCATCACTCGCGCAAAGAAGGGCACACGGTTTGCATCATCTCTCTCTCTCTCTCTCTCTCTCTCTCTCTCTGTATGTGTATGTGTAGTTTTCCTGCTATTTAAGGGCTAGTTGTAAAATGCATGAAGCCATGCTGCAAGGAACCTTCGTGATTGATCGCTCTTTTACTCCATAAGCGTGGCATTGCAGTTAATGTTCCCCCTCCGACGTGTTAACGCACTATGAGGTTAGGTAAGCGGGTCACGGGGTCACCGGCCCAGCAGGCTTGTTGATAAAAGGAAAGTCGTGCCACGATATTCATAGCGCATTAGGTCGAGCTCATAATCCACATTTCGGTGTTTCTAGGATGCGAGTGAATAGAGTCTAAAATAAAGTCTCAAATAATAATAATAATAATAATAATAATAATAAAGCAACGTAGGGATAATTGTGATCCAATTGATTTATAAATGGAGACCCTATGAAGTAATAATTATTTTGAATTCGAAAATAGGAACAAGTGATTAGGATCATCTGATCTATTATCGGAAAATGAGAGTTGCAGAATCCTATGTTGTACTTCACATGAGATAAATCAATAAATACTATTATTATTTGTGACTCGTTTTAAACATATACTGGTGATATTAAATAATTATACCCTTAATTCAGAATTTTTTTATTTTGTTATATTTCCGTTTATAATTGTTGGATTATATTAGCTAATTCTTAATTCTCAATTCTTTAAAAACAAAAATAGTCTGGTATAGCCGAGTTTGGTTTGTGCTTCATAAAATACCCCTTTCCTCAGTTTTTAGGTTTTTTAATACAGAAAAAACGTTTGCTCTATTAAGACTTAAAACTATGCAGCTGTGTTTATATATGTATTACTATATATTATACTATATACTTTTTTATTAATTTAAACTAATTAGCCATCGTTAAATGTAAAACAATTGATGCAATGAAACTGGCTGTGCAAAATAAATAATAATAATAATAATAAGCCGCTATGGTGTGCCAGATTTGTTTGCAGCGGATCAAGGCACTTTGTCTTTATCTCAGTGCCAACTTGAAAAGATATAATTATCTAGTTTGAACAGGACGGCTATGAAATCCTTCTTCCCTTTTTTAGGGCGGGGGGAGCTCGAGTGGACTGAGCTCCTCCAGATAGGAGTAATGAAGTTGTGCAGTCCAGAGATACAAAAGGGCATTAACCTCATTAGCATGAAACCTTTTCTTGCAGCCATTGTGGGACCCCCCTTTCAGCCTCCTAATCCCTCTATTTCAAAGCTGGGTTTGTAATAAAGCTTTTAAGGGAGTTGTGTGGTGGGGGTTTCCAAAGCTTCTCTGTAAAATTTTTTTTTGCCGTTATAGTTCACAGGCCATCAAATATCCTCGTCTAAAGTCCAGGAAAAAAAATACCAGTGGTTTATGTTTTAAAAATTATAATAATAAAGTCTGAATAATGTGTACATTTGACATCGTCCGGGTGTCAAAACTAGAAATTATTAGACCTGGATGCATGCAAAAAACAATATGCTTTGCTCCAGAAATGGCACGATTTTAAAAACAAAGCTCCCATTTTAAGCACATTGCAGCTTTCCCCTTATCGCCTTTGTGCGGGGCAGTCGGATTGTCCTAAATTATGTCCAACCAGGCCCCCTTTGGATCCACGGATTAACAGATTAAAGTGGACCAGTGGGCAACGCATCCCTCCTCCCCTTTCCTTCATATTACTCGTATGATAATTGCCTAAACTGATTTGCACTTTCACAAAAGCTTGTAAGGACTCTTTGTGGCCTGAACGAGCCAGACACTGCTTTTTCTGTCCTTGGAAATAAAACTGATTAATGCCGTCTACCAGGCCGAGAGGAAAAAATAATACAAAGAAAAAAACAACAACAACAAGGATCACGTCGTCCGGTAAAGTAGCTATCTGGCAACAGCATCCATTTTGTGCTTTATTTTGTTTCCCTACTGGATGGGGAACCTTATTTTAAAAATATATTATCCAACACGATAGAATTACTATCAATATGCAAATACGCTAGCCATGCACCTATAATATTTGCACATCATATTATTTGTATACATATTTCATAGCCAAGTATTCAATATGAAATGATATTTTCCATAAATGCATATATGCATGGATGCTCTATAATCAGAGACCACCCAATATTTTGTTGCGTAAATAGCTTTGCTATTTATGTTTTTTAGGGTTAATTAATCAAAGTATCAAGTATTTATTTATTTATGTTAAGTATTTAGGCTAGTTATGTTTTCTAAATTCTATGAATGTTTTGAAATCGGGATCGTCCACACTTGATCGAGTAAAAATATAAGCTTCAGCTTTATCGCTCACAAACTCGTCGGAGTTTTCTGCTGTTTTTTTTTTTATTATTATTATTTTGAGCAACATGATAAAACTTTATTGACAAAATATTGACAATTATATACTTCTTGGAAGTATATTTTTGTGTTAAAATTGTAGCAAACTTAACACAATAACACAAATTATTTACATTCTGGTGAAAGTTTTTTTAAACAAACATTTTAAGTATCTCTGTACATGGAATATATACGCTCAGTGCTTTTGAAGTTTTGCTGCTTGGCGGTCATCAGGTTGTTGTTTTTTTTTCCTTTTGGTATATTGTGGGAAATTGAGGGAGATATCCTCCTTTTAGCTGAAAAAGCTAAACATTTCAATCCATGTCACCAAATTTGAAAAGAGTAATTGTTCTGTTTTTTTTTTTTTTTACTTAGATATTAAAAACAAAACACTTTACCGCAGCATTGCTACTTCATATCATTTTCACAACAACTTGGACACGATAATTATAAATTCAAAGACTGCACACTTCTTTTTTTTTTTTTTAGGAAAAAAAAAACAAAACATAAAACACACATGACATTTCCCAGTTTGAAAAAGAGAATCCGAATAAAGTTACTTTGCAAAAAAGGGTTAAATTAATGCGACTACGCGCCCCGAAAAAAAATCGTTGCTCTTTATCATGCGATTCAAGTTTTGCCAAAAGAAGATATTTTGGTACTTTTTAAGGAAAAATATTCTCAGAAGTGCAAATGTCCTATGCGCGTTAGGAGTTGTATTTTGACTGAGTTGATGAGGTGGGGCGGGGGCGTGGCCGTCTACTACCTGTCAATCATGTTGCCTTGGCAACGTGGAAAACAGTATTGACAGTTTCCTCGTGATGACAGCGACAGGATTCTCTCACCCTTGAGCTGCCGAGATCCGAGAAGAAGAGAAAATTGGTTTTGCTCTCTTTCGGGTTTTTCACGCCGTCCTTTATCCGTGTCACACTTTTCACTCCACGTCGTGTTTTCCAGGCTTCAAAAGCTCCTCGAGTTTTTTTTTTTGTTTTGTTATCATTTGTTTATTTGGGTCGTTTCTTTTTAATCGTCCGACGTGACGTCTATTTCCTCGGGACTCGCCTGTTTTGTTGCGAGCCGCCACCGGTTCACGTGATGCGTGCCTTTCTTTTTCTGCTGCGAGTCCGAGCCTTCCTCCTCCAGTTTCTGACGCTTAAATTTCGTCCTTCTGTTCTGAAACCAAACTTTGACCTGTCGGGAAGCAGAAAGGGGTATAAATAACACAAAAACATGTATAGAATAAAATCATAAAACATTCTCCTCGGGTTTTTTTTTTTTTTTTTTTTCGTTGCCAAAAAGCAAGCTGGCCTCTCGGCTTTAGTATCAGTGACAGGTCTGGAAAAAGATGAATAGCCTTATACAAGGAATAAAGCTCTCTGTCACTCTATCCGAGAGTGCAGTCTAAATAGCGAGTCTTCATTTGATTCAGCGAGCTCTTTCCTGACGAGACACAACACCAGAGTCTAAATATATCCCAAAGGGTGCTTAAAACCGACAAAAAGTTCCTTTGGCTGGATATTTCGAGTTCTCCGTTTTAATTTTATTTCTAAAGCATTTGTACATAACATGGATTACATTTCAGAAAATAAAAATTATGGCTTTGTAAACCTGCACTTGGAAATAATGGTAACAAACTGTACTGTCGCTTAATTAAGAAGACCTTTAGTATATCTTCCTTTTGCAGTCTTCCTTTAAAATAATTTCACCTATATAATTGGACCCTAAGGACCTAAAAAGTACACACTCTACTCCCTTAATGGTACCATCCCAATGACAAGTGCCTTTATTTCCGAATGCGCAAGTAGTACACTAGCTTAAATAAAACAGTTTATATATAATGTCAGAATAAAAAACTGAGCACCATGACCAAAAGTGAAGTAAGTGTGTATAAATCATTCATAMGCTATATTATATAGTCCAGCAGAACACAGTGTAATATGACACATATCTGAAATATTAATAACTTAAACAATTAAATTCTATCACTTCTATATGTAATATCGAACTACTATGGTGTCAACCGTATTTCTTCATTCATTGCACAAACTTTCAAAACGAAACTAAAATATGGAAATGCGGGAGAAAAGTCAACAATAATGGTTTAGCGCCAAGCTCAGAAAAACATTGCAAAAACTTTGGGACCCTTATCCTTTCTTATCTTTTTTAAGTTTTACCTGGGCACGTGGATGTACCATTAACTTTATTTTTAAAAAGGTACACGAAATAAAATATTCAATTTAGCATATAGATCTGCATTTTGAGATAAAAGATGAATATAAAGATGCGAAAGGTGTGTGCAGAGATAAGTAGCCCATTTTTCCAAAGTCCAAAAATAATTGTCCGGATGATGAAGTGCACGCTTGTATTTCAAATTTCAACGGTGTAAACGCAAGTGTACATTATACAGTTCCACACTTAATACAGTAATTTCTGCTCATTTGGACAGTACAAATGTACTTCAGAAAATAATTGCGGCAATGTGCAAACAAAAGTCTAAAAAAAAAAAAAAAAAATCAAGCACCTTTATTTTTCACACATTTGTCCAGAGTGATTGTACCCCCTGAGGGATTTCTGCATTTGAGGTGCACAGGTTATTGAGCCAGGATATTGAATGAGCAGAGAAAGAAGAGGAAACTTTTCTTTTGCAATTGTTCCCTCGTTTGGCCCGTTAGCTTTAATTCGTCATCTTTTATCCTTCATATCAGCCGCAGAACGAGCTTGGCCAGCGAGGTGCATTTAATGCGCTTTTTCAGCACGCTAATTGAAGCGTTGAAGTGGCTCCTATAGTTCATTTCTCCCTCTTGGCCTCGTTTAGTAAAGGGGATCTGTGCTCACACTGGGCACAATACAGCCACCGAGCCATATAAACACAAATACGATTCTAAATATGGCGCCTCTCTGAAGTGTCCCATTTAAACTGGTTAACCGGATAAGTGCCAGACATTTTCTAAAAGGAGTTAATATGAGGAGTTCAGTCGAGCTTACCTAGTACAGTAAATCCTGATCCTAACCAAACTTTCATTTTCAGTTTGACTTTCACTCCATTTACGGGTCAACACGAATAGAACCGTAAGCCCCTTCAGCAATGACATAAGCAAATAATAGACTAATGTTTGAGGTAATTGGGCTAATTGTAAACTTGTATTCCTAAATCAACAATTCATTTAACAAATTAGTTTATATCTAAATACTAACTGTGCTTCATCAGACAGTGTTGTGTGTTTTGTTTATATTGTTATTTCAGAAAATGAAGTATAATTATATTGGTATAATTAAGAAGCAAGTGTCTCCTGCAAGTGTCCTGAGAAATCTTAAACCTTCCTGAGTTTGGGCTCGTTTAAACTTTCTCTTTTTCAATTTCAGATTCTTACAGGTTAGATCAACCGCGCAAGTAGGAAAAAGAAAACTGACATAATAATAATAATAATAATAATAATAATAATAATAATAAAAGCACACTGTTGTTGAAAAAATGCTGTGTAGTAAGTTATGATAAAACGCGCATGTGCATACATTTCAGACAAACATTTTTTTCAATGCAGTGCATGCGCCTGCACTTTTTTCATGCACATCTAACCAAGGCTTAGCCTCTAATCATTGTTATTTTGCATTAATTAAAATGCAAACATGCGGTAGATGTGGTCCTACCTGAGTTTCCGTGAGGCTGAGGCTGTGCGCGAGCTGCTTCCGCTCTGCTCCCACCACGTAGTGGTTTTTTTCAAACGCGTGCTCGAGCCGAAGCAACTGCGACGGAGAAAACGCCGTGCGGATCCGTTTGGGCTTCCTGGCGAGTGCGTTGTGCAAAAGGAAACTCTCCGGACTCGTTTCGTTTCCTGCAATGTTGTACGAAAAAATATCGTTTCCTGCACGTAAAAGACTGTTATGAGCCATAAGACATTTATAAGCTAGTCATCCCTATAATATCACCACACAGGCCTTTGTATTGACGCTTCAAAACACCCGAGCTGACGCTAAATTAATCAAATTTACAACAGGAAATGAGTAGCAACACGAGCACCGTGCAGTCGATGCAAATTTATTTCAAATATACACTTGGCCTCCTTATCCCTTTCACTTTGCTTAGTACAGAGTCTAGAACTTAATTATACATCTAAGCATAAAAAACTAGCACTAAAATAATAATTATAATAATTATTTAGCATTTTAAATAATTACAAAAAGCGATATGTTTTTTTAGTTATGTTACCTATTACGTGCTCGTGAAATTATTAATTATCTTAGCAGTGCAGTAATTGCGACACATTTCTAATCGAAGCATTTTAACCGCGTGAGACAAATGCATCATTTCGATTTTTAAAAAATGTAAAAGAAACAACAATCGTTTACCTAAAACACAAAAGTGTAAAAAAGTAAACCGTGTAATATATTGGCTAATATATATATATTGGCATATATATATATATATATATATGTGGCGTGCATATATACATACTGTTTTTTGTTTGTTTGTTTAGATTTTTTTATTCTACATTTAATAATAGCGTTGCTTTGTGCTTGTTTGCCCATTCAAGAATTGGATTGGATAATTACAAGCGCTATTTATTTTCCGTTGTTTTGATGCCAGTACTTTGACACTGTACAACTCCAGTTCCCATAGACATAATCTTCATGACGGCTTTGTTTGAAAGACAGGAGAGAACAGGATGGATGGCCTCACAGTTTTATTTCAGACGAAATAACACTTGCATTACATTTTGGGCAATAATTTTACAGCAAATGGGGGAAACGACATTTCTAGTTTACTTATCTGCTCCATGTTTTTTTTTTTTTATTATTGTCTTTGTCTTCCTTCATATAGTAGGCCTGTTGTTATTGTACAGGCGACAGTTCAATTAAATAAATTAATCTAAGCAATAAATTTTACTTCTTTTTTTTTTTACTCTTGTATACATTTATATACGTATATTTTAATAGACCTCTAATTGTAACGATTACGGGATGAAATGCATCAAAATTCACCTTAGAAACTATTTCTTTCCGAGTCGAGTTTTAAACTGACAGTTTACTAAAACTGAACAACAAGCAAATAATTTTTGCATTTTACAAGTTTTGAAAACCCGTCAAATATACAAAATGTTAAATTATATTTTCGTTTTGGTCGTTTTATTAATCGTTTAATGTCATGTTTATCTTAATTTATATGCATTATGAATTGCCAAAGTGTAACACACATGCTAAATATTTTTTTCCATCTGTTATACGACGAATTCAAAAAAGAAAAAAAAGAAGAAAAAAAAACAGGAACGAATATTAAGGTAGTAATAAGAATAATAATTTAAATTACCTTGAAATCTGTGTCCCAAGTATCTGTATCTGTGTATTAACCACGGGTAAAATGTTGCGGGGTCCCTTTGCTGGCTGGCGAACAGGGCGTGCGGCCCGTGCGAGGAGGTAAGCGCGTGGTGAGCGGCGAGCGCATGCGGCGGTGGCGGGGGCGGCGGCGGATGATGTGCGGGAGCGGGGACGACCGGGTGCACGGGCACCGCCGAGCTGGGCGCGTGCGACATGGCCTCGGCGAATACGAGGTCCGCGCTGGAGTAGACGCCCCTCGCGCCGGTGGTGAAGCCATTGAGAAACGGACTCACGTGGCTCGCACCGGCGGCGTAACTGAGCGCCGCCGCGGGTCGCGTGGGCTCCTCTGATCTGGATACCGGTAGAACAGGAGCAGGAGGAGGATTATTATCCTTCGCTACTAAAGACTCGATAGTGAAACATCTCTTCGGTGTCGGCTGAAACATGGTGATTTAAAATACCGGGGAAAATATTTCCGCCACTCACAGTTACAGTGACAGTGAAGTCCGTTGAAAAAATACTCCAACAAAAAGTTGAGTCGAAAACAGTGTCGATTTGGGGAAGCGGAAAGATTTTTCAAAACTCTGTAAAAAATGAGCTCATGACCAGGGCGGACGCGCTTTGCTGCTCCGCGCGCTCCATGGACGCAGGTCCGGTCCGAGCTGTGCCGGAGATTCTGTTCAGTCTAATTAGCACCCGAGCTCCTGTAAACAGCTTCCTCTTCTGCGGAGCCGCCGTGGTGATGATGATGATGATGATGGCTCAGTGATTGGTCCTCGCTGGTGTTTGCCTTAAAGGGTCCGAGGACGAAAGAAGTGTCTCTATAGCGCGTGGACACTCTCACCGAGCGGATACCGGGAAGAGGGAGAGTGAGAGAGAGGCGGATTCTAGAAGAGAAACGGAACGGATTTGCCCCCCCACCTCTTCACCCCTTACGCATCCCTTCACCGGAACCGGAGAAATGCACGCGCTGATCCCGTTGCAGAGACCCGGAGGTACCTGTGCGCCTTACTGTTAAATTGTCTGACAGGCCAAAGAATGTTTTTCCCCCCTTCTTTTTCTGTGTTTTGCGTAATAGTTATGCTTTTGCACAACGCTGATTAGTTTTTTTTTTAACTGTTACTAAATTACACAACTTGATAAACGCTGCACAACAGAACAACACAAACGCTAATTCGAGATATTCCTGAATTCATCAGATCAGCGAGTTTTGCACTCTGTGCGGCCTCTCCGGCGTTTGCTTTGCGACCCTCCGCCTTTTCATTTTTTTCCCCAATGTGATGAGTTAAGTTTAGACTCTCTCTCTCTCTCTCTCTCTCACCCACACACACACTCTCTCTCTCTCTCTCACTCTCTCTCTATTGGTCAGGAGGATGGGGGATGAGGCACATTTATTAGACACAGGCGAGATTTTCAGCTCCGTTTGTTAAAAGGTCCATTACGTTCTATAAACGCTTATTAACTGACCCATAAGCCTGAGTCACTTTATGAACAGTACGACTTATTAACCCTTACACAATTTGCTGCATGTGTTATATAACAATATATTATTATAAATTATTATTATTATTATTACAAACCATACAACAATTTGTGTGAACGTTTATATATATATATAATATATATATAACGTTCACATAAATGATTTATAAATGGTATATATACTGTATATAAAATGCCACAATCTCTGATTTGAGTAAATTCCCGTCCTCAATGTATCCCTTGTGTGTGCCCAGTGCTACTAACTCAAACGCAGGATAAAGCGATAATGAATAAAGGAACGTGCTGTATCCCTGCTGTTGTTGTACATATTTATAGTGCATGCATATTGAAAGCCGTTTAACGATCTTCTAAAAAGTTTCCACTATTTTCAGACATTTTAGAATTTAATCTTCAAGTACGTTTTATTATAACCCGTAGATGTATTATAGAACAAAATAAACCGAATTAAGATACATAAACTGTTTATACTCATAGTAACTTCCTTTTTAAAATGTTTGTTTCCCAGCCTCTCACGTGGATTAGCTTAATCCAAGTAGTTAATTAAATTGTATATAAAAATGTATATTAATTGCTTAAATATTCAACACTTCTCTTTACATGTTTATTATTATTATTATTATTATTATTATTATTATTATTGTTGTTGTTGTTGTTGTTGTTGTTGTTGTTGTTGCAGCGCTAGTAATAAGCCTTTAGTGTTAGTGCCACATGTAGATGTTTTATTTTCTCATTTCTATTGGATTATGGATAGGACAAAAATTTCTGACAATAGGATCAGTTTATCTTTGTTACCATTGTTAGTTATATATTCTGTATGCATGCGAACATGTTTATAAACAATACCAGCTTTTTTTCAGTCTGTTTTTAAGCAAAATGTGCTGAAGCATTTTAGGAATTCTTTGTTGTTCTTTAAGGGCACTGCTGCGTTCCCGTCTTTCTAACTTTTTCTTCGTAGCAATATAAAAGGAGGCAGTTCATATAAGCATTTTCTCTAATTTTACTACAACTACTATTATTACTATTTATTATTATTATTATTATTATTATTATTATTATTATTATTACTATTACTGCTGCTGATGCAGCGCTAGTAATGTTGTAGTATTAGCAATTGATATATTTTGCATTACTAGGAATTATTTATTCTTCTGTATGCTTTCCCCATTTACTTAACGTTGACGTTAAACTGCTAAAGACGATTCAATGTGACGGTGTTAAGAGAGCGAAAAAAGACTAAGGACGCCGCCTGTGGGTGTGTTTATGAATTGCATACCAAAAGGGGGAGAAAAAAAGGGGAAGAAAAAATAAGCTATAGCAGGTAGTTTACGCCCCAAAAAAACAACTTTATTTTTCCCAAAGAGTAAAATCAATGCACAAGAGTTTCATCCATATTTGGCGAGTGTCTCGCCGTGCTTAAGAAAGAGAGATCTCTGGATAGGTTTTTGTTTTGAGAATGGTTGATGTTTCAGCTGTGTTGTGAGGTAAGAACATTTTATTTCATATCAATAAATAAATGTAATAGAATAGAATAAATGTAGTTCTCACATCATTCTTCCCGAATGTTTGTTCATCTGATGAAATTGTAGTGCAAAAGAATCCACCCACACTCCAAAACAAGGCAGAAACTAATGCTGCTCATACTACCGCAACTTTCTTCACTGTTTTAAATAGAAACCACAGTTATGACCTAACTAGTTCTTGTTCTAATAGACACATGTTCGCTAATAAATGTTTTAAAAGTGGTCCTAAAATGTATATTCGATAATACTGAACCTGCGCAAGGTAAAACTGCGACAAAGAAACCAGAGACATTTTCCAAAATGGATCACAGCAAAATATATATATCTTACACCATACAAATTTAAACCACTACGCAAACAGCCCCATGATATAGAATATATAGATATAGAAGATATTTAATATTAGGAGTTGGTTGTCACGTGAATTGGTTGACATTTGATTTTTGCACACTCTTTGGGATGATGGACTGTTTTTTTTTCATACAATAATCAGCATAAAAGTGGACTGGATTTCACCAAAACGCATTAGAACTACAAGAAGCAACAACAGATCATTAGTCTAACAGTCATATGTGTTACAAATGGACACTTTAAACTGTTAATAAAACTTTAGGCTATAAGGGAAAAGGTCAAGGGCACGCCTTATGCAAGTGAATGTGTGCTGTAACTTCTTATTTTAAAGAAATTAAGTTCAGTGTGTCTAAAATATTTTTATCCCTTTCTTCACGTATGGTTGTTAGATGGAGATGTTTATCTTTTGTCGGTGTGTCTGTCTGTATAAGGTTCATAGTGCATGCGTATGCATGTCTCTTAGCGTATGGCTGAATGCGTAATACGTTTATCTCCGCAGATGACTTTTGTTGTTACATGCTATGTAGAAAATTGTTACTGTTTAATAATACATGTTTATTTATATTTTGGTTTGCTAATGTATATCATGTATACCAATAAGTCTAGTTATGAGCTATTTGAATTGAGATATATGATCGCTACAGACCAAGAGGGACATCCCCTTCTGGTGTCTTTTCCTTCTCTAATGGGCTTCCAAGTCTGACTTTCTCAATAGTTCATCATTTTTCACTTTTAGGTTCAATTAGTAACAATGTCAAAATGTAGCCACTACACTGTAAGCATCATCGATAATATTTAGAGACGTTTGAATTAATGGACATTTATCACAGACAAAAGAGAATTGTGAAAGCGAAAATAATTTTGGGTAAAGAAAAATGCAACGAATCTTGAGTGCTGCTAGAGTGGATTAACAAATCAAAGCAAAATAAAATAGCATCCGGTAATACGATATGACTGCTAACCATTTTATTGTTTGCTCTGTTTGTGTGTGTGTGTGTGTGAGAGAGAGAGAGAGAGAGAGAGAGAGAGACAGAGAGAGAGAGAGAATAGAAAACTAGTCGTCCAAGAAACTTTTCCTCCACTCGATTCTTTATGCAATTTTTGTCGCTATTAATATCAAATGTTGAGGTCGAAATGTTACTGTATTATCCAGGAAAAAAAAGTTTTACACATAATCTATGTCACATACTTTTAGCCTATGTGTATGAAAAATGTAAGAAAATTAGGCATCATTTCGTTTGCAGCTTTTATATTATTTGTGGCCCTATTAGGTGAACTAATAAACCAAACGTGAATTTATTCGAATTGCAAGAATTTCTTTTTGTCTCCGATGGGCATCTATCTGGGGAGGGGAAAATCTTTCTATGATGCTTTGTTTTTTTGTTGTTGTTGTTGTTGTTGTTGTTGTTGTTGTTTTTTAAGCTTTATAGTTTTACTTAATAAATTGTTAATCCTGTTAATCCAACCCAGTGGACCGCACCGTTGCCACGAACTAATATAATACTACAAAGGGTTTAAGTAGTTTATTTAACAACTTTGCTAAGTAGCTTAATCTAGACTTATGCTTTTATCTTTGGACAAGTGGCATTGATTTAACACTCAACACATTTTCGTGTTTTTTGTTTTTGCCTACCAGTTTTATTATTAGCGTCTAATTATTTTTTTTAAAATGTAAGCTTTGCATTAATATACGAATAATAAGCACGTGCGAATTTCTTTAAAAGCAAAAAGTCTCTATTGTTTAGTGTGTAAGGTGGAGAATCATGCTGATTACTGCTTTCATGGCGGGCTTTAAACAGCGGTAGGTCCCAGGGTATGAATGTAATGGCCACTCGTTAGGTCACAGGCAAGTCTGAGCACTGAAATCCATGATCCAGAGTGGAGGGCTTCTGAGCAAACACAGCGCTTTAATCCAGTTTGGGAAGTTCATCACCTCTTCCGTGGGAATTCAGGTCTTCAATTGTCACCAGCTAGAGCTTGAAACGTGGCGAACAGAAAAAAAAACGCGTCACGCTTTGTACGCTTAAATGTTTCATTTTGCGTTTTTTTCCCCTAACTTATTTGAAAAGAGAAGAATTTAAGGGAGGATTAAATATGTGGGTGGTCCTATAGAGAGCTACTGCAGACAGACATGGGCTATACAGCCATAGGGGTTTGTATTCCATCACTGGACTGCTATTTTTAATGTCATTTAAAATTCTGTTGATTTTTGTTCATTTTGAGACATAAAAACACATCTTTGTTCTTCATCTGACTGTTTTATTAGTGGGGGGAACTTTCATCCATCACAGTTTATGGTCTTCTGGGCATTGTGACATTCCTGTTCCTGAGCTTACCAGTGCACTTCTTTGTTTTAGAAATATACACCAAATTTTTTGCTTTAACCATGGCTGATGTTTTGATCTCTTTTTTGGCCTGAGGTTTTAGATTTTTCCGCCCAAAGATTCTTTGCTGCTGTTTCTCAAAATTAAGTCCAGACAAGAATCTAAATTTCACACTTCAGCTGTAGATTCAATTATTTGTATTATATTTAATTTTGGTACTTTAAAATGAAGGATTGTAGATAAATAGTGTTGTATTTATTASAAGCGAAATAATTTGGTTTCAGCTGCAATATACTGTGGTAAACAGCAAAAATAGCAATATCCTTTAGGATCAAAAGAATTAGGAGCCTGAGTGTACCTGAYATGCTTAATGATTGTGCTCATTTGTTTGCTATATTTTATTTTAATCTGTTGCAAATCTAGGAGGTTCATGTGGTAACATTATTCACACATTTTCATCAGTGTTAGACACAATCTTAAACAAAAACGTTAAGCCTGGTAAATGTAGCTTAGATGCGACCATCACAATATTATGAACTAACGTTGGGTCGGTACACCCTTGTGCTTCTGTTTTTAATGTACCGTTGATATTGCATTTAAATTATATTTAGGAGGTAAATGTAACTTATAATTAATCATAATTACTGATAATTGACCAAATATTAATAATTATTGATCATCATTAATAATATATCTTCAGAACCACCCCTCTAAATCTACACTTGTACTGTATATAGTTGTTCAAATGGTTCATGTCAGCTGGTTTGGCTGGACCTATTCAACTCACCTGTTCAACAGGAAGTTGCATCACAATTTCTGAATAATATGGAAACAATAAAACAAAGTTTCCCTCCTTTTGTCCATTCGCTGGTATTGAATGTAATTTTGAACCTCTCCAATGCATCGATTAAAAGTAATCATTAAATAAAAAGACACCATTATTCAAATTCAGTTTTATTTGTGTATAGCTTTTAACAATTGTCACTGTTTCAAAGCAGCAGAAAATTCAAAAGAATCAAAAGAAAACAAGGGAAATGAATATGAAATGTGTGACAAAATATGTATGAATCACAATGATCAGATTGTCCCTGATGAACAAGCCGAGTGTGACGGTGACAAGCTGAGGGCGATGGTGTTTTGATGCTGTCTTCCCCACTCTTATTGATCACTATTAAAATGGACATTTAATGTCCTTATTCTGTKTTTTGATGTTGTTGTTGTTGTTGTTGTTGTTGTTTTGCTTGGCTTTATTTGATTTGTTTATTTGTTTATACTGTTACTTGTGCAAGCATTTTGTGCACCTTGTGCAAGCATGTTTTATGTAAACACATTAAATCACACTGAAGGACAAAAATCTCCCACACTTGATTAAAGCAAAATGCAATTCTTTTCAACTCAAGACAGATTTTTACATTTCTTAAATAGTTAAATGATGTTCACAAAATTAATTTTTCGAATAAATGCAAAATTGCACTGCAATCATGGAATCGCCTAAAGCCAGTTTAAAGGTGCATTTATTCAACCAAAAGAATGTAATAAAAAGATAAACACTGATAAGATGTCTGATTTTTTTTATGCCACAAGCAGGCACAATGTTTTTCCATGTTTTTCCTGTGTTGAAAACAAAGTTTCAGCGCCTGAGATTCCTGACCACCCATTCGGTGGCTCCCCCAACTGCGGCTCCCRCAGACGCCACAGTAACTGTGGCAGCCTTAGTGAGGCCGGCTGCACCTAAACGACATAATTATGCTTAATTCAGAGAAAAGAGCAATAAGTACAATGTTGTGTGCATTTCAGAGTTTGTCTGTGGTTACCAAGAGACTGCAAGGTGGCGACAAGGCTTCCTGCTGCCACACCCCCACCGTTAGCGACAGCTGCTGATGACATCATTAATGATGCAACGGATCCTGCAGCGATGCCACCAGAKGTGAAACCAGCAGCCGAAATCAGAAAAGGAGCCAACACCACAGAGGCAGCTTAAAACAGACAACAGATAGAGGAAGAGTCAAMAGATACATCATGCCAAAACTCGGAATAAGATCAGTGCCGCCCAAGAAATTTGTATTGATTTGTACCCAACAGTCTACAGGTACATTTACTATCCATTGAGAGTCACTAGTAACAGGGAGCAACCTTAAAGCAAACTGGATGTTGACAACATTGTTATTTACAGGACTTGCAGAGCTTTTTATGCATGTTCATCCCAATTTTCTAATGGACCAAAAGTTATTGGACAAACTGGCACAAGAACAAATTCTAACCCTTTGTTATTTCTCTGGTGATAACTGATTGCTTCTATTGATTGTTTTTGATTTTCACACAGATACACATACGTCCTGGAGAGTGTTCTTCATCTGGTCAACTGTTTTAATGCTATTTTATTAGGGACAAACTCTCTTATCCTCCAGTTTATTGTCTTCTAGGCATCCTGAGCTCCAGTGCATACTTTAGTTTTAAGAATGCACCAAATATTTGATTTAATCATACCTGATGTTTTGATTTTTTTTTTGATAGGTTCTAGATATTTCAACCAAAAGATTTTTGCTGCTAATTCTCAAAAAAGAAGTCCAGGCAAGCGTCCAAATGCCACATTTGAACGGTAGACTCGATGCAGCCCAATATTCAATTACATTTGGTCCTTTAAAAAAAAAAAAAGAGAAGGATTGTGTATAAATAGCGTTGTATTTCTTACATTGTTCATCCAATTTGAATGCAGATACCTGCAAACCAAATAATTTATGTTCAGCTGCAATATACTGTGACAACCAGCAAAACTAACAATAACCTTGAGTACCCAAAGAATTAGGATCCTTACTGTGTATTTAATCTGCTTAAAATTTATTGTGCTAATTTGTTTGCTATATTTTAATCAATCTTGTGCAAAGCTAGAAGGTCCATGTGACATTATGACTATTCACACATTTATACAAGTGTTTGACGCAATCTCAAACAAAACTGCTAAGCCAGGTAAATGGAGCTTAGATGCGATATTATGACAATCCACCCAATATTGAGTAGGTCCACCCCTTTTAGGGGGGGGGAGTCCACACTTGATTTGTGCTTTAAACCATTCTTGAACATGAAGATGCCACTTTCAATGATGTTCATGTGCCCATTGCAGGAGCTTTTGGTAGTGGACACTGGTCAGCATGGGCACTGATACAACAAGCTGTCATGCACTGTATGTGCGGACTCCTTTCTATCTCAATCAGCGTTCATGTTTTCAGCAATTTGAGGTACAGTAGCACTTCTGTTGGCACAGACTACACGGACTAGCTTTCACCCCTCAGGTCCATCACTGAGCCTTGGCTGCCTATGAGTCTGTCACTGGTTTAAAGGTTTACCTTCCCTTGGACCACTGTTATTAGTTCCTTATCACGGCAGACTGGGAACATCCAATGATGGCAGCGGKTTTGGAGTTCCTCCGATCCAGACGTCAAGCCTTCACGTCACAGTTGTTGAAATCCTTAAGCCCATTATTAATGTTATCAACTCATCAAGTGCCTGATAGATCCCACCCACTTACAGGTGCTTCTGTTACAAGATCTTATTCATTTCTCCAGTCAGTGTTCATAATATTATGGCTGATCGCTTTATGTATAAATGTATATAATTGTGATTAAAAGTGTGTATTTTTACTGTTCTTACAAACAGTAGATTTAAAGTGTTTGTTGTAGTAAATGTGCACGCAGCTTGTTGTAGAAGTCACAGTGTAGTGAGAAGCAATGAGTTCATGAGCTTTACCACGATGTTATTTCCAAAGCACTGTCTTTTCTTTGTATTCCATCATTATTCAATTATGTTTCAATATGACGACGACTTCTACCTGTTCCTGGTGATTTAAAAAAAAAAAAAAGGTTTTTGGAAGTGTCTTTCTCTTCAGTCCTCCTCCGCTGTGTACTAAATTTCCGTAATTGTATTGCTTTTTTCAGCAGATGTGTTTAAATCACAGCAGCAGTTCAGAAGCTGATCCGCACATAAAGATGCAAAACTAAAGTGTAGTGCACATGGTGACCAGAGCGATAGGATGTTTTAACAAAAATACTTCATCATAAAATGTCTTTTTTTAAAGAAAATGTTATCTTTTCGATATATATACGGTATGACTTAGTCGCTGTAAAACTTTCTACAGGCCACAAGTGGTGCCCTGGTTATTTTAAATTGAATTTTGAATAATGGTCTTATTGTAATATCTTGTCCATAGATGAGAGCATGTACACTAAGCAGGGAAACAAAGTCAGAGGTGGTGAGAACTTAATTACAGGTAAGTTTGTTTAGAGCAATATAATCTTGATATAATTGCACAGAAAGGGTGCACCAGGGAYTAGGGAACCTGCTGAGCAACAATCAGGGAAACAAAATGATGAGAACTTTTTGTTAACATGAACAAAAAAATAATAATAAAACCTCGAGTGAATAATGCAATGTACATACAGGTGAAACTCAAAAGATTAGAGTATTGTGCAAAAGTTAATTTATTTCAGTAATGCAACTTAAAAGGTGAAACTAATATATGAGATTATACATTATACTCATTACATGCAAAGATGGTTCAAGCCATGATTTGTCATCATTGAGATGATTATGGCTTACAGCTCATGAAAACCCCAAATCCAACAATCTCAGAAAAATTGAATATTGTGAAAAGGTTAAAGTGTCTCACTCTAATCAGCTAATTAAGCCATAACACATGCAAAGGGTTCCTGAGCCTTTAAATGGTCTCTCAGTCTGGTTCAGTAGGAAACACAATCATGGGAAAGACTGCTGACCTTACAGTTGTGCAGAAAACCATCACTGACATCCTCCAAAAGGAGGGAAAGCCTCAAAATGTACTGTGTGGAAGAAAAAGGTGCACAAGCAGCAGGGATGACCGCAGCCTGGAGAGGCCATTCAGAAGTGTTGGGGACTTTCACAAGGAGTGGACTGAGGCTGGAGTCTGAACTGGTCTGTTGCTCAGTGGTCCAAGTGGTTCTGATGAGAGCAACTTTTGCATCTCATTTGGAAACCAAGGACCCAGAGTCTGGAGGAAGAATGGAGAGGCGCACACACTGCAAGAAGTCCAGTGTGAAGTTTCCTCAGTCTGTGTCAGGGGCGGATCTACCGGGGTGGCAGTTGCCATCCTAAGAAAAAGCCTCGCCACCCCATTTGCCACTCCAGCTCTAGTGTCCTAGTGTTCTAAAAATAAAAGTTTTTAAATTTATCTGACGTTCCAATCCAGATATCAGGTTCAAGTCAATCACACATCAGCCTTTATTTCATTTTTATAGGACAATGTATATAAGAATAGCGTTCCTTGAATCCACAAAAACAACGCAAGGATGATTGCTTCTGTGTTGCCACCCCTCATAATTTTAATGCCACCCCCTTGCCACCTCATTAATAATTTCCTAGATCCGCCCCTGGTCTGTGTTGATTTGGGGAGCCATGTCATCGGCTGGTGTTGGTCCACTGTGCTTCATTAAGTTCAGGGTCAACACAGTCGTCTACGGGAGATTTTGAAGCGCTTCATACTTCCTTCTGCAAACGAGCTTTATGGCGATTCTGACTTAATTTTCCAGCAGGACTTGGCACCTGCCCACACTGCCAAAAGCACCAAAACCTGGTTCAATGACCGTGGGATTACTGTGCTTGATTGGCCAGCAAACTCACCTGACCTGAACCACATAGAGAATCTATGGGTCATTGCCAAGAGAAAGATGAGAGACATGAGACCAAACAATGCGGAAGAGCTGAAGGCCACTATTGAAGCATCCTGCTCTTCCTTAACACCTCCGCAGTGCCACAGGCTGATAGCTTCCATGCCACGCTGCATTGAGACAGTAATTGCTGCAAAAGGAGCCCAAACTAAGTACTGAGTACATATGCATACTTATACTTTTCAGAGGTCCAATATTGTTTCATGTACAATCCTTGTGTTATTGATTTGCATACAATATTCTAATTTGTGAGATTGTGGATTTGGGGTTTTCCTGAGCTGAACGCCATAATCATCTCAGTTATGACAAATCATGGCTTGAACTATCTTGCTTTGCATGTAACGAGTCTATCTCATATATTAGTTTCACCTTTTAAGTTGCATTACTGAAATAAATGAACTTTTTGCACGATATTCATAATTTTCGAGTTTCACCTGTATATCACAGCCTACTTGATCTCCTAATTCCAGTTTAACCCATGACTGTTCCCACCAGATGATTCTCTAATGATCTCATCACAAAAAAAGAAAAAAAAGAAATGACTCACACACACACACACACACACACACACACACACACACACACACACACACACACACACACACACACACACACACACACACACACACACTGCTAACCCGTGACTCTAACAGTTGCCCTGAGCTGATCTGACTTTGCCCCTCCTGATATTGTGGCAGTACTGATACAGGAGTCCTGCTTCCATATCAGGAGGAGCAAAGTATCACGTAATACAGTGTGTGTGTGTGTGTGTGTGTGTGTGTGTGTGTGTGTGTGTGTGTGTGTGTGTGTGTGTGTGTGTGTGTGTGTGTGTGTGTGTGTGTGTGTGTGTGTGTGTGTGTGTGTGTGTGTGTGTGTGTGAGCGAGCTGGGAATTTAGCCCATTGTACAACAAAAGAGTCAATAATAAACCATAATAAAATGTATAGACAGTGAACAGTGCTGTCAACTGAACACTGATGGCAATGTAGCATTCTCAGCTAGTCGTTATGAATTATTGATTTACGTACAAATTTACACAACACGTCTGATACCAGAAAGCTTTTGAAGCTTCTAAAGACGCTACAATGTGACCGTTTGGCACCGATCACTGAGCTCACTAGTCTTAGTTTAGATGAACAGATACACAGGAGAGAGAGAGAGAGAGAGAGAGAGAGAGAGAGATGACTTACCTGCTCCGGCTACTGCTGCTATTGTTATTGCTGTGCGACAGACAAGAGAAGAAACACATCAATACCATGTGAGCGTATAAGATAATTGATCACTGATCCTTAAAAATCCCTTTGATCTGATGTGAGAGGTTCAGAGGAGACATACTTACGAGAAACCATCATGTAAACACTGCGGTTCGGTGCTGGATGATGAAGCAAATATCAGGGAGGGCCTGAGGGGCGGAGCCGGAGCACGGAAACGAAACCTACACTTAAGTTTCTCTTCTGTGGAACAGCTCGACGTGAAGGGGGAAGAAAAGTCTATGTGTTTACGATTAAGCTGGGCAGCTGACACTGTCATGTATAGGGTTGGACATTGAAAGTGAAACGCTGGCCAATTTAGTGGTGGAGGTTTTATGGCTAAACTTGACCAGCCTGGGGGCCGACCCTCACTGACTGCACATTCCACCAGTAAGAGCAGAGTGTGAAGGGTTAATTAGCAGAGTAATAGCACAGCTTTGCTTTGTCCAGCCCTGTAGTTACTGTGTCCATATCTGAAGACGCATCATAGAGACAGAGAAACAGTTGGTGGGAATAATACATTAAAAACATGCACGGAGTTGCAAATCTTTCGAAAATATTTAATGTTCCTTCCTCTGCTGGTTTCAGTGTTTGAACAAGTTTCTGATCAAGTACACCCTACCGTCAGCTCCCAGTGTGTCATTTGTTTGTTTCGTTGTTTCCACCCTTCAGACAGGTACAACCTGTTTAATTAATTCCACATTCTCCTGCGTACAGTCCCACTRGAGCACCAGTCTCTATCCTGAAAATTTAAATAATCTGAACCTTGGAACTGATATTACTGTCGTTTATTACCAGACATCAAAACGCGTGCGCACGTTTTAGTGAGACGAGATCGAATCAAAGCAAGGCCGCAAATCCCCCGCCAGATTCGAACCGCACACCCTGCCCTTTGAAGTCAGCGACACTACCACTYTGCTACACTGTCGTGGGGGTTTGTTGTGTATTTTCTTTAGAATCTCAACAGAGCGTGGTGAAGCAAAAAAAAAGAAGCAAATTTCATGAAGGTACTTGTGGCTCAGCTTGTAAAGAGTGTGTAAAAAAAAAAAAAAGCATCTCAGCTTTGCCACTTAGGTTCAATACTCTGAATTTGGTTTGAGCAGTTTTGTATTTTTTGTCCTGGATAAACCCTAAAATTAGCTTGTATATTGTTGAGTAAAAAGACAACCCCCCCACCCCCCCAAAAAAATGCACTGTTGTTTGAAGGCACCTATGGCTCAGTGGTCTGAGGGTGAGGTCTGACCTGTCACTGTGAGACACACAGGATCGAGACCACCTGAAGGTGCTGGAACCAGGTGGACACTA
>QMIH01000414.1:25649-44218 GCA_003987875.1 Clarias batrachus | reverse complement strand
ACAGAAACATGGACCTCTAAAGTACACCAGTGCATCACTGTTTGAATAGCACTGACTTATAAACCACCTTCATCCAGTTCCTGTTAAACTGCTTTGCRTCCTAACAGTGGTTTAGTTTCAGCTAACACATTTTCTCTATAACCATCTTAAAAGTCTATCATCGTAACAATCCAGGATTTATACTGTATATCATGAATAATAACATTCTTAATTGTTGCTCTGATAATGCTTTGGCACACACACACTCCTGTTATACATGTACAGTGTGCCTCAAGACTGTTAAGGGACAAGCAGTGAGACAAAAGACATTTCCACACTCACAGTTGGATGAAGTTTTTTTTACACACACCACTAAACTACGGGAATTGTGGCGATTATGGGTTCAGCAGAAATATATGTTGAGGACCTGTGGAAGCAATTACAAAACAAAGCAGAATCTATTTCAAGGACAACATTTTTGCAAGAGTCTAAATGCATGATTTTTTACATTGACATTTTTTACATGGTTTAACGTTATATAATACAAGTATTAAAACAGCAAACTTCTTAAAGATAATGTCAGGTCAGCATTTTTTTGAAGGCGCCGATGGTAGCTCCATTTTCCAAAGTGTCATCAGGTCAATCTTCTCTCCTGGAGCGACACCACCATCAATGGCTTTGCAATGGCATCTATACTGTGCGATTATTTGTGATGTAAAAATAGTTCTACAGCGATCATACGGTGCATTTCCTTGATTAGTGGATTTCTTTTTTGAACATTCATCAATACTGAAATCAGTGCCCTATTTGTATTAAGCAATCATTGAACATTTTACTGAGTTAGTTGCGATGTGTTCCTATAGTTTTAAACCAGTGCAAAGTTTTACATGAAAGATAATACGGCTTCAAGCAGGATCTTCAGCAAAATGTTTCAGGAAGGSCATCTCTTTTTAACACCCATGAATAGAATATTTTTGAATTTTGAATTCCAGAATCCTAGTCTTAATGGTTAGGCCGACCACCACACAGCATGTTTACAAAGTTTTTAAAAGCCCCAAGATGTTTTATGAACTCTCATGAAGATTTTTCTTTTGATATTTTTAGATTAGTGGATCGAAATCCAAAACCAGCATCAATGGATGCCTTCTCAAAATTCTCTCAGCATGCACAGTGTGTGTGTGTGTGTACTGTGACCCCCAAATAAATATAGCTGAATTCTAACARAACGTTTAAACATTGCTATAAATGGAGTGACAGCCAGTCTTGTGAACAAAACATTCAACACTATAGAATTATAAACTATAAATAATGATGTCTTTCTCAGTAATAAATGTAAGTAGTAATCAATAACAAACTGTCCAAAGCATCAGAACGAGCTGTTATAGGAAAACAATCAGCTTCACTTGAGGTTACAGTTTACTACAAGTGGCAGATTGTTGTGTGATAACAAGCATCCTGTTCCTTATTTCCCACCAAAATAAATCAAATCTTAATATGTACATGGTCTTGTTAATTAACACAAATATATTACTCAATGACAACATCTGACGACTTCGATAAACTCCGAGCTGCTTTCCCCTGAACAGAGCATAGGCATCACTTAAGCCATATTCACACAGGATCAGTATTACCTGGTGATCTTTAATATTTTGTAATAAATATATATGTATTTTGCAGAGGTCGTCAGCGGTCATATTCCAGTGCTAATCAGCCCTGTCTCTCATTTGTAAAGCGAAAATCCCCCCACAAAATGACCTACCATATTTCGCTGAACACCGAGGTCTTGTGATGTGAAGTATTTTGGGTGCTGTAGACCATACAATAAAACAATGTGGAGAAAGAGAAAACTGAAAACCTTCAAAAGAGCGAAAGTAGAAATAAAAAATGTGATTAGATGGAGAAGGATGACTGGTATAGCAGGATGCGGTAGGGAACACTTCTGTTTATATCACACAGCTAGACGTTTAATGACTAGACATTTCAAAACAATAGATTATCCAAAACAGGGACATCCTCGTCCATCCATCTCTAGCAATTTACATACCATTAAATCAACAGCTACAAATCTATTTGTTGAGCAAATGACTTTATTAATAAAGTTTTCATATTTCTAAAAAGCACACAACCCATGACAGGAGCAGCAGCCAGAGTGAGGAATCAACTGCCATCAAAATTGATCAAAGCCAACTTCCGTTCCAGCTGTTTTCATAAAGTATCTCAGGATATTTTCTAATCGTTTGTGTATTTTTCACATTGCACATCTTCACCCACTCTGCTTCGAGGAAACAATTATTTCTTTTCTCTCTCTCTCTCTCTTTTTTTTTTCATTTTTCTTTCAGAGAGATCAATTAAATCTTCCATGCATGCACAAAAGCAAAACGATGTAGAGATAGAGCAGGTCAAAATGACTTGAAARAACGACTCTTACCAGGTTTGGCATGACRAGTCAAACTTTGTAGAATTCTATATGATAATTTGGTTAACAATTATGTCAGAAGTTGTTGTCACAATACCGATGTGATTAATTAATAGATCAAGGTTGTGGAGGCTATTATGAGACGGGCGGAGACGTTCAGCGGCGCACCATGGTCCAGCCGTCGTCGTCCGTCTCGTTCTTGGTGCGTCGCTGGGGGTCTTTTTCTTTATCGGACCGCCAGGCGTTTCTCTCACCGTTGCGGTCGCGAGGTCTCGGAGGAGCGTCACGGTCTTCCTTGCGTTCGTCCCGCCGTTCCTCTGCACGGCGCCAGGAGCCGCCTGAATCACGCATGAAGCACGCCGGGTCAGACACGAAAGTTTTTAATGACCAATAACAGAGATTTTCAAATATAAACAAGTGCCTCACCCTCTTCATGGTCCCGGTTTGCGGGTCTGTGATCACGATCGCGATCACGGTCCCGGTCCCTGTCATCCCGCCGGTCTCTGACGTCACGCCGTTCGCCGCGATCGAAGTCATCGCGCTCRCGGCGGCTGTCACGCCAACTGCTTGGCTCGTCAGATCCGCCCTTCCTCCAGCCTCCTTCCTCCCTACAACCAAGGTTCAAGTTGGTTCGAAGTTACTTACACAACACACAGACTAAACTAAACATCACAGGTCCCTGCAGGTTCCTTATTTGCAATAAAGTTTTTTTTTTTTTTAAATGTTTTTGTAACATTACTCCTCACACARGGCGACGCACAAGTACCTGGGTGGGCGGCGCTCTCTGAAATGTTCTTCCTCCTGAACATCATCTCCATCGCGTTCATCGTCATCCTGGTCACCAGATTCACGCGGAGGACCCCAGCTCTCTGCGCGAGCCTTCTCCCTCTCTCTCCAGCCACCTGTGTGGAGGAAAAAAGAGATGATTAAAAAAAATATAATAATTATATACACAAAATATAATTGATATAATCCTATAAAACACCATCCATACCTGGTCTGCTCAAAGGTTTCCAAGGTCTGGCATCGTCACCACCCCTCCTGCCTCCTCTCTCATCATCACCGCCCCGTCTGCCTCCTCTSTCCTCATCGCCGCCCCTCCTTCCTCCCCTCTCCTCATCGCCTCCGCCTCTCCTAGGACCCCAGTCATCATCAGCGCCACGTCTGGAGGCTCTGGGCTCGTCCATGCCGCGGCGAGGACCACGATCATCATCAAATCCCCTCCTAGGACCGCGATCGTCGTCCATGCCACGTCGGGGGCCGCGATCATCATCTAAGCCGCGTCTGGGACCGCGATCGTCGTCAAAGCCACGCCTAGGACCGCGATCGTCATCAAAGCCACGCCTGGGACCGCGATCGTCATCAAAGCCACGCCTGGGACCGCGATCGTCGTCAAAGCCTCTCCGAAGGCCTCGGTCATCCGAAGGTCCGCGACGTGACCCCTCACCGCCGCCTCTTCTGAAGGGTGGCTCGCGCTCCTCGCTTTCATTTTCTTCACGTCCTTCCTGACGCCAATCCCTGCTTCAAAAGTTAACATCAAAAAGTTTAAATCAAAAACACCTAAACCAAATTCTACACAATAATAAAATGTAGGCGWTTTGKTATTCACAGTGTGCGCTCAGCGTCTAACCTCCCAGAAGAATAAATTAGTATCCACTCACTTGTCAGGAGCAGGACGTCTCCACTCTGAATCAGCGGTCTCTGTACGCTTCCTCCAGGCTCCCTCGTCCTTCTCAGCCCAGTCCTGCAGTAACAGTCGGACATTTAGTCACACTCAGCACACTCATTACAGACCTGCTACTGGAACAAGCTTGCTAGTAAACATTAACAGTCTAGTCTAATTTTTCATTTAGATTTAACCTGGGTCACACTCGTGCTTGTGCATGACACTTCAGTCATTAGTGCAAATCACACTAAGCTGGTCTTTATATTTATGATCCACATGCATCGATGAGCAGCAAAGAAAAAGGGTTTTGCACGTCATCATTATAAAAAAAAAAGAAAAAAAAAAAAAAGGGAACAGCCAGATCTAAGACTATTTATTCTGGAGGGTTTTTTTTTCAGGCCATCAGCAGTCTAAGAAAGCGGAAATGAGTCATAAGCATGGTTTTTTTTTTGTTGTTTTGTTATTTCAAGTTTAACAAGATTTCTCGATTTCATGGTTTCTTTTTAAGTCAGTGGAGCACAGTGGAGGTGCCTGTTATAGAGTCAGCGTCTACTGACTTCAATTACCTTGTAAATAAACCGAACCAACCAAAGTAAATTTGTCATAATATTGGATTCACAAGTGCTCCAATTTAACTCGGATGAGTTAAAATTGTAAAGCCTCCAAATCCGATGGGGAGGAAAAAAGGTAAAAAGAGTAAACGAACTCCAGGATCATTTACTGCATTAAGGAATGTAGCACAAACTTCTTTAAATGTTATACGTATTTAACAGGTATGACATTGAAATTTGTTAACTGAAAAAAATGGTGGGACCTGAGCAAATTCAGTAAAAAGAAAAAAAAAAAAAAAATTGACCCTTTGCTTTGCAATTTTTCACCAGAGAGCGATAGAGAGCAAAGTGTACAGATGATTGTATGCATGTGGGCGGGATGGTGGCTTAGTGCTTCACACACTGGAGGTACCAGGCGAGTCCGGGTACGATTCCCACCTCTGTGTGTGTGGAGTTTGTACGTTCTCCCCTGCTTAATGGGTTTCCTCCGGGTCCTCTGGTTTCCTCCCACAATCCAAAAAGCATGCAGATTAGTCTAACTGGCATTAGTGCAAGAATGAGTGCAACAGTGTGTGTGTGTGTGTGTGTGTGTGTATGTGTGTGTGCGCCCTGCGATGGATTGGCACCCTGTCCAGGAAGTACCCCAGCTCGTGCCCCAACTTCTCTTGGGATAGGCACCAGGCCACCTATGATCCTGTACACAGCATAAAGCGGTATAGACGATGAGTGGTTGAATGTGTGTTTTTTGTACCTTGGTGCCCTTCTCTTCCGGGGGCTTCCTAAGCTCTTCCTCCTTGCGTCGCTCACGATCCTCGATTTCCTGCTGCCTGGCACGCTGCTTCCTCTCCTGCTCCTCCAGCTTGCGCAGGCGCTCCTGGTACTCGCGCTCCTCCTCCTCTCTCTGCTCCTGCTCTTGACGCTCACGCTCCTCGCGCTCTGAAACACACCAATCAGTAATTTAATTAAATATTTAATTATTATAGTCATTTGTACAGCGCTTTTAACAATCGTCATTATCGCAAAGCAGATTTACACAATCAAAGTTATGGTGGTTTTGTATGAGTCAAAACATTACGATTGTCCCTGATGAGTGAACCGAGGATGACAGTGGCAAGGAAAAACTCTCAGAGTTGGCAACAGGAAGAAACCTTGAGAGGAACCAGACTCAACATGGGTGATGACGGATCGCAGGGATTGATCTGCAGTCATATTCAATGGAAATTCAATATAGCTGTTGATGTTTACGTTAATATGGAGTCCAGTTCGTTACTGGAGGCTCAGGTAGACTGTAGGAACATCAAGTCCTTAAGTATCAAGCAACTGCAGTCACAAGTCCTCAGAGAACAGCTGTCTTTATGGTCAAGTGGAACCGCCCCCAGTCACCACACGTATCCATGCAACGAGAAGCAGAGCACCAGAACAAGTCAGACAGGTCCAGAGGGCGGAGGAGGTCTGGGTCACTGGTGGCTCAGGAACATGTGTAGCTCGACATGATGTTCTCCAGTACCATCATGATGACTTTTAAATTACATAGAACTACTACATAGAAGACACCTTTTTCCTGTACTATTGTACATGTTTACACATATGTAATATGTGCATGCCACAGTGGGGTAAATAAAACACAGTATGGTCTATGCTTATTTTTTTTGTATCGTAATTCTGATAGAACTTTGATAATGGATGTTTGAATCAAATTGTTTCTTCCAAACCTTAACTCAAAAACAAGGTCACGCAAAACATAATATAATATTAACTTGGACGTGACGTGTCCTGAGCAGTGTTAGGGGACGTTACTTTTTAAAGTAACTAATTACATTACCTTTTGAAGACGGCAATTTTGTAATGAGTTACATTACTGAGTTACTTTCTGATAAAAGTAAATAGCTACAGTACTTTTCCATTGCATGTTGTTTCAGTCAAGACTTTTATAATTATTCTACCATCGTCACGTTGACGTTTGGCCCATAATCTGCTAACTACTAAAACCCCTATTTCACCTACGCGGTTTCGCGCGGGGGCCGTGATTACAGTTCATCCTGATTCACCGCGGGTTTCGGCGCTGTGATTAGGTTTCCATCTTTCCTCGTCGGCCCTCACATAGTCAAATTGCATAGCTGAGATAGGGGTATAACAGCAGGAATAACTAACAGATTGGGAACGACTGCTGTCTGGCTCACGGATTACATAAATTGTCTGAATAACGGATTACATTTTTGAAAAAGTACCCAAGTAACCGAGTACTTGAATGGCGGACCGAACGTGTTGGATTACTCGTTACATCAAAAAAGTAATCCGAGTACTTTGTAACGCGTTTCAGCCAACACTGGACCTGAGCTTAGAAAATAAATATCCTCAATATTATAACCATGTGCGCACACACACACACACACACACACACACACAGTCAACACAAAGAACTTCCCATCTGAAAAGTGTAAAAGTGTACGGTGTTGATCAAAGGAATTAATCTGAGTAATTGAAGTAATGTCCGGTAAACATATTTAAAGTAAACTCTAAACATAAAACTCAGAGAGAGAGAGAACATGACTGTGTCAGAAATCACAACTCAAGGTCTCAAACTTGTAATTATACAAAAGTGCTCCTGTATGTGCAGGTTTTCATTCCAACCAAACAGACGCCCGGCCTGATAAGTGTATTGAAATCAGGTGTGGTTTCTGCTTGGTTGGAATGATCCTGCACACACACCGGCCCTTTATGGACTCATTTTGACATCACTGTGTTAAGAGGGTTTCCTAAAAAAACCCTACAGGAGAACAGTTTTGGTACACTTACGGTGACCTCATCCTGAAGCTTTGATTTTTTTTAAAACACTCTTTATATAGTAGTTACAAACTAACATGTTATCTTGTTGTATAGTTCTTAGTTTGTCTCAGCTTGTCAGCTAATTGGGAATCTTAATTAGCTAGTTAGTTCTGTTAATTTATGTTGCATGTATTGCGCACCTTGGGGCTGGAGGAATGCTGTTTCTCTTCACTGTGTACTGAACTGTATGTGGTTGAAATGATAATAAAAGCTTACTTGACTCAGGGGAGACCCTAGTGATTTGTTCTTGTATCCAACAATCAAGCCGGATATGGAGTAGGTTATAAAAAAATAAATAAAAATTAATCTCTTGTACCCTTTTTCAGCTGTTCCTCCCGGATCCTCTGAGCCTCCTCCTCTTTCTGGCGGTAGAAAGCGCTCCGTCGCTCCTCCTTGCGCTGCTTCTTGCGCTCTTCCAGACGCTTCTTTCTCTCCTCCACCAAGCGCTCCTGGAACTGCTTCAGTTTTTCCTTCGAGATAGTAAACAAAGTGTAAGAAATCGCTTGGAGCAAATCAACTCTACACAAAGAACGAAAATATTTCAAAATCGTCGTCTCCGTTCTTACTTCGTAGATGAAGCTTCGGGCAGCTGTTATTTTAGACACAAAGTTCTCCTTATCTTCCATCATCCTGGACATCCTCTTTTTGTGCTCGAGCGCCTTCTCACGCTCCACTTGCATGTTGCTGATCTGATACAGATGCATATTATGAAATAACGGTCATAAGCAGAGATGCCTTTAGGCACACAAGCATGTTCAGAGTCACCTTCCTATTCAGTTTAACGTAAGCAGAGTAACAATTTAACTTACGAAGCAAGACATACGTATTATAAGAGCAAGCGTTATGATTATCTAGAACCTAGAGATTATTAAAAACACAGAATTTCTGACTACCAGCTCTCAAAACCCCGAAAGAGAGATTTAAGAAGAGCTTTAACTTTCTCCGGCCAGAAAATTTGTATGAGAGTATTGTTTCCAAGTATGCACAGAACTTCTAAAGGCAAGCAGAGGAGTATCTTTTGGGCTACTCAGACTGTTGAGATGAACTGCAAGGCCTTACCCTCTCCTCCTCCTGAAGCTCCCACAGCTCCATATCTTTGATGCGCTGTTCCTCATAGGCCTTTTTAATCATGGGGATTTCCTCCAAACGCTTCGCCCTTTCAAAGTAGTCGATCTGAAAACACATTAACAGACAAAAAAACCTCATGTGTCTAATGAATTATTATTAGAAATAAACGTGGCTGTGCTACAATTTCAGACATTAAAAGATTTGGAAAATGGAATCCAGGTTTAAGGTGGGGAAAAAAAATGTGAAGAATGAATGCCCTGTCCTAAGTGCTTAAGACGGAACGCGAGATCAAATATCAAAACGTGTGAACTAAATGAGGTTATTTGTCTCCATGTAATCTACAACCCTACCTTCTTTTCCTGATTCTTTAAGCGTTCCTGCAGCTCTTTCTTCTCTTTCTCGAGTTGCTCCACCTGTTTGGCCATGATGAAATCAGGATCCAACTCCTCCAGATCCTGTGCAGATAAACAGAGATGGAGGTCAACACATAAAATAAAAAAATAAAGTAAATTGAAAAAATTCTCTCAGATGACGCTCGGATTGCAAGAGGAAAACGGACCAAAAAAAAAAAAAAAAAGACACTTTCAGATTTCATTCCCCGTAACAAACAAACTTCAAAAAGAAAAATAATATATTTTGTATTTTAATCCGAATAAACAAAAAACTTTTGTATCATACAATTGAATGGTGAATAAATACAAGATGGTTAAACAAATTAAAAACGCTGATTAGGCTCTTTATGCTACACTAGTAGCAACTGAGCCATTCTATGATTGCAATAAATTCTTAATAAATTGTTAAACAATAATAAATACTTGAAGTTACGTGGCAAAAATACAACAAAATAAAAATCACAACTATATTCAACAGTGAACGTAAGAGCATTTCTGCACACGCAAGTCCGCACAGGGAAATGAGAACTTTCAGGATTGGGACTAAACAGCTGTGAGGCCATAAGAACAACCGTCCGTCTAATCAGAAAAAAAGTCTTTGATTTGCTAAAGAGCATAAAATAAAGCAGCATGGGCTGTCAAGAAATGAGGGGAGAAAATAAACCACATCGTCTGATGGAAGAAAACTTGGAAGCCGGTCTATAATCTTACTCGCATGCCTCTAAATATTAAAATGTTTTTTAAATCACAATTTCAACACTGCTGAAAAAGATTAGTTTTGTGTAACGCTCATCATCCCCCGTTTTACTTTCTGGACCTCTTCCCTTCATACCTCAATGTCGATGTCTTTAAAGGCTTTGGCTCCCAGCTCGGTCTTCTTGATCTGCTCGAGACGCTCACGCACAGTCTTCTTCTTGATCTGCTCGTGCTCCTGCATGATGCGCTCCTTCTCCCTCTCCTTGGCCTCGAGGCGCAGGCGCTCCTCCTCGGCCTTGCGCACCTTCTGCAGCTCGGCCTCGCGCTGCTCCAGCTCCTCCTTCTCACGCTGGATGTTCAGGCTCTCCAGGCGCTCCTTACGCTCCTCGATGGTCTGGCGGCGGGCCAGGATGCGCTGGTGCTCCTTACGAGCATTTTTAACGTAGGCAGTGATGGCCTGCTGACTCTGCTCGTCCCGTTCTTGCTGCAAGAGGAGAAGATTTACCAATAAGAGCCGTGCAATGGAGCACGAGAGAGAGAGAGAAACGCAATACTGCTTACCTGAAGATCATCTTATTAATGGAAAGCTTTAACTACCGTAATTAATGCAAAAGCAAGTTAAAGAAATAGAAAGACACAGGAGCAAGAAGCTACGCATTATTTCGCTTCCTTACCAGAATGGAAGCCGGTTTGATGATCTGAATGGCCTTGGCCATAGCCGACGACATCGCCGTGAGCTGGTTACGGATCTGTTCAGAAGGCATGTTCTGCAGGAAAGGTCCAACAGGGGCGTCCTCTTTAGTTGAGTAGTTCAGATCAGAGCCAAAGCTCAGGGTTCGGGATGTATGATCAATGCGCACCTGTAAAAAAATTTTAAAATGAAAAAAATAAATACAGGAACGATCAACCCTTTTTGAACACAAAACACTAGGTAGAAGCGTTAACTGTAATTAACATACCTGCAGGTCACAGTGACGTGCAGCGTCGACGATGGAGCGCTCCAGCTGGAAAGCGTCCACAAACGGCACGAGAGACGCCAGCCTGCTGAACTCGATGCTCTGGTAGATCTGTGCCACCTGAAACCATCACACCGGAGGATTTGCACACATTAGGTGTTGTTCAAAGACAAAGAAGCTCCCACAGTGAAATGTTCTGCTTTCGGGTGTCCGTGTGACGGAGTCAAGTCAGCACACCAACCTGCTGCAGAAGTCTGAGGATGGTGTTGTTCTGCAAGTGAGGAACGTACTGCTGCAGGTCAGCCTCCTTCTCTGCCTGATCCCTGACCCAGTTCAATACCTGATACAACCAGACAAGGACTTAGAACGATGGCTGCACCTCCGAAACACTGATTACCACTTCATTTCACACATGCCATTGCTGTACCTTGGTGACTCGGCCACACAGTTTGAGGGGATGGAAGTCCACCTCCAGCCAGCTGTACAGCTCCTTGACTTCGGAAACAATGTACTGAAGAAGATTAAACCTCACCTGCAAGACATTTAGTGACATTTTAAACGTGTTGCCAGACTTACCAATATAAAATGTATACATACACATACACAGGTAGTCCCCGACGTACAAACAAGTTCCGCTCCTGGATTTGTTCTTATTTTCGCTAAAGTCAGTGTTGTCTGTTTTTGACAAGAATAGAAGATGTAAAGCATACCAAATCACCTTGACTACATCTGTCCCCTTTCCCCCCCACACTGATATCAAGTGGACAAAACCGTAAATGGACCTATGGAGTACTTATTCTCAGGGTCTAAGTCGGGAACTACCTGTATTAAGTACTAATGACTGCCACCTTAAGTTAATCAAAATTCAGATTACCATGTCGTTGATGAGACTCTGGCGGGTTGGTGGTGACTGTAGGCCGAGCAAAGTGGCCAGTCTGCGATGCTTGTCCACAATAATCCCATCCATATCCAACAGGCGGGCGATATCAGTACGCTCGGGGGTTATTGGGATGGACAGAGTGGCCAAAAGCACACGAGTTGACATCCTGTGAAAGACATTGCATGTAAAACGTTTGCGTTTTTCTCATGCTGAGCCTCTGATTTCAGATGGAGAGAGAGAGAGAGAGAGAGAGAGAGAGAGAAAGGCAACTCACCTTTGCATTTCCTCCTGGGTAAGGTTCTTCCTCATTTCTCTGGAGAGATGGTAGAGGCGGTGCAGCGTGCAAGCATGGAAGAGAGCATTCCCTGATTTCCAGAACACAGTGGACACCTTGTTATAGTAGTTAGCCATGAGCTGGGGCTTGGGGGGCTTCTTAGAGAGCGCAAACAGTCCGTGGATATCCTCGACTGCCTTGAAAGCTTCCTGAAACGCAATTGGTTATTGGGGTTAGTAAGTTTTTCTTCTGTGCCTACGCTCGATATGTCTTCCTGGCATGCTTACACACAAATCACTCCAGACACATTCACGGCCTCACCTGCCACAGCTCCATGCTGATGGCGCTGTCCAGCTGCACCAAACGAGTCTCCAGGTGCATAGACTGGCTCTCGGGGTTGTTCAGGTTGATGGCTGTGCTCTGGTTGTGGTGCCTCTGGATCTGACCCAGGTGCATGCGCAAGTTGTCGCACAGCTTACGGAACTCTGCCTTGCGAGTGTACTGCAGGCAGAACTTGAACGCTGAAAGAAAAAAAAAAAATTAAAATACAGCAAACATGTAAGCAGTTCTGATGCTTGATAAAATCATGCGTTGGACAGGTCTACATCGTGCACGGACCTTGCTGCGCGATGTCATGGTAAAGTCGCTCCACTTTGGAGTTGTTCCTCAGCAGGTCCAGACACTGACGGTACGACTCCCACAGGAATTTGACCCAAGGAGTGAGCAGCAATCGGTCCGTACGGTCCTGAGTGTCCTCCCCGCTCACGGCGCTCAGCAGTACACTGACAACGATAAAACGAAAGATAAACGATTGCATCTTACTGGCGGTTAATCATCATCATTATCTTAGAAGGTCAGAATCTAAACAAACATACGTAATACAGACTACTCTGACATTGTCATGTACCTCTCAGGGGTCTGAATATTATCCAGATCCTCAATGTCCAACACCATTTGCTGAGACTCCTCTTTGGCTGTCTCAGTCTTCTCCTCTGCAAGTTTCAGGTAGGCGCGAACCACATCCTCCAGAGACTTGATATTCACCTGAGACACAAAGCAACATTTTTTACTGAACAACAACTGGGTATAGAGCCAAAGATTTGCTCAAGATAAAGCATGCTCTTTGTTGTTTTTTTTCCCCTTTTTCACTCAAAATAAAATCCAGGCCCTCCCTGCAGCATTATCTGTAAAGCCACACCCCAACACCCACGTGCACGCTGCCTGCGCTGCTACACCCAGGTTTCTTAATCAACAAGCGACATGACGGATGATTCCTTATTCTGATTAACCAGACAACAGAAAGCCACATCATTTCTCTTGCCTCATTACATTTCCTTTGAGCAGATACTTGTATGAAATATCGGAAATCGGACATGACAGTCAGAAAATACTACAAAACTGTGCAGTCTTGATGGGGGAAGGGGGAAAAAATCCTTTAAAACAGTTCACAGTATTAGGATTATGATGATGTAATGTCTGTTTTTCCCAGCAGAGAGCACTAAAGCATTCATAATTACTGAGACACGTCACTCTACGCTCAACAGTGCTCCATTGAGTACATATACTGATAAATTTGTAGAGTTTGCCTCTTTTTGCCTACAGGCCATCAAAAAAAAAAATTTTTTTTTTTTTGGTCGTGAGCTTAATCCTTCTCCATGTCTCCACTTAAGGCGGCACACTTCTCCAAACGATGGATGAGCTGGTGGAGACCGTCTTTTAAAAAAAAGCCTTCTTTTTGTCGCTTGAGGAAAAGTTCCACCTTGGTAATCACCTCGTCGTCGTCAAACACCTGCCACAAAGTAGCTTCTTCAAGTGATGGAAGAAAAAGAAGTCACTGAGTGTGAGATCGGGGGAGTAGGAGGAGGCGGTTGAGGCAGAATTTCGCGCCCCATGTCGCCCAGAAGTTTCACCATATCATGAACTGAACGGACTGGCACATTGTTATAAGGTTTGTATAAACTTTTCAACCTGGTACGTCATTTTTGCAGAATTATACCAAAAAGAGACATTAAAAAATGTGCTCGTTTCCAGAGACATAATTTGTGAAAATATATTTTTTTTCCCGCTACCCACCACCATGTAATAATATGCATTTTATGACCGCCCCTTGCACGCAGCTGTTTATACGATTTGTTTGTTTGTTTTAATTGATCATGGACCAATGTTCTTTTGCCACACACATCAGTGCCACTTGAGTTTTTTGGGCTGATCTAAGGTTTCACATTACCTTTCATTTGCCAAAAAAAAAGGCTCTTTGTCAGGATGCAAAATTTCTACTGAAGCACACAGAACTCGTCGTGTTTATTAGCGTCATACACTATATGGACGGATGTATTTGGCCAAACTTGCAATAACATTGTATATGGAGTTGGTCCTTCTTGGAAGACTGTGCATATATGATTTGCAAAGAAAGTCGCCTCATGCCATTTACGAGGTCAGACACTGATGTTGGATGAGAAGGTTATCCCAAAGGTGCTTGATGGGGTTGAGGTCAGGGCCAGTCGAGCGCTTCCACACCAAAATCATGTCTTTATAGTCCTTTGATTTGTGCACTGGGGCACGGTCATGTTGGAATAGCAAAGAGAACCATAGCATTGTGCAAGATGTCTTGGGATACTGAGGAATTAAGACATCACTAGGGATAAGGGGCCTGACAGAAGCACCTCAATTTAATAATTACCAGATTTGGCCAAATACATTTGTCCATATAGTGTAGAGTTGCGTCAATATTACGATTTATCGTATAGTCCATTGCTAGTAACACACTGAGCATGCAAATGTATGTTTTTTCCCCACCGACCTGCTGACAAATGTTCTTATACTGGTAAAGACCCTCTTTGGCCAGGTGGCTCTTGCGCAGGTCCACGCAGAGCTCCAGGTACTTGAGCATGATCGGCTCGTGGATCTTCTGCCATGTTCGATGCTTTTTGCTCTTGATGACATCATAGAGGACATCCAAAGCAGGCTGCTTCTTACCAACTTCAAGAAACTCTAAATGGGGGAAAAGGAAGGAAAACACATTGATTTGAGGCACTGGATTTAAATCTTCTTTATGTTCACAAAGGTCTTGCGTCATGCATTCTCGGAATGAAACATGCATGTAAAATACAAGTTATAGTGGTTTATTCAGTGACGTATGTGCTTAAAACACTGATGGAGCTTATTAGCTGACGACCAGACCAGGCAGACATATTGCAATTAAAAACTGAACAAATATTCTAAGAAATGTGCTTGGTGAAACTTAAACGTGAAAAGGAAATGGATAGGATCAACATATTCAAGATATGCTATATATTATACGGTATATATATTTATTTTAACATATTCTATTAAACGTAACTACGCAGCTAACCTAGCTAGCTCACGCATCCTGTTTTCAGACAGTTAACAAAACATTTCTCAATGAAAAAGGACACGATTTTGTCGCTATTAAAATACCAACAAGTACATTTAAAAACATTATCTTATCACTAAAACTATAAATCGCTTTATTAATAGCTAGCTTCCTAAGCTAAGCAGGCCTGTTACCGCTGAAACACGGGCTGTATCCGAAATACCACACACTAACACTCCATAGGGCGCACGCGCCATTATTCTAAACCCTTTGTAGTGCTCTAGTGTAGTGCGAGGGCGAGCGAATTAGGACGCGCCCTGGGCTTCACGCTGATGAGGAGGGAAATCAACATGGCTGCCGCGCCATGATGCAGCGTAACCGGGGGCAAGAGACACGGCGCGCGGACACTTACCGTTCGCTCTTTTCAGAGCGTTCTCCGGTCTTTGAAAGTACGCCGGCATTGTCGCGTCTTTTGCTTCGCAGGGCGAAATTCGAGGCTGTCGAGATTCTTATTGAGAAATTACTCGATCTTCTTCGTCCATCCGCGCGCGCACAGAGACGAGCCCTCAGCACATCAGCGAAGCTAGCCGAGAAAAGAAAGAGCGCACGTGAAAGCGGTCCGTGTCTGTGACGTCACCAGGACGAAAACCCGTATGTACTCAGTACGTACCTCCTAAAACGATTCACTGAATCGAATAAAAAGAACCGAGTCGATTCCCTGTACATAGCGTGGATTCAGTCGTATGGCAGAATCGATTCTTAATAAATTAAATTAAATTAACTCTTCGTATTCTTCTTTTTCTTACTATTATTATTATTATTAGTAGTAGTAGTAGCACAGTAGTAGTATTAGCAGCGTTGTTATCCTGCGTACAGTTGATTAATAATAACAGTTATTTTTTTTGTGACATGTAGTGACAATGTTCTTAATGATATGTAGTTACAATGTTTTTACTCTAACATCTCTCAGCTTATGATAATAATAATAATAATAATAATAATAATAATAGCTATTACTACTACTACAGTAGTAGTATTAGCAGCATTGTTATCCTGTATAAAGTTAAGTAATATGAGTTATTTTCATTCATTTGTTTTTATTTTCTATCTAAGTGACATTTGGTGCATATTGTTTTACTGTATATACTGTAACATCCATAAGCCTATTATTATTATTATTATTGGTTATTATACTGCTGCTGTTGCTGTTATATCTTATCCTATGCTATCACGTACCCTTTAATATTGCACATTCTGCACACTCACTCACTCATCACCTATACTGCTTTTTCCTTTGGTTGGTAGGAGGACACCAAAATACTTGGAGAAATCCCACCAAGCATGAGGAGAACATGCAAACTCACAGACCCGAAGTGGGAATCGAACCCGGACCCTGGAGGTGCAAAGCGACAGTGCTAACTACTAAGCCACCGTGCCGACACATACAATATAATTTATACATTAAATGTATTTCTGTTTTTATTTTGCTTTATGATGATGGCTTGCTTCATTGACAGCGATAGTTCTTTAGACATCAAATACTGTTTGCAGCAACAGATTCCAAATGCAAAACCCACTCTTGAACTCAAAATCAAGAAATTTTATCTGCTTACTTGTAAGTGAAACAATCAGAAGATAACACATGCTCAAATTAAAGCTGGAAGCCTGGCTCTTGAAAAAAAAATTGGTAGAGAAGTAAAATCACTTTGTCAAGGTTCAAGTATTTATGAACTCATCTGGACGTCTATGAATTTACTGTATATGCACATTCCTGCTTTTTTTTAGTATACCTCCACCCTCTTTTTCTGTCCTGTGATGGTTCAAGGACACTAAAAGCTCTTGACCTCATTTTCCCTTTGTTTTTAACTGCACAGCTACTGACCTGAGTTAAAGATAGTAACTCTATAAAGCTCGTCGTATCATATCTCTCTATCAAAGCAATAAAGCAATTTCAAAAATCAATTCTGGCTCTTTTTACTGCAGCTTTTGCTCATTTGATCATGTTTAATACATTTTTAACAAGCAGAATGAGGTGAACAAAAAAGCAAAAACCAAGATTTGTGTTTAAATTAACAGTCATTGTGTTTTTTTTTTTTTTCAGCCACATGCAAACCCGCCTGTAATGATCTTGACCACAGATTACAGGGCTATAAAGTTAGATAAAGTGTTAAATATCAAACATAGGCTGTAAGTGACCCCATAATATGGCTATACAATATAGTTATATAATATAGTTTGTGTTTCAACCTCACTGTAATGAGCTACAGTACACTATACATAAATTGTAGCATAAAAGAAAACTGACTAAAGGCTAAATATATTAACATAAATATAAATGTTATATATTCCTAAGTGAAACATCATCAAACGTTTCCTAAATATACTAGATATTTTACCAATGTCCTAGAATTGGTAAAAAAATAAACAAAACTAAAAAACTAAACTTTAAATAAACGTAGACGAGCAGAATAAGACCAAGTCACTCACTCATTATACATTCATCTAGCATTAGAGACTCGTTGACCATTCATGATCAGTGTACGTCCAAGTTTAATTTATACAGTATAAAAAAGTAGTAAAGTGGCAGATAAAAAAAAATTACATCTTATGTACATCACCATCTTGACTGGACAATGCAAAAGACGTTGAAAACACAGATATGGAAAAGTCTTTCTCTTGTCGTGTGGGGCTCACCAAACACATTATTGTTCACACTACAAATATGAACTGACCACATGCCTCCTAAACCACCTGACTGGTCTGAGCAATCTTCTCACACCAGTAACCAGTAAGTGTTGCTGTTTGGAGTCACTCATTCGAGACGGGTGTTATTACCAAAAATGAACACTAGGTGGAACCATAGTCATTTTTTTTAAATACTGTATAATAATAATAATAATAATAATAATAATAATAATAATAATAATAATAAGCAGAAGAAGAAGCAGAAGAGGAAATAATCACTATTATATACTGTAGTATGTAACTAAAACATGTTACAGAAAATATGAATACATGATTTACAATGTTTTTAGGCACGTCATTTGTTGTGTTAAACATTTTCACCTGAAATGCATTTTTATTTTTTCATAATTCTTTTGATATAATCCCCCCCCCACACATGACTGATATGTGATTTGTACCACATTTTATCCACAATTTTGCATTTCTATATATTTTTCTACTTTTTCCACATCTAATTAAAATTGTTTTTCATTTAATATTTTCATTGATTATTCAGTCATTATCATGGGGAGTTAAAACAATTTTCAGATGTGATATTTTTCTATAAGCATTTTTTCCCAAATGATGTTCTTTTTCATGTGATTTTTTTTTACCTGATACAGTTAATGTGAATTTTTTTCCACATTTTTGTGTTTGTATAAACATTTCCTCAGATAATCATTTAATCTTACACAAATTTTACACATTAATTTATTGTGAAATATGTTAAACTTATTATTATTATTATTATTATTATTATTATTATTATTATTATTATTATTATTATTATTATTATTATTATTATTA
>QMIH01000414.1:7781-25634 GCA_003987875.1 Clarias batrachus | reverse complement strand
TCTTACACAAATTTTATCAAGAAATCCTTAGTGCTCTATAGGCAAGTAATCTGTAAAATTATTATTATTATTATTATTATTATTATTATTATTATTAATCAATCCTTAATTGTTTAACATGATTTTTTTAACATGAATCGCCATCATGAAAATAAATGTTAAATAAATGTTAAATAATACCATATAAAATCAATATACCATAGGAAGGCAATATCAAATCAATATACCTAAAGGCAAAATGCAAATTCTCTCTCTCTCTCTCTCTCTCTCTCTCTATATATATATATATATATATAGTACTCTGCAAACGTCTTAAGTGCCATATTTTCTGTGTGATTTTAATTTTTTATATATTTTTTTTGTTTGTATTTTTACAAAAATATTGTATTTTGTATATATAATATGCATATTGACTCTGCCTTTAGGTGTTTGTCATATTAATGCAGCAATATATTGTACATATCTATATGTACAGTATATTGTTACATATATGTTTATCTCTATATCTGTATACATCTGTTATGTATAGCAGAATATATAAAAATAGAATTAGTTTATTAATCCAAAAAGTCACTCTTTTACTCTCACTGTGCAGTGTTATATATATATGGTAGGCAAGGTTCATTTTTTGTGAGGTCGTAAGCTGAGTTTGCTGTTAAGCCTTAATCAGCACTTCTGAGTCACGATAAAGAAGAAGATCTGTAGTTTCATGTTGAAAAAGAGTTTGATGATCATCAGTATAGATAAGCAACCTATACTGGGATGAACATATGACATAATTATGGTTATGGCAGTTCTGAGATTATCCCCTGAACTAAAATGAATGTTGAGCATAAATTGTGTTTGGGAGTGCTTTACAGATAGTGAGTCCCAAGTGCAGAATGCTCCAAGCTGAAATACATTAGGATGCAACAGGCCGGTCAAATGGGCGAGTCAGGATTTGACATCGGGATCATCTCAGGCAACAGACGAGTTTATTATTCAAGCTCTTATCTGACCCTGGTTTTAAAGGGTGTATATTGTGATCAGAGTGCAAGCAGGAACTCCAGCAAGTCTAGTTATGACAGCACAATTAAAAGCAAGAGCCAAAAGGTAACATATGCATGGGGGCAATCAGGTGTTACTCCACCGTCACGTGATCTTGCAAGACAGGGTGGTGCAAAAGCATCAAAACATTCCAGTTTACCATATCAATCCATAACAATGCATTTATCTAAGAGATAATATGCAGTATTTAACAAAATGCACGTAGAATTCTTTTTTAACCTAATCTTAAAAATCCACATGGTCTGTGTAAAGGACGTCKATTCTAAAGCTTATGCTATAATAATTATTAGGTGTTGATAGAGAACCTCGGATCCAATCAGGCTTAGTGTATCATAATAAACTACAGGGCCAAAATCAAAAGAGAATTGTCACAAAAAGTGAGTACGTAGTAGAACATTCAGACATGGTGTTACAACAGTTCAGCTACAATATATGTAATAAAAGCCGCATGCAACACCATATCCCTTAACTTAGCAATGTTTCTGAGAGGGACAGAAAAAAGGTAGACTAGTAATATTATCTACATGCGCTTCAAACAAAGACTGGAGTCAACAATCACCCCGAAGTCTTTTATAGCTGCCCATGATGTAACTGAAAATTCAAGTGTTGCTACATAAGCAGACTGCTTACTATTAAAACATTAACATGTCTTTMCCGTTACTTTACCAGATCTTGTCATTTTTTTCAGTTGCTTTTCTGTCAAATGTAATTCATTCCATCTTTTTATTTCATTTTGTGTTTGCTATATAAATATTAGATTTGAATAGATTTCCAGTATTTTCAAGGTACCTTTGCTTCACAATGATCCATTTTCATTGGACGCTTTCGTTGGAATTCTATGAAACAATTAATTGATGCCACTCCTTATTTAATCTGAGCTCATTAATGGCCTACAAATTCCTCTACTACCGGTAGAGGAATTTGATTTCCCTGGAACCATTATGAATCATAAAGTTTATACTATATGTCTCATGTCCACACGTCTGCACAATGTTTATTTTCGCATTCCCATGAAATCACTTGCTTTGTCCTACCCCTCAGTCTCTTTCTAGTGTGCCAGGTGTTTTGTTTTAGATGGAGGCGGGGCAGCAGTGCTGGGGCAGACATGGTATATGGCTTGGTGTAAGATCCGAACACATCAACCAGGGCAGTCCACCTGGGTTCAGGGACATGACCTTCATCGTATTAGTCATCATGATTATCAGATTAATCAACATTCAGTGTGGCATGACTCCAGGCTGCTAAAACATGATCCGGTTGGTCAAAATACATTCGGTAGTCTTTCACCTGGTAGTTGTTCAGGTAGTTCAAACTACCTATCTTCCTAGCAGGGGCTGTAAAAACTACGATACACTGGTCCACAAGTGCCCCCTCGACTCCCAACTACTACAGCTGATTATTCCTACATTGCACAGAACTCAGCAACTTGGGTATATACTGCAGTAGTGGGTGTGGAAGTGGTTGGAATACCCCGGCAGGTTTTAGCCCTGAATGGATGTGCTGGGTTTAGAACCCTCACCATGATTTGCCAACTCAGGATCACATCTCCTGAAAAAAAAAAAGTGCCCTTAGTCCGCAAGTACCCAATGCCTATAAGTGCAAACAGTTCTGCAAATTGTGCGCACCACTCAACCTGCATTGCCCGTTCCCCAAAAATAAAAAATAGCCTCCAGGCTTGCTGGATAATTGACAGCAAGTTTTCCTTACATTCATCGGCACCCAGATGACAACCATGACGTTGTGGTTAAACCTAAATGTCGTGCCTTAAGGTTTATCTACTAGTTTTTGCAGATCAGGTGGTCGACTGACCTTGCAGCATTCCAGAAAGGAAAGAATGCACCTGGGTAGCTTTCAATCCTCAGTCTAACTGTTCAACTGTTATGAAGAAAAGACAAGTAGATGCTGCCCCACTGGGTGATGGACATCATCATCATCATCATCATCATCATCATCATCACACACATGGTGGACACCCAGCCTCTGGACATCGTTTAAAGGCTTTTAGAATTCTGCGCTTCTGTTAGATGTCAATAGGTCTCAATATGTCCATTTCGCAGGCCCAACATAATAATCATTACCTTTCCAGTAGTGTGAGTGTGGTCATTTCCCAACAACTTTTCAGTTAGTCTTGATGTTTGCTTTCTGATCTGAGCTGCTGTTAACCGCCGATTTCTGAGGCTGGTGACTCGGATGAACTTCTCCTCCGCAGCAGAGGTGACTTTTGGTCTTCCTTTCCTGGGGCGGTCCCATGTCAGCCAGTTTCTTTGTAGCGCTTGATGGTTTTTGTGACTGCACTTGGGGACACTTTCAAAGTTTTCCCAATTTTTCGGACTGACTGACCTTCATTTCTTAAAGTAATGATGGCCGCTCGTTTTTCTTTACTTAGCTGCTTTTTTCTTGCCATAATCCATATGCCTCTATCTCTGTTGGTCCTTAGACCAAACTCAAGTCAAAACCCCTGTGGAATATAAGGACCTATGCGAGTTCTCTAATAAGAACAAGATCACTTTGTCAGTACCGTGTATTATGAAAACTACAGACCCAAAGTATTAAAATAGCCTTCCAATTACTGTTCAGGACTCAGACACAGTTTCAGTGTTGAAGTCTATGCTGAAAACCTATTTATTTGCCCTATTTATTTTGGTCTGCCTGGGATGCGTGTGGTGACTGGAGACGGTACTTTACCATGACGATGGTTCTGGCCTCAGCTGAGGCAGACAGCTGTTCTCTGAGAACTTGTGACTGCAATTGCTCAGTAATTCACGACTGGAATTTCCTACACTTTTCTACCAGAACCTCTGGACTAACTATATTAACTTAAAGACATCTCCTGTTATATTAAAACTTGCAGCTGCCTAACAAACAGTATGACTTATTGATAGTATTTTTGGTTACAAAACATTCCCTGCTATCTGTTATCCCACAAATGAGGATGGGTTCCCTGTTCAGTCTGGTTCCTCTCAAGATTTCTTCCTACTGCCATCTCAGGGAGTTTTTCCTTGCCACCTTCGCCCTCTGCTCGCTCATCAGGGACAATTGAATCATTTCGATTCATACATATTTTCTTACACATTTCATACTAATTACCTTAATTTACTTTTGCTTCTGTAAAGCTGCTTTGCGACAATGATCATTGCTAAAAGTACTATACAAATAAAATTTTATTTGTCCCCCCACAGATCCAGAAATGATCCCTTATCCTCAGTTGAGAAAAAAAAGGTTATTGCAGGTGTATACAGTATTTGCATATCTAGGGTCAGAGACCTACGGTAGCTATGGCAGGCTCTTGCTTGGGGTTATTTTYTAAATTTGAGTGGGCTGACACTAAATAGAAAATCATCTGAAAGTGCTAAAGTGGGACATTGGGTAAACTGGGACATTTAAGCTTTCAAAGCATTTGCCCTATGAAAATCAGCATACAATCAGTGTAAAATTTCTTGGACGGTTGCCACCGCTTCTCATGAAACAATAGTTTTAATTGGTCTGTGATAACAAGAGTAGTCAGGATCTAAAGGATGCCTAAGTTCAGTGACATGTGGCAAATTGCTTTTCAATGATAAGACCTTTCTGGAAGTGGGTTAAAACACCCAGGAATGAATAATAAAGTGTTTTATCTGTGGATCAAAACAAAAAACATTATTTGGAGGAAATAATGTATTTTTTTTTAAAATAAAACAGCACATTTTAAAACCCTGTCCCATAGTACCTGAATCAGGCTATGTGGAATGTTGATTTATGGTGCATTATTGATATTTGTTCACAGTACAACTTTTCAACAATATTCCAAATGTAACTACAGRCTCAAAAACTCAATGACGAACACAGTCAGTGCGAATAGTATTAAACTGCTGTATATAATAGTATTACACTGCAGCTCTTTATTTAATAAACCTCAAATGATTCTGATCACATCATTTGTAGATTATAAATATGAATTAAATGACATATTCCCATAATATGATTGATATATTCTACTTTTAAGTATTACATCCACTGAAAGAAAACTTTGAAAATTTACACTTTACTTTAAACATATGTTAAAGTCTGAATATCACCATTCATAAATACAAATGAAACTGTATAACTAGAATATGATATATAGATATTATTGTTACATTTAAAATGGGACATTTGCAACTAAAGAAATGTCAAGCTTGAAAAATGTAAATAAACCTTTATTAGATTTGACATGATTAGAAATGCAAACATATTTTCTGTCACTGAATAATGTTGTTTGTTTGTTGTGAAATCACTTCAAAGTTGTAAAGAAGCCGGTTTTAACTGTCCCACATTACAAACAAACTGTCTGCAAATGACCTGAACAAATGATRAAAGTGCGAGAGGATATCATGTTCTGTCTGAATGTGTGTGGCTTATAAAAATGTTGATTAGCAAGTTACATATAATGTTTATTAAATTTTTACAGCTTTAAAAGTAAATAAATAAAAAATCTGGGGGAAGTAAACAGACTTTTGGCAGTCTCATGGGGCATCTGCCAAAAAATGTCCCACATTAACTGAAATCACACATTGATGGAGTACCCAGAATCCTTCATCTTTTGTTCTTTTCCCTGCTCTGACACACACACACACACACACACACACTTCAAAATCAATGTTGCTGATTATTAGTTAAACCTGGGGTTTGGGGAGCAGGAAAGAAAATGCAGAAAACGGCTTCTCCAGGAACAGGTCTGGGAGGAAAAAAAAAAGTGTCCTCGAGTGTTTATATAAGGTTAGTTTGTATTTACAGAAGGATGAAACCCCACGCGTCATGATGCACACCACGCGACTGAGTCAGAGTTAATCGTTATCGCCCTCCTGATCGAGAATATAAAGAATTCTGGTGAGATTCAGTGATCCGCTGTCCTTCTACTAATCTGCTGAGAGTGAAGGACACCGTCCCCACGAGAAATGGGTCGCTATAGTGGCAAAAGCTGTCGCCTGATTTTCATGCTGTCCCTGACCAGTCTGTTTTTCGTTGCCGAGATCGCGGCCGGTTATGTCGGGAACTCTATCGCGCTGGTGTCGGACGCGTTCAACATGCTGTCCGACATCATCTCGCTCTCGGTCGGTCTCGTGGCGGCGCGCGTTCGCCGCCGCACCTCGTCTCCGCGCTGCACGTACGGGCTCGTGCGCGTCGAGGTGCTGGGCGCGCTGGCGAACGCCGTGTTCCTGGCCGCAGTGCGCTTCTCCGTGTCGGCGCAAGCGCTCGAGCGGCTCGTAGAGCCCGAGGGCATCGACGAGCCCAAAGTCGTGCTCATCGTCGGCAGCATCGGACTATTTCTCAACGTGATAGGACTGCTCGTCTTTCAGGACTTTAGATGCCTGCGCAGGAAAGCAGCGCACACACCGCACCGCGACAGCGCGCGCAAGAGCGTCACGGACGCAGAAGCAGGTGGAGTGCAGTGACAGCATGCGCTGTGATGGTTTACAGGTTTACACAATACAGAGTTCACAATGAGTCAATGCTTTGCATTCAATATTTGTGAATATACAGGGTCGCCTAAATGTCTGGATCCATTGGCAAAAAATATCAATTACAGCAAATGGTCAGTTTGATGGCCCTGACGGCACTTGTGTATGCGATGGATATAAGAACCTTAAGTTACTCTACCGATTTCTATAGACAAAATGCCCATGGATCCAGACTTTTAGCCATCCTGTCTAATTAGTTCAGCAACAATTTTATGCTTATTGATTTTGCTCGCAATAATTTTGTCAACCTAATTTTTTTATTATTATATTTTGAAAAGTGCTACATAATGAATAACAGTAAGTAATATTTTGGAGACCTGGCATAAAGGCAACATTAAGTAATATTTTGTGAAAAGTATACATACCCATTGTGCTAACATTTTCAATGAAATGACGGAACCAACGATCTAATTCCAGTAAATTGGGGGCATGGTGGCTAAGCAGTTAGCACAGTTATACTTCATACATCCATGGTCGGGGATTCGGATATTGCCTTTGGACTGTATATGTGGCGTTCACTTGTCCTTCCTATGCTTTGTGGGTTTTCTATGGGTACTTCCCAGTCCAAAGACAAAGTGTTGTAGGCTGATTGATGTTACCAAAATTGCCTATAGTGCATGAATATGTTGTTCAGTGTTTGYTTGCCTGTTGGGTTGGCAGTCTCTTTTCGCCTTGTGTCCTGAGTCAGAATGAAAAATGATATATTAGTTCTAGTAAATCTCTTTTGGGTCGATATATACAGGGAACTGATAATCATCATCTGAGTTTTCCAGACACACATCTTAGGTTTTACTCCAAGTGCATCAACAATTGAATTCTAGGATATAAGTCAACAGACCCTGATCATTGTTAATGTTACTCATATTAGTGGTCAAACTGCAGTTATGATTAATATGCTGTAAAAAGTGTCTTAAACTCTCATGCTCTCTATTCACAGGCTTCCAACAGCTAGAACTGCATGTGAAAACAATTGAGGATAAAGTCAACCAGACTAATATTGAAGGTATGTTTGTGCACAGACAAAAGAGGGTCCAAGAACAAGCGTTATTTGAACAAAAACTAATATAGTTTTGGTGAAAATATTACTGTACAAGATTCCATCATTCATTACTTATAGAAGAAAAACTATTAACGTTAAAAAAAAACAATCTTTCAAAGGAGACAAAATTAAAGAGTATTAAAGAAATGGTTATGAAAGGCTTCTTTTCCTAGAGGTCTGAACATAAAGATTGCTCCATAAGCAGGWCTGCCGTGATCATGATTCGAGACTCAGATCTAGCAGCCGATAAACACCATTCCAGTCCATGGAATCATTGTGTGCGTCACACAACTTGCTCTGATGCATTGCCTGATTGCCAAAATACAGTGGAAACTCACTGCATGATGACTATTCTTCCACTTAACAGCAATATGCATTGCAAATGGTCTACGATCTCATAAAATTATCATGGCCTTTCTGAAAATGGTGACACCTCCATCCACCATATTTGGCAGGGGGTCTACTTGAGTCGCTTAAACCCTGCTACCATAAGCAAAATGTCAAACTCAAATAGGTGGCTCAAAAATCTAGTGATAATTTAACAAGAAATGTGCAGGGTCTGGAAAATAAACTTGGTTTAGGATGACTTTGGGATGACCTTGCAATTGTCCTCAAGTCAAGATTATAAATCAAATTGATTGTCTTTGCACTGTTCACTGAGGACCATTACACTGTAGTTCGATGTCATCAGTATTGCCTCCAGAGATAAAGATCTGTAGTGCTAAACCTTCGGCATCACTATACGCTTTTTCCAGGATTTACAAGGTTACCTAGCAGTGTCATAAATGTGGAGGTCATCTTTAKACATCATTCTAGTCAGTTCTAAGGTGTGTTAGTTTCTTACAGCTTATTATAGTTAGAAGGGGTGCAATAGAACATTAGATGCATGTAAAAATAATCATTAACCGACACCCGGGGTACCATAGAACATGGATTTATTTAATTTCTTAGTTTTTATAATAATAATAATAATAATAATAATTATTATTATTATTATTATTATTATTGTTGTTGTTGTTGTTGTTATCTATGTATGTCACAGATTATATGATGACTTTGATGGAGATCTGGGCTGTATATACACACACGGCTACTAAAGTAAGCAAGCGATTCTTACTGTTGCTGGAGTTTATTCAGATCCCAGAATCACACTTACACAGAGCTAATTACAATAAAACAAAATATAACAATACAATTTTTTAAAATAACAATAAAATAACAATATTTTTTTTTATTATTTCAATGAAGGACATTATTCCCATGTTCTCCTATAGCTAACCCACTAAGTACAGATGCAGAAATAGACATCAATATGTGAAAGATGGCAAATGTAAACATTCTACTTAAAAAACAAACTTAAAAAAAAAAACATGCTTTTAAAAGAAATTTTCGTTTATTGGTATGTACAATAAATAAATAAAATACATCTGAAAGAACAGGAATAACTTGAATAAAAGGAAATAAAGTTTTAAAAGGTAAAGATTTTTTAAAGGAAAGAAAAAACTGTTTTGTTTTGTTTTTGTTTTTTTTCCAGGAAGAATTTGTCTTTAACCAGGAACTATAAGTAAATTTTACATTGTCGAATACATACAGTAGCGTAGGTGTTTCAAGCTAAGTTGTGTCACAAAGCTCTGCTTATCAACTGTAAAGATAACAACAGATACAGTATCATTTACAGTACAGATACTGTAACTGTCAATTATTAACCACACATAAAAAGGTGAAGTAGTTGATGGTATTTATTGTAGCAGAATAAAAAACAAACCTGATGCACTCAAAAGGGCTTTCTATGTTATTAAAAATATTTAAAAAACAAAATGGAAGACCAAACTAATGCAAATTATGCTGAGGTGTAAAACAGAAACAGGTTCACTGCAAACAAAGGCCAGGAAATTACAGTTTATATCACATTTCTGGGCGAAGAGGTTAGTATCGCTTGGTTTCCTCCCACAGTCCAAAGACATTCAGATTAGGCTAAATGGCATTTCTAATTTGCACCTACTGTAGTGTGTAAATGTGTGTATTTGTGCCCTGTAATAGACTGTTCAGGGTGGACCCTGCCTAATACTTCGAGTCCACTGCGATAGGCTGCAGACCTCCCACGACCCTGTACAGCACACGCCGTATAGAAACATGAGTGGCTGTGAGAGAGCAAAATAAAATATAATCCATTATATTTATTCTCTATAGCATATGCAGTCAAGTGTAATAATTTGGATAAGGGCGAAATAACTTTAAATAATTTAATAATTTAAAAATTGTGACTTTATGTCTGTACTGTAAAGCATTATACTATTCATTTTGCAGCATTTGATTAAATCTGATTCTGAACAGAAAGTATAGCTCTTTATACGCTTAAGAATTCACCCTGCTACTTCTATCAGCAGTCACATAAAAAAAATAATAAAAATAAAAATACAAAAACGTTCATTGACCCAGTTCTATCGTCATACATGTTCATGCCATAACACTCACTGTAAAATAACAATAAACTGAGCCGTCAACATTTTACTGCTGTCTCAAAGTATATCTACTATAATTTATTTACCAGATCTTGAATTGCAGAATATGACAAATGAAAAATAATATGAATAAAATATTTTTTTTTAAAAACAAACATGAAATGAACAAGACAGTTTGCTTTTAATAAAATATCGATGCATTCCTCCTTCATTTCTCCAGCTGACTTTGTAGGACAAATAATGCTCTTGAACATTTGTATTACATAATTGATAAGTACTGCTTTACCATATTTGGAAGATATTATCTCCCATAATATCATTGACAGGCTTTACTGAACTCATGAACATTACCTCAGATGCTGAATAAAAACAGCATCAACAGTAATGAAGAAATGATTAGCGTTTTCCCCCCCCACCGTCCATTCCAAAGTAACTAAATAAGAAAAACAAATATTACTAAAATGGAATATACCAAGTGTGAATTAAAACTGAATTTGAACACTTTGCCAATTCCTGAGGTTTCTTTTGAAAATTGTTCCATTCCTTCTTGATTGTGTAGCACAAGTACATTGTAATTGGCAAGTACCCTATTTTAAAAAATTGTGCATTTGAAAAAGAAGCTAGATAAGTGGTGTGCTGTTAATAGTCCAGCTTATACATGTAAGACATTAAAGTAAAGCTAAAAAAGTAAACAATAAGATGACCTTGAATAAATTTTACGAAGGTGAAAAACACTTCAATGTTGCTATTTCACAGGCTAAGCAAGCTTTTTTGCTAGCTAACAGTTTTAGCTAACATTAGTCAATTTTAGCAATCTGCCCTATTGAAACATTTTTAATAATCTGAAAAAACAATACTGGGCACAGTGACTTTTGGGAGATAAATATAAATTTACCCTCTCGGCTGAACTCAATGCGGACTCAAATACGCGGTGAAGCAGGACTAGCTGCTGTCCAAAGTCAAAATCAGTGATAGCAACTCACTCACTCCTCTTCATTGTCTATACCACTTTATCCTGTATACAGGGCTTCAGGGGATTGGAACCTATCCCAGGAGCCTTAGGGYAGTCTAAAGAACTGCAGGCCTCACATGCCTCAGTGTTTATGATTCAACAATAGGAAAGACACTGATCAAAAATGGCATCCATGCGAGAGTTCCAAGACAAACGCCACTACTGACCAAAAAGTCCCAACTCACATTTGCCAAAAAAACATCTTGATTATGTCAAGAATTTTAGGCAAAACTGATGAAAGAAAAGTTTAACTTTTTGGAAGTCGTGTGTACCGTTACATCTAGCATAAAACTAACGCAGCATTTCCAACCAAGAGTCAAAAATAGTGGCGACAGTATGATGGTCTGAGTCTGCTTTACAGCTTCAGGACCTTGCCATAATTGATGGAACTATGGAATTAGTGGTACAAGAGAATGAAGAAAGTGGTCTATATGTAACCTATGTTTTTGTATTAGTCATAAAAATGCCTTATTTGACTAAATTTAATGAGATGCTTATTATTTAGGTGTAAATTGTGGAATGAGTGGTGCCACTATAGCCCTCAATTCTGAACTAATGGCATATTTGGGTTATAGTTTCAGCAGTATATCTTTAACAACAACAACAACAACAACAACAATAATAATAATAATAATACGAAATGTATTACTCATCACTAAATCTTCCTTAAATCAGTAAAAAAAAAAAAAAAGACAAGAGGGTTATCTATGGTCGTGTTAATTACTTGAATCATGTTATGTAACGGTGTGTGTGTGTATGTGTGTGTGTGTGTCTATAAGGTGTGTATGTTTTCATATAAAAGTTTCAAAGACCACGCACGCGTCTCAAAGTTCAATGTTATCACTATCGTTATCGTTCATGTAACATACAATACAGTGAGTGTGTGTGTCGCCTGGTTTATTAGTCAAGAGACATCATCCCGCTCGAAGCAGTCCAGGGTTCATTAGAGTCGCCGAGTGGGTTGAGACACGCSGGGATCTCGAGTGAAGACAATTACCGCACTGAATAACCCGCTGTCTTTCTACTAATCTGCTGAGAGTGAAGGACACCGTCCCCACGAGAAATGGGTCGCTATAGTGGCAAAAGCTGTCGCCTGATTTTCATGCTGTCCCTGACCAGTCTGTTTTTCGTTGCCGAGATCGCGGCCGGTTATGTCGGGAACTCTATCGCGCTGGTGTCGGACGCGTTCAACATGCTGTCCGACATCATCTCGCTCTCGGTCGGTCTCGTGGCGGCGCGCGTTCGCCGCCGCACCTCGTCTCCGCGCTGCACGTACGGGCTCGTGCGCGTCGAGGTGCTGGGCGCGCTGGCGAACGCCGTGTTCCTGGCCGCAGTGCGCTTCTCCGTGTCGGTGCAAGCGCTCGAGCGGCTCGCAGAGCCCGAGAGCATCGACAAACCCGACGTCGTGCTCATCGTCGGCAGCATCGGACTCAGCATCAACATCGTAGGACTGCTCGTCTTTCAGGACTGGAGTTGTCTGCGCAGGAAAGCAGCGCTCACACCGCACCGCGACAGCGCGCGCAAGAGCGTCACGGACGCAGAAGCAGGTGGAGTGCAGTGACAGTGATGGTTTACAGGATTACATCTAACTCCAGCGTCTTAAAAAATAAATCAGTTTCACAACTAATAGTGAACGGCGCTCTTCCTCGGCGCATTCGTTGAATTCGCGCAGTTTAAGATTTGTGTTTGAATGTAGTTAAAATCTATTAAAACAGTACAACTTTAACTAAATCACGCAAACAGATTTTTAAAAAAATATAATTGGATCGTGAGGAACTGAATCAATACCTTGCAAAATCGAAACATTAATTAATTTATTAATCTGCTCTTAACACTCAAACGCATGAATGTGATGAATTGACTCGCATTCATTTTCGAAAAGATTACTTGTGCTTTAATCTTACTTTGTTCATAAAAATATTGTAAACTCGTTTGAAATAATGACTTTACCTCAGAGCAGTAAAGTTTTGCTCACTTTAAAACATGTCAAACCACTTATAGGCAGTATACGTTGTTTTTAATGATTCTGGTTGCTATAGAGATAGTAATTTATCTAATTTAAATCTGATTTAAATCTGATTTGTAGTAATTTATTTAATTTAGTATATGCCAGAAACAGGATCCTGTCTTGAAAAAACAGCAGACAAACAAACAACATGAATGTTTTTTAGAGTTGTGATCTCTTTCAAATAATTCTATACAMTAAAGTAATCCATGGAACTGGACAAAGAACCAGAAGTAGCATTGTATAACCAGGCTCAAATACTAATTTTAAGTCATTTAGTGCTAAATATTCTGATTTTCCATTTCTCGGGTACTTTTGTCTCATTAAAACGTTTTTAAAAACATGGAGGCATCCGATCGGTTCACCTCAGCAATTAGAGGTCACTTCTAGGGCACATAATCTTAMTCAGATTTCATTGTTGAAATGACAGATAGAGTTTTGTCTTTTGTAGAAGACCATAAACACTAGACTGAAGGTTAAGACCTGTGCTTACAGTATTACAAAGTGTAACTGATTATTACGCCATAAAAGGTGATTAGACTAATGTGTGAAATTAATGTGCTCTGTTCACAGGCTTAGAACAGACAGAAGAAGTGGATGAATTTGAGGATGAAGGCCACCACCTTAACATTAGAGGTAGGTCTGTCCATAAACACAACACATCCATGGCACATACGAGTATTGTTTCTTAAAGACTTCTACTTTTCACTTCTTTTACTACATATTGCTGTTTTGTAAATTTGACTTGTTCTCCTCCAAACAGCGATATTAAATACATGTTTTTCCCTTTCTAGGTGTACTACTCCACATGCTAAATGATGCCCTGGGATCAGTAGTGGTAGTGGTAACTGCAGCTCTGTTTTATGTTTGGCCAAAAGACCAGAATGCTCCCTGTAATTGGCAATGCTATGTAGATCCAAGCCTGACTCTGCTCATGGTGGTCATCATCATGCCCTCTGCCATTCCCCTGGCTCGAGAAACAGCAACCATCCTACTGCAGATACTCCCTCGCAACATGCCTTTCAACAGAATCTGTAAGTAACAGAAATGTCAAAGAAAATAACCCCTCTATTCTCCTGGTCGCCCCCCCCCCTCACTCACTCCGAGTTCTTGTGTTTAAACAGCTACTATCATTCTACAGGACAGGTTAATGATTTCAAAGAAAATGCGATATATAACTGGAATTACCAGTTCTTTCACAAACCCAGGGCTTCCACCTTCAAGTTAAAATGTTTTTCTTATGCATAAAATTACAATTCCCTAACCTACTGCAAAATTAGGATTTATTTGCATTCATAGAGACAATCTAAAGTATTAAAGTAACCATGCTTTATAAATAGGAATTGTTGACCAGGAAAAAAACGTACTGTAAAGTGCCTTCAGGGAAAACCTCTAATTCAGCAAATATATATTTTTTATCCTTTCTAATGTCATCATTTTAGTGTTAGTGTTGGTTAACAAAGGTGTGTATGCAAGTTTATAGAACTGAACTAAAATGATTAAATACACTTCCCGACTGGATTTTTACAAAAATCTAAACAGTGAGAAAAACAACAGACAAACTTTTTTTTTGCAACAGTTAATTTTTCTGCATTACGTTAATGTGAAGGCATTACTGACACGCAGAGCCATGTGATCATTCTCTAAAAGGATTAAATATAGTGCAATCATGTGCTAAGCAATCAAAGGTTCAAACATGAAACGACTAAATGCATGCAGAAATTTAAAAAACAATTGCTGATGTTTATCATTGTGGTTGAATTCATAACAATTGATATTTTACACAGCCATAACATCAAAACATCAATGTGAACAATATTGATTATCACATTACAGTGGTATCTATCAAGTTAACAAAACCGAAAACAAAATAACATTCAAAGACAAAATAGCTAATTCAAAACCAAATTAACAAATCCGAAAACTAAATAACAAAACCCGAAACTAATTGTTAATTTGGTTTTGAATTTGTTATTTTATTATTTTGTTTTGGGTTTTGTTAATTTGTATTGCACTTCTCGGTCAGTCAGATACGAACCGGAAAAGTAGGTATAGTTTGCGAATTAAATTCTTACCGCTGATTGGACGAGACACCTGTCACTCAAGATAAACAGGAAGTAGGAAATTGTGTCTCTAACTTTGTNGTGATTTTGGATATGCTGATGACATATCACGGTATAAAGATTAGTTTGCGAACTGCTGTGTCTCTTTTAAAAGAAAAAAATTCCACAAGACCTGCAAAAATTAGGCAGAACGCCATATTTGAAACCACAATAAGGACAGTACATGTTCGCACATTCATACACACACGAATCTACCGCCGCTACAGTACTTCCTGTATCTTGAGTGACAGATGTCTCGTCCAATCAGCGGTAAGAATTTCATTCGCAAAGTATATCTACCTTTTCCGGTTCGTTTCTGAACGGCCGAGAGGTGCAAAGCAAACTAACAAAACCGAAAACTAAATAACAATTCAAAATCAAAATAGCAAAACCGAAAACAAATTAACAAAACGCAAAACAAAATAACAAATGAGTTTTGGGTTTTGTTATTTTGATTTTGTTATTTTGTTTTTGAATGTTTTATTTTGTTTTGGGTTTTGTTATTGTGGTTTTTAATTTGTTATTTTGTTTTCATTTTGTTAAGTTGTTTTCGGTTTTGTTATTTTGTTTTTGAATGTTTTAATTTTGTTGTGGGTTTTGTTATTGTGGTTTTTAATTTGTTATTTTGTTTTCATTTTGTTAAGTTGTTTTGCACTTCTTGGCCACCGTAAAATTGTGATGACCAGTGGTGGCAAAGCATCTCTACAGCAGCAGGAGTTGTGGGGTCTACATGGTATGCAGTGGTTAGTATCTAGCAAAAGTAGTCCATGGAAGGACAACTTGTGAACATACAACAGCCTCAGGCTTATCAATCCATGTGGGGATTGTCTGAAGCCTGTCTGGTCCATTCATTCAAAAAAGCTACTGACTCCACATRCTGACCCCTGGCCACCACCAAACACACGAGCATCAGAATATTACTACGGAGCAATGAAAGAAGGCGGTCTGGTCTGATGAGTCACACTTTTTTTTACATTATGTGGATTATGTGGATGGCTGAATGCGTGTCCCTGGGGAATAGGATGCATTATCAGGATACAGTCTAATGCTGTGGGCCATGTTTGGCGGGAAATTCATATGGATGTTACTTTGACATATACCACCTACCTACACATTGTGGAAGATTACATGGAACTGGTATTCTCTAATGGCAGTAGATTCTTTCAACAGGATAATGATGGCATGCCAAATTGAAAAAAAACAGAACAAAAAAAAAACAGCAAAACTTCAAGAACCGTTTCAATCTGAATGCACAGGACAATAAAGGATCTGCTGAGAACGTCTTGGTGCCAGATTCCATAGCACATGTTTAGGATCTTGTGGAGTCGTACCTTAACAAATCAGAGCAGTTTTGGATCTCCACAGTATAAAGTCAAGTCATTTCAACCAATTTACAACTGGTGGTCCATACAGTACAGTATTTTGCTTGAGCAGTTTTAGCAGAAATATTTTTAAAAAATGCTAGGAGAATGAATGGTCTCACTCTGAGCGCCCAAATGCATAAGTACCTTTTTTCCAGATGACAAGACAGAGATGGGTTTGTATGTGGGTTACTGTATGTGCAGTTATCCCAAATACTGGTCATTTAGTACATTCAGGTAATCAGTTGAGTCTAAACCTCTGCAACTGAAGCAACTCCAGATCATAACCCCGCCTCCAGAGGCTTGTACAGTGGTCACTATGCATGATGGGTGCATCGCTTCATGCGCTTCCCTTCTTACCCTGACACGCCCATCGCTCTGGAATAGGACCGATCTAAAGTCAGCAAAGCACATGACCTTTTTCCATCGCTTCAAAGTTCAATGTTTATAATCCTAATCCCTTCTGATTTGTCTCACTAACAGGTGGTTTTCTTATGAACACAGCTGTTAAGTTGTTGTCACATTGTGTATTTTAAAAATGCTCGTACAAAAATAAACATTTTTGATTTTTACTGTCCATTTTTTTTTTTTTTTACCATGCATTTTTACTAATCATTTATCTCTGCTCATGATTTTGCTGACCAATGATTTCTGACCGTATTTCTTTCACAACACTGACGGTTAAGCACAGTCCTCTTACAGTGTTTTGCATGGACATGGTCAAATCTCTGCGGAAATAAACACAAGAATCTTTCTCAAATCTATGTATACGCACCATTGCAAAATGAAGGCTCAGGTTTAATTCCAAGGAAAGATTGAGTCTACTCTATTTCTTTTATAATCCCAATAAACACAGCCGACTAAACAAGGAAATCCTAAGCGTTTATCAACAGATTTTTATCTACAGATACATACAGTCTTTGTTCTTGCTCTTGTGCGTTTTCTTGAACATCTTACTGAGGTTCTTTTTTCATGCTCTCCATAGTGCAAGAAGTGTGCAGTCTTCCCGGGGTCCTGAGTATCCACGACGCCCACCTGTGGGAGCTGACAAAGGGTCGATACGTGTCCTCGCTGCATGTGCGAGTCTCCACCGAGCTCCACAGTTCTCTCAGTGGAATCAAAACGCTCCATCAGCAGATCAGAAACGTCCTCCACGACGCCGGCATCCACAGCGTGACCGTTCAGCTCGAATTCGGAGACGGAAACCTGGAGAAGAGCCACTGCAGCACTCCGTGCTCGTCCCCCTCCTGCCTGAAAGTCTCCTGTTGCCCATCAGATGTTACTGGATTTCCACTTTGTAAAGCAAACCTGCCTCCTCACAACGAAGAATTCCCAGTACCCCCGTATG
>QMIH01000413.1:417758-436391 GCA_003987875.1 Clarias batrachus | reverse complement strand
TTATTTAGGTAAACTTACAAATGTTGAAAGGTCCAAAAGTGAAACCACTCGTACTTTCTGCAAATACTCATGTTTTGCAAGAGTAACACATACTCTTCTATTGAGTTTATGAGTGCTTGGTGCAATACCACCACCTACTGGACTGGAGTGCAGAACAGAAACCTGGCAGAGAGAAAATAATGACGAAAAATATTCAGACATTTTTTTCCTGTGACCAACACGAGACGACGATGAGACGTCACGGAGATCAGTGAACAGTAACGAAATCAGAATGCAATATCGCTGACGAGAAAAGACGAGACTAAAATATAATTTCAAAAAATAAAAACTAATAAAACATCCGTCTTTATTTTCGTCAACATTTCATTTTCTTCACAATCTGCTCGGATAAGGTGTTCATTCATTATGGCACGAGCAGTGCGGCGCGTGGCACATCAGGAATGTTCGTGCAGTGATCTCGTGTTACAATCTCAGTTATCTTCAACTCTTCGTCATCACAGCAGCATTAGTCAGGCCAAAGAGAAGAGAGGATATTTGGGCCCATTTTTATGAGGTACCGTATACAGCCTAAATCAAACTTTACTGAAACACACACACAACTCTCCGTGGACACACACCTATGAGACACACACACACAAACTGTGCACACAGAGAGTTTGTGTGTGTTCGCACTTTATATGTAGTTGTTTGAGCAAAAACTCCTGGTTTTAGACGACAATAATTCATCAGTATGGTGTAGGGCCTCCTTTTGCRGCCAATACAGCATCAATTCGTCTTGGGAATGACAGATAAAATTATCCTGCACAGTGGCCAGAGGGATTTTGAGACATTCTTTTTGCAAAATAGTGACCAGGTCACTATGTGATGCTGGTGGAGAAAAACGTTTCCTGACTCGCTCCTCCAAAACACCCCAAGTGGCACAATAATATTTAGATCTGGTGACTGTGCAGGCCATGGGAGATGTTCAGCTTCACTTTCATGTTCATCGAAGCACTCTGTCACCAGTTTTGTTGTGTATATTTGTGCATTATCATCCTGATACACGGAGAGTTCAGGTGCACATTTAATTCTGCAGCGAGTTGGGTAGTTGTGGTTTTATGTTTTTTGGATACAATCTGGTTTGTCCTTTTTGGTGGTATGCTGACGTTACCCTGGATACCGTGGCTCTTGATACATCACAAAGACTAGTTGTCTTGGTCAAAGATGCTCCACCAAGATGCACACCAACAATTTGTCCTCTTTTGAACTCTGATATGTAACCCATAATGCTGTGTGCATTGCAATATTTTAAGCAAAACTGTGCTGTTACTCTGCTAATTAAACCTTCACACTCTGGTGGAATGTGCAATCAATGAAGATTGGCCACCACGCTGGTCAAATTTAGCCATGAAACCTCCAACACTAAATTGTATGTACATGTATGTGTGACTGTTTCATATATGCGTCTGCCAGTGTTTCATTTGTGTGTGTGCAGGAGTGAAGTTTGATTTAAGCCATATACGGCACCTCATATTTTCTTTATATTGAACCAGAGGAAAAAAAACAATCTATAGTAAWATCGGAGGGGTAACGGTGTGGGCACGCAGGTGCTGGGAAAAATACCACAAACCTGAAGAAGGCATACCATAATAATCACACAGTTTTACAGCCTCTCTGTGGTAATTGTCACCACATGATAAGATAATTATGTTGTGATGTATTTTATTTTATAGTTAAACCGATGCCAAAAACATTAATATATAGGAGCTACAACAGTCCAAGTGTGTAAATTCATAAAAAAAAAAAAATTTTAAATAAGTTTCAAAACACTGTCCATACTGCTCCTATTGTTTTGTAGTAAAAATAATATATATGGACATGAAGCAGTTGTTGTGATGGTTAAAAATAAATATAATTAGCTGAGAACATCAGGTGAAAACATACATTTTAAAATGTTAGAATTATTATTTTGTGGAAAAACCTTTAAAAGGGGGGGGCGTTTGGCTGGACTAGATTGACTTTTATTTTAGGGTTTATTAATAACAATCTTTTTGCTAAAATGTTAGATTTTCCTTCTCTAAAACTAGACAAAAATACTTAAAGGTTCCTCTGACTAAAACTTGCCTAAGTGTCGAGACTTTTAGTCAACCAAAACGTGACTGAACAAAAATAAGATAAAACTAAGACTAAAATTTTAAATACCTGACAAAATTTACCCTAATTTAAACAAATCACACAAATCGCACTAATTTAAACAACTTACACCTTATTTCAAATCTAATTAAACAACTTAATGTGGTCTTACCTGTAAGGAATACAGAGGTGGAAAGTAACGAATGACATTTACTTGCGTTACTGTAATTGGGTAGTTTTTTTTGTGTACTTCTGTAATTTTACTTTTACTTAAGTATGTTTAGTTTGAAGTATTGTAATTCGCTACATTTTAAATCATATGCGCTACTGAGTAAAACAAATGAATGAAAATGCAAAAAATATTATGCTTTGTATAAATGCTTGGTTGCGTCCGTGTGTGTATCGTGTCCTGGTCGCGTGCCGCTCCAGACTCCCCTCCAGGTTTTCTGACTGTACCCACATCGGCATCTGCCTGACCTTCCACACGGTCGCTTCCGCCCTGAAAGTGACGTCATCAACCAGCGCCACCATATATAAACCGGAGAGAGACGCAGGGAAGAAGGAAGAGATTGTGATTTTGGCGTTTTGGTATTTGGTTGTGACATTTTGCCTCCCATTGATTATTGCTTTGGTTGGTCTTTGTATATATTTGTAGATAATTTCCCTGTATGTTTGTGCATCACCAGTAGTAGGGGCGTGGCTGCCATTTATTTTGGGAAGAGGGAATTTATTCACTGTTTTTGGTTTAGGGAGTCAGGGAAGATACCTGTATTTTAGTTTGTGTTGTTTTTTTTGCAGGTAATTTAGCTACTAAATATAAATACCATTTAGTTTATTATTTTGGTCCACCCTAAATCTGATCCTCCTCCTGTTGTGTGTGTGTGTGTATTTTTTTGTAAAGCAATACAAACCTCATTATTTCATCAGTTAATGACTGGATCTAGTTCTTTCTGCCATATACCACCATTTCCATACAGTTTAAAATAGAACCCTGACCCATTCTTTTGCTGTACAGCCCAACACTAGACTGGGACGTAACGCCATATTTAAGTGACCACTTTGATTTTCAAGCACAAGAAAGACAACAGCTTTATTATGCAGAGGTGTTCCTTCAGTTAAAATCAACTAGTTTGAGATTTATATCTACTCATCTTTTTTGAACTACGCTAGAATGCCTCGTCCCACCCAGCTGTTATAAAAAAAAAAAAGATACTCAGTAAATTGAGCTACTTTTTACTTTTACTTGAGTAGATTTTTTATAATGGTAACTTCACTTGTACTTCAGTAAAATTTCACTAAAGAAACAGTACTTTTACTTGAGTACAAAACTTTTGTACTCTTTCCACCTCTGGGAATACAGAGGAAAAATCATAATCATCAAATCAGTTCAACGGTCTACCTCTGACTCACAACTGCAGTCATGATAAGCGATCCGGAGTGGAGATTTAGTCAAGCGATGTAATATAATCATTTACAGCAGCACATCCTATTGTTAGTTTTCTAAGAAACAGCTAGTTGTGGCGTCTTGATGTGAAAGTTGGACATTTTTATTGACAAAAGTTCCTCTCTCTGGTAGGAAGTAAAAGTCGGTGCTGAGAAAGTAGTTCACTGCAGTAAAAGAAATCGAAACAGCAAGAGAAATGTGGTGTAGACTGAAGTAGACTGGACTAGTTGTGTTATGTAAGCATTTGGAAAAGCTGAAACACTAACAATGCCACGGGTTCGACATTAAATTAAAGGTTCTACCTTCTTTAAAGCTGTAAACTGGACTATTCATGATATGAAACACATTGTATAATTCTTTAGATTACAAAACATAATTACTATATATTATCCAAAAAACCCATAAGCGCCCAACAACTTTGYTGTTACACGGTGAGAAAAACCATGCTGTGTGGTTTTATCTGCCTCTACACCAGGTCCTACATTCCTCAGATTCCCTGCAAAATGGTAACCCCTGACCCTCAGCCATTTCCCTGGAGGGAGGCCTTCCTGCCAACGCTAACCTTCGCCCTGTGGCCGCAGGGAGCCTGGGTAAAAGCGTTGTAAAAGCCCTGTCCCAGTTATCTCACTCATACTGCACACAGGAAGTAGAAGTCTTCCTCATTTCCTGCTGTACATCAGCACGCTTCAAAGAGTTATGAACCTCACGGCATGTTATTTCCTACAGAACAGGAAAGCGGGCTAAACAGAAACACAGAGGAAAAGATCAGCTTGTTTGTTAAACAAGGATTAAACAGCACTTTCCTTCTCTGTACAGAAAAGAAAAAAAGATTAGAAAAAAAAAAAACTTGACTGAGACGGAAGCGAGAGAATGGCTCTGGAGTCTCTCAATCGCGCTCCGGTTTCTCGGTTCCTTTTTTGGATTGTGTGAATGCTTCGAGTGCGGGCATGCCTGCCTGTGTGTGAGGGATGAGATCAAGAACTGCTTCCCAAAACACACACGCGCACACACACCTACCTTCCAAAGCCAGGCTACAGGACTGAACTAGAGAACAAAAGGGGAGGAGAAAGGTTGAAGAGAAAATTCCTAACAAGCTGGTCCTTGCCCCAAACTCCTCCTTTCTCTAGGTGCCTCAAAAATGAACTCAATGAATAGAGCAGCATCATAAATAAAGACTTCATGGCCAACACACACCATGACCCAGTCAGTAAAAAAAAGAAAAAAGAAAAACCACACACACACAGTCTTTAGTGTTGTGCAAAACACCAGCAGAGCCAGACACACACAGGGTCATTTTCAGGATTTCGTTTCTGAAGCTACTTTCAAAACCGAGAGCCTAATTACAGAATAAAACGCCGTCTCGTGGCGTTCGCCTTGTTCTTCACCCCTCCTTGTGTTTTGGTTGCAACCCGGTCATTGTCTTGTCCCTCCCTAGCTGAGTAAAAAGTGAACAAGGTAGCACACCAAGCCCTGCTCTGACGCATCGCATCAAAGCTCTCGGCACACGCCTCTCGCAGTAGTCACACATCCGTCGCTTCGGAATACGCAGCCTGCTGGGAGATGCTTTCAGAAAACATGCACACAAATATAGACGCATGCTCAGGATCAGACTGGGATCGCAGGACAACACGCAAACACTGTACATAATGTAGAAACAGGCAGGACGCCAGAGCCGCCATAAGCGGCGAACAGATAAGCCCCGAAACGTTGGACACGTGCCACGGCATGGTCAAGCCCTGATGACTAAACAGAAAAATCCAGACTGATCAGATGGAACGTTGCTTAGACATTGCTTAGACACCGGAACGAAGTTCCTCGGCTGATTCACGCCACTGACTCACGCAACTCGCTCCAGTCGACTTGGAAAACTAGAAGCTCTGGATGTGACGCAGAAACACGCAAAGCGACAAACAGCTTAACAGCGATCTTGATACCGCCGCCAGGTTTTGCTCTGATGAGCTGATAGACACATACAAAAGCTGYACGCCGTTTCAACATGAGACAAAAAGGAAGAAAGAATTTGCAGCAAATCAGGAGAAACTCATTCGATGCAACGCAATATGTCTTACTGTGGAAGTGTAATTCTGTTTCTGCAGCAATCAAAATTTGAATAGGATAAAACAGAAAATGTTTAAATCTTTTTTTTTTTAATCAAACTTAAACTCTTTTTTAAACTAATTTCACATTATTTATATTTAAATAATAAAATATATTAATTTGACACCACCAGCATCCTGAGCACGCTTCTCTTGGAAAAAACATACCCATGCACTTATGAAGGCTGGATCTGTTAATGATTAAGTTTTACAAGGAATAATGTGCGTTACATGTGTGCTGCCACTGTTACACAAAACCTGATGTAGTCAGCACAGAAAGTGAATATTAGACAAAAAAAATATTTAAATAAAGAATTCATTCAATACATAAAASCACGTAGTTTATTCCTAAAGTAGACTAAAGCTGATTTCAACTAAAAGACATTCATATTGGACCATCGCTTGTGCACGTCGTCGGACATATACTGTAGTACCGTGCAAAAGTCTTAAGCATAGTAGAGTGATTTACAGAAATGGGAACAAATGTTTTTCTGCAACAAAAAAAAATTTTAAAAATTATGTTACGACCTCAGCAGCAACCTCATTTCCCCTCTCGTCTGTTCCAACCACTCAGCAGTCAGCATCATCAGTATACTATTCACCTAATCATCCGTCATCTCCTGCACATGTTCCTCATTGGTTCATGCCTTAAGTTGATGCAGGATTTTATTCTCCAATGACTCACAGACCAAAGTGTGGCTTTAAACAAAAAACAATCCTCTGAAACCTCTCAGGTACAGAGACTGGACTGAAAATGAGACAAAAAAAAGTCCTTCAGGAAGACTAGAGAACTATTCCTCAAGATGACAATACCAAAAAAAACATAAGAAAGTCTGGCTCTTTGGAAGCAACACATGAAGATATAAGTTGTGGATCAAGACTTGTGCACCATAAACAACGGTGGAGGTAGTGAGAAGTGAAGTCTGAGCTGGTATCTCGGGGAAAGGGTGGCGATAAAAAGTTAACAGTTTATATACCTCACCATGTGAATTTGGAAGACAGTGAATTCCAGAGGTTCCTTAACCCCTGCGCAGAGAGTACTTTTATTTTGCAAGCGACAGCGTGCAACACATTTTCATTTTGCAGTTTTTTGAGGGGAGTTCAAGGTTTTTTTTCTTTTGATTGTGCAGAACAACACAACAGTAATGACAGAAAAAAACTCCTTTTTAAAAAAGTATCATGAGTCCCGGTTTGACTTGAATACCCCACATAGCTTTCAACAAGACAACAATCAAGATAAGAACAAAAGGTTTTTAAAAGATAAATCATCAACAGGTCTAAAATCACTGTGCAAGAAAAACCACTAAATATTTTATAGGACACTTGGAAGCCTGATGGACAAGGATGTTTTGGCTGTGATGTAGCATCTAGAGAATGTCCCTTAGGTGCTGCAGATGTGCTCAAGATATGGAGGCGGGTATGTAAGCTATGTTGCTGCTGTCTCTGCACGTGCACACAAAGTCACACGTCAAGTAAACATCTGGCCTTAATCCTAGACTTTTCAGAGTTTGAAATGATTGTGTACTGAAAAGTACCCATGCTCAACCCCAAACAAAAAGCTTTGTTGGATTTGTAATGCTCACAATAAGAAATTCAGCCCACCACAGGCCTGGAGAGAGAAACACATCTCTCTTTGTATGGGCAGAATTCTGCAGCGTAACACCAGAAATACCCGCAGGGATGTGGACTGGATGATTTGCCAAAGAAATTAGGGCAAAACTAATTAGGCTGGCCCAGTAGGCCACATGATGGAAAGGGGACAGAGGACAGAAACCCTGAGGGAACCGGTGTATCGGGGTCAGAAAGTCCACACCCACTTCTCTCTACTGTCCCACTTTCGTTCTGTAATGTTTAGCTGAGCGTACATTTGCATCCTTTTCCTTTCCTTGATTTTCAGTCATGAAAACAGAGCCAAGGTCACCGGAGAAGCTGCTGCTGGTGTCACTGACTTTGTGTCGTGTAATTTTAGTAGTCTGGGTGGAGTTGGGAAAAGGTGGAAACTCAGTGTGTGAGATACAGGGTTAACTTCGGTGCACAACGTCAGACTGCAGGCCGAAAAACTGCATAAAGCTTTCCCAGTAAACAAGATAACAAGTGTACTCCGCACAAAGATGCACATGTCAGAGCCGAGATGCTTCTCAGACATCCAGGTCACTCTGAAAAGTCTCATAGAAAGACGAGGAGTTATATCTGGCAGCTATGATCTTAAAATATTTACATTCTCTAAAAGCATAAAAACCACTGAAACATCTCTCAAAAGACTGTTGAAATCTTTTGGAAAACAATTCATCTATATTCAAAAAAGTGTCAAGACATTTTTTTTTGTGAAAAATCTAGTCGAGCTCTGTGTGTGGGAAATGGGAGGGAAAAGTCAAAGAACAAAACATAMAGCAAGTAAATAAAGAAAATAGCATATATGAAGGAATCAAGTGATGATTGAAAAGATTAATGAGAAAGAAGGAAGGATGGAGATAGGAATCAGGGATGAATGGATGGACCAAGGAACGCGAGTTCAACACAGATGGCTAGACAGAGAGAGGGACAGAAATATAAAAAATGTGTAGATAGATACTTACAGAAACATATATGCTGGAGGGCATAGATACAGACACAGGGGGACAGAAAGATAAAATGAAGGAGTGGCAGACAGCGAGGAATAGACATACAGAATGAAAGAGGGACAGAGAGAGACAGGCGGACAGGAYGTCACAGAGAGACAGGCGGACAGGACATCACAGAGAGACAACCAGCTATACGTATAGGAAGGCCGGTAGGCAGGCAGGCAGGAAGACGGAGAGACAGAAAGACAGGCAGGAAGACTGCCAGACATATAGGCAGACAGGAAGACAGGCAAATATACATACAGACAAGGAGACGGTCGAGACGGGGAGACCGAGGGACAGGCGAGACGGGGAGACCGAGGGACAGGCGAGACGGGGAGACCGAGGAAACAGGCGAGACGGGGAGACCGAGGAAACAGGCGAGACGGGGAGACCGAGGAAACAGGCGAGACGGGGAGACCGAGGAAACAGGCGAGACAGGGAGACCGAGGAAACAGGCGAGACAGGGAGACCGAGGGGACAGGTCGACAGGGAAATATACATACAGACAGACATGCAGGCAAACAAACAACAACTGTCTCTATAAAAATTATATTACTTCATAGCTCATATTATTTACAAATAAAAGTCCAAATCCCAGCTGAACTTTTCTTTACAACATCTCTCTCTCCAGGAGAAACCAGAGCAGATGAGAAGATTAAAATGACCAGTAAAGATTCTTCCAACCCACTTTACAGACCAGTTTACAGCAGGACAGCACAGGGACAATAACTGGGGCGCATCCTGAGGGTGAGCCAACATTAATCCGGTAATATAAAGTCTAGTTAAAGTCGGTCTGACACTAAAGCAGCAGACGGAAATAATATTTGTTTTACTCCGAACAGTCAGAGACAGAGTCAGAGACAGAGACAGAGCTGGAGTGTGGAGAGGAGGGAGAGGAGGGAGAGAGGAAGGAGCCTGAGGGAAAACTAGCAACTTTGTTTCGCCATTTAAAAAAAACTGCAACTTTATTAAAGCAATTGGTTTTAGAAGACGCGCTTTTAAAACGCGCTAAAGATAATAACAAMAATAATAAYAACGAACTAAGAAAAAGCASCTTGYAATAAATTAGATTTAATGTGAAGTGAACGAAACTCACCCAGAGGTCTGTTCCCCAGTCCATGGTCGCGTCCTTATCAGCGCGTCCCCGAACTGCTGCTAGATTTCAAACTTATCTCAGTTATCAGACCACAAAACAACACAATTAAGCCAAGTAAACAAATATTCCTTCTTCTGCTTGTCGTTTAATGTCACACATGACAAATTAGTCACAAAATAACCAGCGGAACCACCGAGCGACTTTGCGTTGTCCAAGAAAATTTCGTTGTAAAAAAACCAAAATGGATCAACAGGCTTTCGTATCCGCGTCACTCCCAAATCCCAGATTCTTAAAGGAGCCGTAACACATTTAAAAGGCTGCGTTCCAATTGGATATAAATTCGACACGTACTACACTACATAGGGTGGAGATGACAATTCGGCACACGCCATGTACTTATTCCTACATAGGGAATGACGAGTAATTTGAGTTTTGGCCCATGGACGCCTGGCCTGAATCAAAGGATGCTGCGCTACGTGTAGAGTACTGTACTGTACGTGGAGCTCCGACTTCCAAGTCATGTACAAGTGCGGGAAATTATCATCTTCATCCAGTTATTTAAGAATATGGTACGTTAAGCAAACATACACCATGGCTTTAAGATGTGCAAAATGCTTTTTTTTATTTTCAATTGTAAATGTTTTTATGAAAACGAAGTTTACATTATTTTTCCTTATTATTGTTAATAATAATAATAATAATAATAATAATAATAATACAGAAATTTGGGACCTAGTTTATTTAATAAGGAAAATAAATAATGCTTATCTATGAACTGGAATTTAGAAAAAGTGCTAATGTGAAATCAGGAAATATACTACATTATACCTTCTAGCTAAAATAAGTACAATTATTAGTACAAAAAAAGTATTATAATTCTAATTTATACAGTATGTATATAGAGGCATGGTGGTATAGTAGATAGCACTGTCGCCTTGCTCCCTCTGGGGTCAGGGTTCGAGTCCCGCCTCAGGTCTGTGTGCGTGTTTTGCACGTTCTCCCCATGCTGGGTGGGTTTCCTCTGCTTTCCTCCCACAGTCTAAAGGCATGCAGATTAGGCAAATTGCCTATAGTTTGTGCATGTTGGCTCTAGGTCCTACTACAGTCATAGAATGGGAATAAATACAGTGGTCACCATCGGTGTCCATGGACACCATGGAGATTTATGGATGGATATATTTAAACACACACACACACACACAATCCACTCTCGTTCATTTTCATTTTTCATTCAAATCTGCAGTCACTGTTCAGAGGTGTTAACGTGTTACATCAGGTCATTTGTAATGAACAAATTAACAAAACAAAAAATCTAATTTGGACCGAGCACATTCACTTCATGGTTCACAGGTCAGCCTAAAACATTTTTAATGAGGGAATACAAAATCTTGTTGACAGATGGACAAAGTGTATTGAAAATCCACGGGATTATGTAACAAAATTTGGTATTTGTCTTAATTAAAATAAATTCTACAGAGAGATATATATGAAATTAAAAAGTGTATAACATATTAACTACAAAACATACAATTTACTTAGGTGTATATTAAATATAAAAAAGGCATTTTGCATTTAGAAATATATTCAATATATTCAACAATCAATGAAAAACAAAAGATATAGGACAATAACCGATTATTTCTGGTATACTCRTATACTATACAAGTACAGCTGTAAAACAAAGCAAAGCGTGTAATTGCAGATGTGTGACATTTATTTAACATTACAGGACTGAGTCACAGTTGTAAGTTCTTTGTAGCAGTCAAAGTTCTAGAATGGAAAAGTCTTCAGGACTCATGAGTTTATGCTTTCCAGGTTCTCAGTAAAGCGGTTGACTATGTTGTTTGTTTGTTTGTTGGGGGTCAGAGAGAGAGAGAGAGAGAGAGAGAGAACAACGCTTATCACAGCTGTAGCATAGAACATGAACAAGAACTAACTTGTCTCTAAGATGTTCCACAACATAAACCATTAAACTGCACAACATTAATACAGGTAGCTTGTGTATATATAAGTGGAATAACACACTCCAGATGGCGCTATTTTACATAAACAACACACTCAGGTTTTTATAGTGACACATCACACGGTCCTGGCGCACATTATTTTCATATAACAGCACTTTCTTATGCTAATTCATGTATTTGACAGCAGTTAACACTGATCTATTGTCATGGACATTAATAAACATGAGATTTACCCATTTTAGAAAGCAGAAACAATTTATTCACAATCAACAACATTACAAAGTACTTTTAAGTTTCATACAATGCCTTTATACAAAATGCAGAGTTTTCAAGTAATTTGGTCATTTATACTGTAAGTGCCAGTATCAGTACCTCATGGGAAAAAAAAACATATTTGTAGAAAAGTTGTGTTTGTGCACATTTTTTTACATTCAAATAAATGTGCCTTCATCTTAATCTTTCTGCTATTGTTAATGTATGTTGTGGTTTTTGTTTTTTAGTTTTTTAAACTATTTAATGTATACACAAATAAAAAAAATTAAATATATGTAGTAACGTCAATGATTTGCAAGCTAAAAATGACAAATTACAACAACAAAAAAAATTACAAGAGTAAAAAAAAGTCCTGAGAATTTTGGACTTCCATATACTTCAATGTGTGCCCTATAAACGGTTAAATATGAAACAGTGCAAAAATTGCCAATGGCCCTGTCATGCCAATGTACAAAACGTGAGCTTAAGAAAACCATTCCCCAATTATAGCCCCATATGATATTTGTTAACCATGATGTGTTCACAAGTGATTACAGCATAAACAAAGCAAATACAGCTTAATTTCAGAAATAGTCAGTCCTTGGGTTTAAAGCACAAATGCTTATCTAGTTCCAAAATCACGCAGACAGACGTTTAACTAGGAGTCATCTTYTGCTATGGCTGTCCTACCCCTTCCATCATTCATCGGTACTAGTGGTACATTGGCTGGACCATTAGTTTGCACGTTGTACCGTCCAGATCGTCGGCGTTGGATACATATGTATATGATATATACAATAAAAAATAAAACAACTAAAGCCAACACTGAAACAATTATAATCATTCGAAGGTTTATTTCTGAAAAGAAAGTGGAAATAGAAAAGATTTCAATTAGTATTCCATCATACATATCTCACTGTTTGTACGAATGTACCTTTTTTTATTAACTAATTTTGTAAAGCTAACTATTTGTCTATTTTACTTACATATGATGAGATTTAATTTTGAGATCTGTCTTACCTTGCACTGTCAGTGAGATTGTCTTTGCGTCACTCCCGAATTCATTATTAGCAATGCATGTATATTGTCCAGCATCAGCACTCTTGGCTTCATCAATGTTTAGCGTTGTCTGGTGCCTCTGTGTGGTTATATTTTGATTTTGAAAGCTCCATATTACTTCAGGTACTGGATACCCCGCCGCAGTGCACTGCAGAGACACCTTCTTGCCTACATTCACTCCTACCGAAGGACTGATGTGCTGAATTTTTGCACCATCTGTGGAGAAAGTTTGACACTGATTCTGAAGCGGAATGTTCATGTTGGTTTCATAAAGCAAATGATGGTCTTGTTAAGCACTTAAGCATCAAAAAACTACAGACAGCATATTGTGACCCTTCGTTTGTGCACACACATGCCTAAAATTCAGGGTGTCCTTATACTGACACCAGTATTGAGGTATGGGTACCAGTACTAGTTTACTGGTATCTGATACCATAATCATCTACCTGTACTCATAAAAAAGGTTCTGATACTATTGCATCAATATCCCTTTATGGCAGATGCTCCATACATAGCCCTTTTACAAACAAAGAAACATWCAACAACAACAAAACACCAGGAGAGTGAATTGCATGAACAGCAAATAGGTCAGCCTGTGTTCTCTCCTCTCTAAGTTTAATGTCAGAAAGTAAAAGTAAGTATACATTTAATGTGCTAGCTTGCAGTGCGTCTCCCTCTAGTCTGTATTGCTAACCAAACTTAGCAATGCTTCTCTCTTTAATCTGTCTCACCAACCAAGCTTAGCAGCACATCTCTTGGTCTTTCAGTGTCTCATTAGCTTCAAGAACTGTGTTGAAGTAAATTTCACTTCACAAAAGTGAGAGTGAAATACAATTTATTCCATAAACATGAGCTCAGAAAACATAATCACATTGCCAAAAAACGATGCGCWTGAGGGCCTCCGGGTGACGCAGTGATAAAATGTTCGCCCAATCATTGGCCGAGCTCTCTTAGAGGGGCGGGATGAGAGGTAATTAGTGCTTACATATTAATCACGGCTCTACAGCCAATCAGGGGCGTCTGTGAGCTCACGCAAGCGGATAGTGCTGTCTTCCGAGTGGTTTTCAAGCAGTTCGAAAAGATACTCACTGTTTCCAGGTTACCAATTAAATTATCTTCATTCCACCAACAGGTTTTGCTATATTGGAAATTATTATACAATCATAACTTCACCCCACACCAAACCTCAATATRGAACAATAGATTYATTYTRTTHMGATATAWATCTTTGTGCATTCTTGATTGGCTTGAGAAAGGTGTCTGGTCAGTTCATCACTTAATGAATGAGGATGGGAGTTGGTTATCATTCAGTGATTTCTGCCGGAAATACAACTTACACTGTGAACGTAAACAATTTGAACATGTATTAAAAGCTATTCCAAAAGGTTTTTATAAACCTTGTAAAAAACAGCTTTATCAATGTTTCAGATGGATCATGTGACCTCCCATCACTTCTTTTTAATGGTAATAACCTCAAAGCAACACTTCCCAACAAAATCATCCGCTCTAGTTTTAATTCTATAATATACCCAACATCGTTATATTATAACAATATTTTACAAACKTATGATAAACCAACCATTAAAATAATATGAACACAATATATTACGTTTCCAGTGGCTCCTAAAGCAAAGGAAACCCATTTCAAAATATTTAATGGTATTTATCCATCATCTGAGTTTTTAGGACACCGGTTTAATTTTGAACAAAATGCTTGTACATTTTGTAAAGTTGACATTGAGACTACTGATCACCTTTTTTTTTCTTGTGAGTGTTCTGCTATATTTTGGGCAAATATGTCTTATTGGTTAGAGCCAGGGATGCAATCACTTCCTGCTTTTGAAAAGGAACATATTATGTTTGGACTACTGCTGAATGATAAGAATAATACGTTTTTCATTAATATAATGCTGATTTTAGGCAAATTTTTCATTCACAAATGCAAATGCATAAAAACCAAGCCTTATTTCTCAGTCTTTAAAAAAGATTTTATCTGTAATTATGTTCCATCACTGGAGAACATGAAAGGTAAAAAGGCCAAGAAATTTGCTGGAATAATAATAATAGACTTTGGTTTTTTAGAAGAAGAATAAAGAGACCCCTTTGAATTTGTATTCACTTATATATTTTGCTTTTCTATTTTAGTTTTCTTTATTATCATTTCTTTGATTTTTTTCAATACTTTGTTTTATGTGTAATTAATGTGTGCCTTGTTTTTTTATTCATGTTTACTCAAATTGTATAATGCTATTATAAATGTATATTTTGTTTTATCCTTTTGTAGAAAAATAAAAARTAAAAAGTTCGAAAAGATACGTCACGTGGTTCGGAGAAAGCATGTGATACTACGACTGAGTGGTAGTAGCCTTAATGTGGGCGCCCCCTAGTGACGGGGAGGAATTGAACACGACTAAATTAGGGAGAAAATCGGGGCAAAATCAAAAAATAAAACATGCTCTTGAACCTAAAGACAGAAATATATAATGTCTTGAGCCAAATGTGCTCAAAAGTGACATACATTTGTATGCAATAATAATTTAAAAAAATATTATATCTTTACTCTAAAACAATAAGTGGATTGTATTCGGTCTGACAAAATGTGGTGTGCATCCTTTCCGACAAACAAAAAAAAGAAATGATGCAGAGAGGAGTTTAGCTCATCTTCCGCTAATTTGTCCAGCGCTTGAGCATTCCCTTGAGTGCATTCCCTGTGTAATTGTTTTAAATCATGAATTAGATTTCCTTTTTGTGTTTCTGATATTTATTTATGATTTTCTGGTTTCACTGATGAAATGCAGGTGATATGGGTTTTCATCTCTTGCCAATATCTTCCTAAATTTGGCGATGTAAATTTGAAATTCCTTTAAATGTTCCTCCAAAATTAGGAAATGGAGACATTTTAAATTAACCACATTAATATAAACCAGTGATTTGCATCTTGACCTATTATCAAAGTCGTGCTGTCACAAAGAAGTAATCAACCCTGGCGAAGAAATCAGAATTTGATATGTAACAGCGCTGTGATACTGTATGATGAAAAAGAACTTACATAGAACATTAACGGTCAAACTGTGCTGTTGAGTTCCATGCTTGTTCGTGGCTGTTATCACATATGAGCCGCTGTCTCCCTTTGAGAGATGATGAAGATGGTTCACCGTTTTTCCATCTTTTTCCCAGGTGATCGTTGCATTAGGAGAAGCAATAACTGAACATTTATCTAAGAAGGAGTCATGCTCTCGTCCCTCATAGCTTGAAGGACAGTCAAATGTAGGAGCATCTAAAATGATCAGAGACAGCTATTAGTATCAACRTCAATTAATGTGTAAATTATTTTAAAAATTGATGATACCCATAAAGTCTTTACATATTTTCCACTCACACTCCATTTTGACATTTATGACACAGGATGCATTTCCCATCCGATTGCTCGCAAACAAAGTATACCGGCCAGAGTCATTCTTGCTTAGAATTACATCAGAGCTGACCAGTGATTCGTCTCGATGCCAGGTGATGTCTGGAGTTGGGTTTCCCGCAACTTTATAAGGATAAGAGCTCAAGGGTGTGTTTATCACAGGAGACCAAGCTAAACAATTAATTTCAGGTTTGTCTGAAAAAAAAGGGCAGAAAACAATATGAGGTAACAATACATTTCTGGTTTGGACTAAAAAGAAAATATGAAAACGTAGTGCAACAGATATGTGAAGCCTAAAAAATCTATGAAGTGCTCACAGTGTATGTAATATCTAGAGGATTTGACGTCACTGTATGATGAGGGTGAGAACACAATCAATTTTAGGCGTCCTATAAAAAATTATTTAAAAAGTACTTCTCTCTCTTTACATATTAGTCAACTGAGAGACACATTATTAATTAAGCACCTATCATATTTAATTGATAAGTAACAATGAATGGATATAAAGTATGAGATGTCATTGTGTAATAAATTAGTTAAAATGAAAATAAATTGCTGTGGTATAAAGAGAATAAAACTATTAATAAAATTAATGCTGTGTATGTAGCTGTTGGAACAGAATAATGTTTCTTTTAACCATTAAATCACAGAAAACACTAACAGCAATGTTGTTGGCCTTTCTGATGTTCCTGGCAAGGGGTCGCTACAGCGAACCATCCTGTCCGCGCATATACAGTAAGCTTGGAACAGGTTTTACGCCGGATGCCCTTACTGACGCAACCCTCCCATTTTATCCGGGCTTGGGACCAGCACTGCATCCAGTGGCTGGGGTTTGAGGACTGGCTGGGAATCAAACCCGGGCCTTCAGAAAACACTAACAGCAATACACCTCTCAATATAGCAGAAGAATTGAATTTACTGTACAGTATGTCCTATAAAAACTATTCTCTCTCTCTCTCTACTCTTTCTATTTATTAGTCAATTGTGAGATGCTTTTTAATATTCTTTCAAGTACTGTATGTATCATATACAGTACAGTATAAGTGATAAATACGTATAAATTGCTGTAAAGTATGAGGTGTAACGCTATAATAAATGATATAAAATTATACCGTAACTGTTGGCAAATGGTTGTGGTTTAAGGAGACTAAAGCACTTATGAGAAAATAATCAACAACAGGGTGAATCTACTGTTATGTTAAGTTTATTATTTTCCTATAACAGTGTTACGGCTGTAGTGGAGGCTAAACCCATGAAAACGGACTTCGCTACGCACCTCCTAAATTTGCTAAAGTTATTCTAAAGACAGCCTCTCAACAACTCAGGTTATTCAAATTGTTATGCAAAATCAAGCCATAGTATATTCTATATTGTGATTAACTTGTTAGTATAGCAACCACAACATTTTGAATTAACTACATTAATATAAACCAGTGATTTGCATCCAGTGAGTCGTGCTGTCACAAATAAGTAATGAACCATGGCGAAGAAATCAGAATTTGATTCGTAACAGCGCTGTGGTGTAATGAAAAAGAACTTACATAGAACATTAACGGTCAAACTGTGCTGTTGAGTTCCATGCTTGTTCGTGGCTGTTATCACATATGAGCCGCTGTCTCCCTTTGAGAGATGATGAAGATGGTTCACCGTTTTTCCATCTTTTTCCCAGGTGATCGTTGCTACAGGAGAAGCCATAACTGAACATTTATCTAAGAAGGAGTCATGCTCTCGTCCCTCATAGCTTGGAGGACAGTCAAATGTAGGAGCATCTAAAATGATCAGAGACAGCTATTAGTATCAACATCAATTAATCAGTAAATCATAAAACTGTTGATTACATAATCTTTACAGATTTTCCACTTACACTCTACGGTGATACTTAGGACACAGGATGCATTTCCTATCAGATTGCTTGCAAGGAAAGTATACCGGCCCGAGTCATTGCTGCTTAGAATCATATCAGAGCTGACCAGTGATTCGTCTCGGTGCCAGATGATGTCTGGAGTTGGGTTTCCCGCAACTTTATAAGGATAAGAGCTCAAGGGTGTGTTTATCATAGGAGACCAATTTAAACAATTCGTTTCAGGTTTGTCTAAAAAAAATGAGAATAAAATAAGAAACATTTCTTGTTTAGACTAAAATACAATATACAAATATACTGCTWCATATACTGTATGTAAAGTCGAAAACTCTATGTAGCACTCACAGTGAACGGTGATGTTTAAAAGATCTGATGTCACTTTAGGAGGAGGCTGAGGTCCTTCTGGTCCCAGGTTCAGTTCTGCTTCACATCTGTACTGAACTCCATCATCATCTTTGCTCGGTGAGATCTGAAGTGCCGCATTTTTATTAGCTGGAAATTTGGTCCCATCAGAAAATCTTTCTCTCTTCACAAGATGGGGTCCTGTGTACCAGTTCACACTGAGGAGACTAACAGGAGCAACATTCTGAACATCACACAGGAGCGTGTACTGTCTGCCTTCAGTCATCGGCCCTGTGTGACCCATAGTGCTGATAGACACCCGGTCTGGACGCTCTGTAGGAAAGGATTTGAAATTCTTTGGATTTGTAATGTATATGGCATTCTGAAAAGGG